>VYZM01009198.1:225471-268296 GCA_013398915.1 Dromas ardeola
GGAACATCACTAGTTACAGGCCTCCAATTAGACTCTGCAGCGCTGATCACAACCCTCTGGTCTCTGCCATTCAGCCAGTTCTCAGTCCACCTCACTGTCCACTCATTTAACCCACGCTTCCTAAGCTTATGTATGATGTCATTATGGGAAACAGTGTTAAAAGCCTTGATGAAGTCAAGGTGGGCAATGTCCACTGCTATCCCCTCACCCACCCAGCCAGTCATGCCATCATAGAAGGCTATTAGATTGGTCAAGTATGATTTCCCCTTGGTGAATCCATGTTGACCACTCCTCATAACCTTCTTTTCTTCTCCNCTTCTTTTCTTTCACATGTGTAGAGATGACATTCAGAATGAGCTGTTCCACCACCTTTCCAGGGATGGAGGTAAGGCTGACTGGCCTGTAGTTTCCTGGGTCCTCCTTCTTGCCCTTTTTGAAGACTGGAGCGCCTCCAGTTCTCAGGCACCTCTCCTATTCTCCATGATGTTTCAAAGATAATGGAGAGTGGCTTCACAATAACATCTGCCAGCTCCCTCAGCACTTGTGGGTGCGTCCCATCAGGGCCCATGGATGTGTGAGTGTCAAGTTTACCTAAATGATCTCCAACCCGATTGTCCTCGATGAGGGGAAAGTCTTCCTTTCGCCAGACTCTCTCTCTTACCTCCAGGGTATGGGTAGCAGTAAAGACTGAAGCAAAGAAGGCATTCAGTACCTCTGCCTTCTCTGAATCCTCCCTCACAAGGGCACCCACATCATTCAGCAGCGGGTCCACATTTTCCCTAGTCTTTCTTTTCTACTGTTGTACTTGAAGAAGCACTTCTTATTGGCACTGACATCCCTGCCCATCTCAGGTTATCTTGAGATGGGGTAAATTATTCTGTGATCCTGTGTCTCCCTCTTGCAGAAATCTTGACACCTAGTTAAGATCACATGCCTAAGTACTGGATGTGATGTGTCAGTGAGATGACTTCTTCACTTCCGTTTTTTTCAACATTAGTTAAGCTGTATTTTCAAGGTGGGTGGGGGATGAACGCTAGGTCACAACAGATGTAACTTGGCTGGCTCTTACTTCCATTTCCTTCTGAATGAGGCTTCCCTACAGATATCCTCTGTCTTACAAGGACTCAAGCTGTATGAGTTCCATGATCTTCCATCCTAGTTTCTTTCATATTGCCTTACGGAGGGTGTAGTCTTCTAAAGATCCTTGATGGTAGGAAAGGATGGAACCTTATTTGAAAGTGCTTTGAGGCAGTCGATTTCATTTTGAACTTATTTATGAAGTAAACTTATAATGTAGAAAAGTTTAGATTCAGATTTAAAATAGTTTAGATTTTTTTTTTGAGAACTGATTTATCAAAAAACTACATTTCTATCAAGAAAGTCTTGCAAGGAAAATTTTCATAAATCTCTTATTCTAATCATTTTTGTATTTAAAAAATGAAGTCAGCAAAATAAGTTATCACTAAAGATAATGATATGCAACAGTGCAAAAATAAAAATCACCAAAGCAGTCTAAAAGAAAACAAGCCTTCCCAATGGTTTGTTGTAGAAGGCCACACAACAGACACCAGCATAAAATAATGAAAGGAGTAGACATCATTTAAAACTAACTAGATACTTGAAATAATAAAAAAATATTTTGCGGTCAGCAATCTATATGTGGTCTCTGAGGTCTAATGCTGTGTACACACTAGCCACAAGTAATTAGTGTAAAGAGACACTGAAAGGAAACGGTCTTAGAGAGAAATCATTTCGGCTGTATTTTTCTTTGTATCTCTGTATGCACTAGGCAATTCTGTTAGCCTGTTGAGGATCTGAAAATATTTGAAATGTGTAGTGGTTAAGAAATTAAAAGTGAGCAACTATTCTGTTAAAATTTTGTAACACAAGACTCTCCAAGGTAAATACCTCTGACACTTGGTATGCCATTCTAATTCAATAATAGTTCTAAAAGTTCTGCACAACCATTCAACTGTTCATTATGTTTAGAATGGTGAAAAGAAATACAGTAGTCTGCAATGTACACATTTCTAAGGTTCAGCAAGACATCCTCCTCAGAAAGGGGTTACAACATCACATAAATCAACTTCAAACTCATAAAGGCAATAACTTACATATATTTTATTACCATAGGCACATTTATTAGGATTAAAATTTTACAATATCATAATACCCCTACTGGCTCACCTTAAAGTTTTAATATGATAGGAACACTATTAATAAATATATATGATACAGTAGGTATTTTCTGGAAAAGTGTGGCTTTGAACCCCAGGTATTGTACTAGTCACGAAGAATTTTTAGCTGCTGTTCAATATTCGTTCCTGTCGTAGTTTAACCCCAGCTGGCAACTAAGCTCCATGCAGCTGCTCACTCACTGTGCCCCAGGTGGGATAGGGGAGAGAATCGGAAGGGTAAAAGTGAGAAAACTCGTGGGTTGAGATAAAGACAGTTTAATAGGTAGAACAAAAGCTGCACACACAAACACAGCAAAACAAAGAAATCATTCACTACTTCCCATTGGCAGGCAGGTGTTCAGCCATCTCGAGGAAAGCAGGGCTCCATCATGCATAATGGTTACTTGGGAAGACAAATGCCATAACTCCAAAAGCACCTTCCTTCTTCTTCCCCTGAGCTTTATATGCTGAGCATGACGTGATACGGTATGGAATATCCCTTTCATCAGTTGGGGTCAGCTGTCCCGGCTGCGTCCCTCTCAAATTCCAGTGCACCCCCAGCCTACTTTCTGGTGGGGTGGTGTAAGGAGCAGAAAAGGCCTTGACTCTGTACAAGCACTGCTCAGCAATGACTAAAACATCCCTCTGTTATCAACAGTGTTTTCAGCAGAGATCCAAAACATAGTCCCATCCAAGTTTCAAAAGAAGAAAATTATCTCCATCCCAGACAAAACCAGCACAATTCCCAAGTTGTAAACGAAAATAAAGAAATACGTAATGCTTACACACATAACTTCAGTTCCAAAAGGACTAAAGGTTTCTACCAGTTTTCTCCCAGAAACACACCCTTCAGCAAACCAGAAAATCTGTATGCCTTTGATGCTATCCTTGCAAATGGTAATTCCAAAACATACTCTTGCATGTCCTGAAAAATGGTTTTGATCATGCATTCTTTTCAGTATGTTATTTTTAGTGTATGTTTGAATTAAAAATTTATCAGTATAATTTCAGGCATTGGGTCTTCAATATTGCTAATCATTAAGTCTATCGTCAGAGAAATATCAGTTTTGCAACTTTATTGCAACTTTAACAAAGATACCTAAGTTTTCAGGGTTTCTCAACTACAAAATACAGAGACAGTCTAGAATTTGGCAGCTTTCTTTTACTTTCCCTTTTTTTTCCTCTCTTTTTATTTTGCTGTTTGCAATTGTAGCTGGTTGAATTACATTCAACTCTTTCAAACCTCTATTGAATCCTCTGTAGAACACTCCAGATGTTCTTCACCTTTATGTAACACGCATTTTTCCAGCTGTTCATTATTGGTCTTCATGACTTCATTTTGACAATAACACATAAAGTAAAGGGCACTTCAGGGGGATGTTTGATATAAAACTATAGCAGTCATCAACTTGATGTGTTTTGGGATATTTTGATAGCATTTGTTTATCTAATACATCACTTTGGGTGGGATTCATCTCACCTAACTTTAGACACCTATAAACTCAGCTAGTCATGCCATAGTCTTCTGGAGAATGATAGGCACATTTAGGGCATCAGTCATTTGACAAAATTATACTTTGGGAAGAGATGAACCATGCCCAAAAAATTCCTATCCTTCCCACTCACTGATTATAAAGGCTAAGGTGATTAACTCAGATACGGATGTCGGATTTGAAAACATCTACATTTCATCTTTGTGTCTTGTGGAGATGTAAGAAATTCTTAAGCTCCTGTGTAGATATTTTGGGATTAGTGTGTCTGGAGTGTGAAGCGATGCTGACATAAGGAAGAAAAAGAGCAGAACAATCTCAGCAGTGGCACTGCTCAAAATTTTTTGGGGCACGTATGTGGCTAAAGTAATTTCAAGGGTTTTCTGAATAGCTGACATTTGTTCTTATGGATGTGAAGACCGTCTGTTACATTCGCATGTGGCAGTGCAAATGCACTGCTGCTTGTCTGGGATATGCCATTTTAAGTGCAAGAGAGGAGTAAGCAGGCAGAGATACAGGAACCTACTTCTTCCTGACAAGGCTAAGCTCCTCAAGGTAATAGGCCACCTTTGTGAACACGGGCACAGGAGCCCAAAGAGCGGGGAAGTCCATTCTTCGCTGGTCTCCTGAACAGCCTTAAGTCACAGGAGATCAGCCTTCAGGGTCTTCTTGCAAACTTATTATCTGCTCTGCAAATGGGTCTTTCCAAAGGACCTGCTGGAACAGTATCTTTCTGTACCACTGTTCACATCTTAACAGTGCTTAAGTCCTCTTGCCACCATCTCTCTTTTTGCTGTAGAAGAGACCTGCCTATTGGAATGAAAATGACCGCAAGGCAACTTCTGAGTGAAAATAAAATGCAAATATATGATACTGTGAGCATTATCTAGTGAGTATACAAATAAGCATTGCCATCTGTGATAGTTTTTTCAAATGTGATTTTCAGGATCTGTTTTATTTTTTGTTTTCAGTGAAGCACAAAAACTAGAAACTTGTAGGAAAATCTGGCCTGAAGTATTTGCCATTGGAATATACATTTCTTCTTCGCAAACAACATTCTCTTATATTTCATTTGAGCATTTCCCATTCTCTTTGTCAAAGAAAATCAGTTGATTGGAGGGAAAAGATGCTTACTGTGAGAACAAATTGTCATGGTATTTTGCAGATCAATATTGATTTTTCCTATTCAATGCATATTTTATTGTTAATTGGATATTAGGCTATTCCTGTTTGGATATATGCAAATATTTCTGAACTTTTTACTTAGAAAAAATAATAAAACATAATTTTAAAAAATGCATTTCAATATATGTAGAAAAACAAATGTAGTTAGACTTTGGACAGATGGTCCGATTTGGTGCAGCTGAAAAATAGCACAATTAAAACCTAAATATTGTATGTTTCCACACTGCATGAGTCAGAGGTCAAACGTAGGCATTTATTTTTAATTTTGCCAGAAGATCTTGTCTAGTGCACCATATAGAGCAAAACTAAGCAAGATTAATGCATGTTCCTGACTAAGTATGATTGGAACTTTCTGCTGGCATTTATACATAGGTTTAAATTCATCAAAATATAACTATCTAATATTTGTTTTATATGACTGAATTAATTACATTTGTAAATGTTAACACTCAATGACAGGTCTACACAAATCACCTCATTAACATACAAGTACACTGTGTGCCTGAACTCTTAATTTTAACTCATTTTTAGCTAACATCAACATAACTGTTGATGTTAAAAACATTAACTTATTGAGGAGGTTTTGCTTACTGTTTCCTGTATATTGCTTGTTACCAATAAAGGAATTACTAAAGAAACAAAGAAACTGAGACAACAAACTGGCTGGACTTTGAATGGCAGCTATCACCAATAGAAGAATATGAAGATATAGTTTGGTAGATGATTTCCCTTGTCCTAATTGAGAAAAAAGTGAGAGAAACATAAATGCTTTCAAGCTTGTAAAAGTTATAATGGAAAAAATGAACATCTTTTCTCTGTTCATTCTTTTATGGTCTCCTTTAAACCAAAAAAATATAAATTCAAGCGGGATTTAGTTGCTATAACATTCTGGTGCTACCACTTAGTATGAGAAAGATAAACCCTCTTTTTGTGCTTACAGGTGATTCACATTTTTCTACTTTACTGCCTTCGTAAGTTGTGATTCTGTTGCACAGTCTGGCACGGATAAACCACTCCCAATTTGTTTTGTTTGCTTGTTTGTTTGTTTTTCCCCTCCTTTTTCCATCAAAGTCATTCAAAAGTCCCACCTCTCCTTAAATCTCACTGACGTTTCTATCTGTCTGTTTCTGATTGTCCTAGAAGATTTTCGGATGAGACACTATGTTTTTTCCTCCAAGTCTGTTAATCTTTTTTCCAGAGAAAATATCCAGTCAATTCTAGCAGTACCTTCTTGTGTCTCCTGAAGCAGGTTTGGTAAAAGCATGAGTAAGCCCTCTTCCGCATATGAGTAATATTTACTGGTTAGGTAGGTGATCACAAGCCAGTGTATATCACATGCTCTGACTAAACACATATGCCACGGAAGAAAAGACAGGCACAGAAGTTAGCAAAGGGAGAATGGTAAGACTCCGCTTCAAAATGATTAGCCAAGCCCTCCCTTTTAAAGAAAATGTCTCAGGAATTGTAATGTCCATGAGGTATATGCGAGCAGATTTTCAATTGTTAATGCCTACTCCAAAGACAAACACTTTTTGCTTGCTTGACACTCAAAATACCTAGCTTGAAACTTTGAAAATACTGAGCTGCTCTGGGGCTTCAGATTTTATGGTATTGTTGTTTCTGACCTTATTCTTAGATTTTACAAACCAGATACTTTGCATCATGTTCTCTGCTGATACTAAATAAATACATTCTAAATAATATGTGTGAAATGCGATGTAGAGAAAGCGGTTATAGTTCATTATTACTCTCTTACAGCCCTGCTTTAAAGCTAAATAGGTCAATGTAGACTACCCTAGACAATGTGCTAATTTAGATTCTACCTACATATCTACCAAACTACTTAAAATTTGCAGTATGCTTGCTTGTTTTATTTATAAAAAAATCCTGTCTAAGGAAATCACTTTGATCAACTGAAAAATGGAATAAAAGATTAAAAAAAAAAAATGATTTGTGGACACAAAATTTTCAAAGAATCACTGTGTCATTAATTTACATAAAATTTCAGATTCATTTAGAAAAAAATGCTGAAAGCACATTCGGTTAAACTATACAGAAACCTACTGAGATAGATGCTAAGATCAAAACTGGTGTGCTGCAATTTAAAACATTCCAGACATACTCTTAATAGGGTAAAGATGTAAAGTTGCATTGATATATCATTTATTGAAGCTGTAACACTTGGCATTATTATTTATATAATTCTTACACACTCAAAGATATTTTTGTTTAGATACACTTCTCTTTTGTTTCTGAAGCCAAAAAGGAGAACTGTCATTTTTCAATGGTCCATGGAAAGCAGAAAAACATCTTTGATGCATATGATTCTGCAAGACTTCAAACTGTATGGCATACATGATTTTCATGAAATAATATGAGCGATCAGTTTTGAAGGTTTATTGTTCCACACCAATATTGGAAACTCCAGAAATACTCAATAGGTTGCTATTGTTTAGGATCTCCTCTGAATGTTTTCAAGTGTTATATAGAATCTCCTGAATGCTAAGTCTGCTCAGAAACGTTTGGAGAGGCAAATAAAAAAAACTCTAACAAACAAGCCCAGAGACAAAACTTGCCAAATGTATATCTGTGAGGAAAAAAGAACCCCACGCCCTTTGCCTATTGAATTGTAGGCACCATATATCTACTTCCTAATGACCTGATGACCTCAAAAGAAAAAGAATTTGTTTAGCATGTGTTAGTTAATGTGCACTACTGCTTTTAGACCAGACTCTATATTAGATTATTGGTTTTCCTAGATTACAGCTAAGGGGATATATATGAGAAGAATAACCTTTCATGTTGTATGGTGGCATTTTCAGTTAATACCAAGTCAAGAAATTAAAAAAAAACATGAATGTAAAGATATTTTTCCATTTATGCAGAATTATTTTGATCCAGTTTGAAGCAGAAGCACTTTCTAGTTTATCTCAGTCAGTTAATTCATGCCTATTATGCTAATTTCCCTTTCTGAGTACTTATTTACATTTGGACCATTAGGGCACATAAACCAGATTTGTGATTGTTTTCCTTTAAGAGACTGTTTCTTACAGCTTTAGTGTGCATGGTTTCATACTGAATGGACTGGAAGAAATCAAAGAAATCTGAGGAGTTTGGATTGTTCATTAGAAGTGAAGAGTTGTTGACTGATGTCCTAAGAAAATCTGCATGTTTTCAGAGCTTTTTTGTAATCAACTCTGTGAAGTAGAGCAATGGCTTCAAGTGATGTAAAATGATTCTCTAGGTTCATGTATTACCTAACGTCAAGATAATAATGTCTAATAGTGTCTTATCTTTAAAATATGATTTGTCTTAAATTAAGAATCAGATTTAGATACTTTACCTTGTGTTTAAGACAGTGTTTAGGTGGAATATAGATCCAAAAGCCAAGAAAGTGCTTCAAAAAAAAGCCCTTATTTTCCAGAGTAGTGCAGTATCTCAGGCATTTATAAACAAATTTCACAGTTTAGACTTCAGTATTCCCTGGATATTTAAACTTAAATGCCAAATTATGTGCAGGAATTTCCCTGTTTGAAAGCAAGGTACATCTGATTGTGTCTGCTCCACTGTGTTTCAAAGCTGGGCTGAAACATTTCCTGCATTCCCTGACCTGAGCACAAAGAAAACAGAAAACCTCTTGCCAAAGAATGGCGGCCTCATTCAGAAGCTCCACTGCTCACATTTAGACTTTTACTAGTGAAACGGAAGACCTCATCTGGAAGGATTTTGAACTTCCAGTTGTGCCCACATGCTTATAACTTTTGAGCTCAAGATACAGGATCAAGAACTCTAAAGGTGTGCCCAGATCTCATCTCTCATATAGATCGTGTAAAACTCTGTCTAGACATCTTGTGATGTCTAATGGTAGTACTGGGTTTATGTGGCAAGGTTTTGGTAGCCAGGGAGCTGCAGGGGTGGCTTCTGTGAGAAGACACCAGGAACTGCCTCCATGTCAGAAAAAGCCAGTTCCAGCCAGCTCCAAGTTGGACCTGCCACTGGCCAAAGCTGAGCCCATCAGCAATGTTGGTAGCATCTCTGTGGAAAAGGTAAAGGCAAAAACTGCTGCACATCAGCAGCCAGAAGAGAGGAGTGTGAATATGTGAGAGAAACAACTCTGCAGACATCAAGGTCAGGGAGGAAGGAAGGGGAGGAGGTCGTCCATGCACTGGAGCAGAGATTCCCCTGCAGCCCATGGCGATGACCATGGTGATGCAGGCTGTCCCCCTGTAGCCCATGGTGGAGCAGTCTGTTCTTGAAGGACTGCACCCCATGGAAAGGACCCCTGATGTATCAGTTGTTGAAAACCTGCAGCTGATGGGAAGGACCCATGCTGGAGAATTTTGTGAAGGACTGTCTCCTGTGGGAGGGACCCCACACTGGAGCAGAGAAAGACCATAATGAGGAAGGAACAGCAGACACGTAACACTATGAGTTGATTGCAACCCCACTTCCCCATCCCTCTGCACTGCTCAGGGGGAGGACGTAGAAGAATTAGGAGTGAAGTTGAGCCTGGGAAGAAGGGAGGGGTAGGGGAAGGTGATCTGTTCTTATTTCTCATTATCCTACTCTGTTTAATTGGCCATAAATTAAATTAATTTTCCCAAGTTGAGTCAGTTTTGCCCATAACAGTAATTGCCAAGTGATCTTCTTGTCCTTATCTCAACCCAGGAACATTTCATAGTATTTTCTCCCCCTGTTCTGTTGAGGAGGGGGAGTGACAGAGCGGCTTGGTGGGCACCTGGTAGCTAGCCAAGGTCAACCCACCACAAGCCTCTTCCCCTTCTTCATTCTCTCCATGGTAAATTGGAGACATTTCCTTGATGGTGCTGTCCAAATGAAAAAGAAATGAAAAAAGAATTTTGGAATGAACTGGTTGTTTGTAAAAACTGTTGGATCCAACTTCCAAGTTGCTTCTGTGAGTCTTAGGCTTCATGGGCTTGGATAGAAATAGGAATGTAGTGGGATAGGGAGAGAATGTTGTCTGCAAACTCTTTGAGCTTGAAGATCCTTGGCTCTGGATCAGGATGACAGAAACTATTTACAATTCAATTTATTATATGAGAAACAAAATATGAGTAGACATTGTTTCCTTGATACCCACTTAAAAAAAAGAAAGATAGGATGGAGTTTCTGCTTGCAGCTTGACTCCTGACTGTTTATTGTGGCTGTCTGGAATGGAGTGTAGTGCAAGAGCTCTTATATGACCATTGGCTTCCTGTGCCTAGATAACCATAGGTGAAACTTTGGATTCAAATTTTAAAGGAGTTAGAGATGAAAAGCATTGCATGAGACTTGTGGTGCGATATGGGAGAGGACTAAACTGTTATGCAAACCTAGCTCTTGCTCCCTGGGAGAAAGCTCAACTAACCAAGACACAGAATAGTTGTAATTAATGTGTCTCTGCATTACCCTAAATGTAATATATCATAGGGCAAAAGAATGAGCAAATAAGAAGAAACTTGCTTGTCTAGCATATCGGTGAGAATCCATATCTGGGATACTGTTCTCTGAGGTTCTGGTCTTTGTCTTAGAACTGTTAATATATTCCATAGACTAATACAGAAAGTCATTGGATGAAAGTAGAAGCAATCCAGAAGCAATCCAGTAGAAGCAATCATCTCCCTGTTCAAGCTGAAGGACAATCAAAAGAGGCTCCTCTTTACTTGTACTCCAGCTGAGGCCAGCAGCCTGTGCTTCAGGGTTTGCAATATTTGCTCTGGATACCCCAATATGTTTCCTGTATCCAACTCTGATTTGCAGACTGTCATAAATGGGAGCTCATTAATTGAGTAAATCCAGCTAAGTCCTATAAGTATCTGTAACACCACTGAAGGCTCTATGCAAGAGCTGGAGGTAGAGGATGAGATAAACCCTATGCAAACTATTTAAAGATGCTGTATGGAACATTAAAATACTGCAGAAGTGATTCAGCACTGACATTAGAAACTATTACACGTCCTAATTGTTCTACTCCTTTGTTGCTGATTCTTTTAGGGAGATATTAGGAAGATGTTCCCACCTGAGATAGTTAACATCCTGAAATCTTATTACAACCATAGATTTATTTCCTACATGGCTGGAGTCTTTAGTGAGGAAAGTAACTTAAATCAGTATCTCTTTTTTTAAGTCATGATCAACCCATCTCCTTGCTCTGTGAAGAAGCAATCTATCAGAAAAAGATATGTGAATAACATATATGAACTTTATTTTACCAACATTCTTCATATTTTTAACATGTTCATACCTAAAATAAACACTGTGGCACCACTTTTCAGTTTGCTACTTCAAGGAACAGCCCTAATTACAATGACAAAACACCAGATCAGAAAGCATAAGATTTGTTAAGGAAAAAACATAAATTCCCATTTTATTGCCTCTTCTGATAGCAAATCTAACAGAAGTCCTGGAGAAATTCTTAAAGCACCTAAATTTTATGTCTGCTCCAATAGCTTTTCTCTTCCCCCAGGGACAAAAAATACCTCAGTAAGAGATAGTTGTGGGTCTTGAGACTTATTGTTTCCTCAAATATAAATCACCTTTTTTTATATGAGACCAGAAATCAAGTTCTAGTCATTTTTATATGTGAAGTTTTGAATTCGATAAATGCACAAAACAGAGTCCAAGAGTATTTTATAAACTCTTACTTTAATAAGTTGAATAAAGTGCTTTATACTTTGAAACCAGTGTAGAATGGCTATGTATCAAAGTATGTGCTCTATCCTTCTTTTTCACTTCATCATTGCTTTCTCTCCTGAATAGTATGATTGCTGCTGTCTTCAGAACCAGAAATGCTATTCACTGGTGTGCTCAGAGCTAATAGTGTAGATTGATAGATGAATATTTATCAATAAGCACGCTTAATCACCTCGCATATTGTTTTTTTTTACCTGCAGCTCACAAAATGTCTGTGTCTGGGTACATGCCATGATTATGGCTGACTCAAGGTACTGGATAATATTATGGTGACGGTCCCATGGCCGTTGCCAGATGGTAGAAGAAGATGGCTGGGTCTGACCAAAGGCAGACCCAAAGTTCCAGGGCTCACCAGTCCTTCCATTCCCCCTTCTTTGCACTTCACTCTTTGTCCTGTTCCTTGATCCTTCTCATGGCAGAGGCAATTTGACTTTGGCCCCAGATCAACACTTTATCCATGGGTTATCACCATTTACCAATGCTGCCGAAAGCTCAGAAGCAACTCTGGCAATGACACAACAATAGGTACCATTTATCCTGAAATGGACAAGGAGCAGAGATCAAGAGGGTACCTTCTCAATGCTGTAGACACTGTGCTGTGCCCCAACATAATTTACCCACAAAGCACAAGTCTTTGCTCAATTTGGGTACAGTCCTACAAGGTCTGACTGCAGTAGGGCTGTCCTTGCATCTCCCAAGGTAATGGACCTTTCCTGTAAGACAGCACTGTTTTGACTCAGCTATACAGCTCCAAGTATGAAACATTGTGGCTGACAACTCTCTCCTTCCTGTGATTACATTGCGCAGGTGTGGCTTGCCAGAGTATTTGTAGATGGGCCGGGCCAGGATAGGGATCAGGCACTGAGGCCCTTGGGCACCCGCGAGGTTACCTGGCCCACAACCACGATCCTCTCCCTACACAATGAGCATGGCTTTTTGCTGATGCTTCCTGACACATAGGCCTCCAGAAGGAGGTGGATGAAGGAAAGGCAGTCTGCAGGTGGTGGGGTGGCCAAAGACAAAACGCTTTGGGAAGTTCATCTCAGGGTCAGTGTGTTTTAATTTGGAAGAGGCTTTCCTGGCTTGACAGCCAGCCACAGCCATGGTCAATGCTTGAATACAGCTCTCTGTGTTCGAGTGTGTTTCCAAGGTGTAATCTGACATTTCTGTGTGGGGATGTACAGGCGTAGGTGGGATAAAGACATTCAGAAATGTGCAGCTCTGTCTTCCTTTATTTCTCTTGAAGGATGAAAAACAAGTAAAAATAAAATAAAATAAATTATTTTTGTCACAGATAACTAAACTTTCTGACATTCCCAAGTCAAGATAAGGTGACTACCTAAGTGTGAATAGCTTCCCCAACATAGCCAAGGACCTCAGCCATGACCTGCAAAGACCACCTTCCACAACAGCAAAGGTATAATTATAGTTCCATGCTATTTTGGTCGTGAACTCTTCCTAAGGCTGTCACCTGTGTAGACAAGTGTTTATTTTGACATGATATTTCTGTGATCTTGGCTGCTGTGTAGTTGGAAAGAAGAAATAAAATTAAAAAAAAAAAAGAAAAAGTTTCAGTTTAGTTTATTCAACTGCCACAACAAAGTCGCTTGGAAAGCATATCATGGCTCTAAGGTTCCCTATGAATCCTGTGTTGTCAGTGATCTTACTTCTACACTTTGAGATACACAACAATATACATGAATTGTGAATTTAGGGTATTGTAAGCAAGCGATAAACACTTTAAGTGAAGGGAATAAAGATGGTACACAGATTCTGCTCTGTTCAGATATGGAAAATATTGCTGCCCAAGCTAGAACTGCCAGTCACTGGCTTTAAGTCACTTGGTAAATCTGCAGCCTAAACATGCCTGCAGCTGGGCCACCTTTGCTGTGACCCTGTCAAATCTTATTATTTATTAATTTGAATGTCTAAAATGTAGCTACAGGTGCACAACTTGGGCTTTGGAGCTCTCTTCTGTAATTAAAGGCACAAAATAAGTAAAGGACTTACAAAAATTCTTTAGAGATGAATAAATGAAGCTACTACATTTCTATGTATTTTTCATTTTCAAATAATTGCAAGATGTAATGAATGCCAACTAACTTTAGCAGTGCTGGAAAAGACAGGAGGAAGGGTAATCTGACATCAGCTGTAGTAATATACAATTGAAGATAGAAGACACCAATGTCTCTCCAAATAATAAAACCAACTAATAGCAGGACAAGTTTTAGATTTTGACGGACTTATTTATTTTCTTTGGAAAGAGGACTGTTAAAGGAAAGTTTTTTGCAAACTTTTTTTTTAACCCTTGCTACAAAAGATACCACACTTCATTCAAAGCCGGATGTTCACGGAATCACAAACTAAATGATATTGAATAGATTCTTTGGTAGGCTGAGCTTGATTTTTTGCCGCTTTGATAGAAAATCTCTTTGGTGGAAGCAAATCTCTTCCAATAGGATTTTTATTAAGGTCTTCTAGAACTGGAGAGCACAGCTCACTGTAAAAACTGAGGCATGATCTGTAAACACATCTACTCCAAACTGAACAGGAGATGTGCATGGTAGGAGCCCATGGTGGGTTGGAATTGTTTCCTAGGTGAGGAAACAGCTGCCAAGCAGATGAGTACAACTTAACTAACTGAACATTTTAGAAAGTGACTGGATTTAAAGACTTTAATCTGCACACAAACAGCTCAAATCCAACACAGGTGACTTGATTGGCTGAGAGCCATTGTTATTACTTGCTCATAGTACAGATGTTATGGCATGTAAAACAAATTTGGCAGCTCCAGGTTAGTTCCTAATGGAAAATATTACATTACAGGAACTATTAGTAATGTTGCTCTGTTGACACCATGCTACTTTTTGGCTGTCACTTCGGAGAAGTGGAAGGCAGAACAGGCAAAGTGAATTCAATGTGTTGGGTTTATTTTTATTTTTTTTTTAATCAAAACGTGCTTTATCCTCCTAGTCAATGCTGAGGAAAGCTGAAATGGGCATCTGGGAAATTCTGATGACCTAAAATCATTCATAAACTGACCTCTGATCTGACCATTGACTACAGTTTTTATACTGTCCTCATAGCCATCCTTTGATGTATATTCCATGCCTGCCAAATTAATGACTATTCTTTTTATTCCCATCTAATCGCTGCTGCAACCCTTTCTTGTTAACATGCAAAATGATTAGTTTTCAGTGATACCTCAGTATGCAAAGATTGTAATGACATATATTTTAACTCATAACTTTATGCTGTGATTTCAAAATCATTGCTTTGCTTGCTATTCTTTCATAGCTCTTGCATTATTTGTCCTATTATTGTGAAAGACTGACAAGTTTCTGCTGAACATAATTATTAGTTGTATGTTCATACACTATATAAGTGCAAACATTGAGTCCTACAGCTTCTTATACAAATAATGTGTTTTCATTGCTACAGTAAGTACCAAATTTTTAAGCTTTAAAATGGGATCTTTATTATATATGTGGGATTAGAGCCTTCTTCTGATAAGAAAGAGGCTGATGACGGCAGAGGATAAATAGACAAAGTAGTGCCAGAAAATGAAGAAAGAAAATAACAAACTTCTACACTTTGAAGTAAATTGGAAAACAGAGCGCACAGTATGTCACGATGCTCAAGCAGATTGGATGCACCTGAGAGTGATACTAAGAAAAATGTGTTTCCCTATTGGCTCATGTTCTGCACCATCCCTATTCAGAGCTATACCTTGAGAACCACACTATTCCCCTTAATCCTGGGACATCAAAGTCATTTGATAGATATTCATTCCATTTTTATATCAGCTGCATGGGCTTTGGAACAAATGCAGAATTATAAACATCTTCCTTTGTACGCAAGAAGGCCTGCTGATATGAGTGGGAGATTTGTATTGATGTTAAAGTTAGGGTAAATTTTTTAATTCTTGATTATGTTTAAACCTTATGTTTAGGTAAGATTGAAGAAGATGTCGAATGACTGAAATGTAGAGAGGGTAGAAGTTCAAGAGGTTATTTGTTTTACCTTAAAGCAGGATCAAGCTTTCCTTGGACATTCTTAACTTGTGTTAGGCTACCTTGTCTAAAAAAACTCTGAAGGGAGGGATTACTGAAACTTCATGGGCAGCCTTCTGCAGGATTTTGTCACAACAGTAGGCTTTTTCCTAATATCTAGACTGACTTTTTTACAAATTTAACCTTTTTTTCTCTACTCTTTCCACTACCGGCAATGAGGAAGAAATGATTACCATCTTCATAACCGTCTTTTACATGGTAGAGGATGGCTGTCATGTTCTGCCTCAGTCTCCATTTTTTTTCTTTTTTTCCTACAATAAATTAATTCTCTCAACCTTTACTCATAGTTCATGTCTTCTAAACCTCATCTAATTTTTCATGCTCTCCTCTGGGCCTCTCCCATTTATCTTTCTTAAAGTGTGATGTTCTAAACTGGACACAGAACACTAGCCTCTCCGGGCAGGCTGGACAGAATTGCATTCTGTATTTTATGTGTGACAACCCTGCTAATCCCCCACAAGATAAGAATATTTTGGGTAAGAAAATCATGTTACCAATTTACATTTAGTTTTAAACTCTCTCTGAGCCCCACATTTCTGTTCTATTTTTGCCTGAGCAGCATTTCCCTACTTTATAAATGCACATAAAATTTTGGATAAAAAAAAATGTGCTTCCAGATCTTAAGACTTCACCTGATTTCAGAACTGAGTGGGCAGACAATCCCAAGGGGTGCAAGATTTGCAAGTTTTCATTAGAATTTTTTTTTCTTCACTTTTCAATAAGAGGAATGGACTGAAGATCAAAAGACAAATTCCATTTACTACAACTTATTTTTCATGATGTAAATTTTTCCAGCATATTAAACTACTTTCAGACTTATAATTAGATCTGAAAAGGAGGGATGGGACAGAATGAGATCATTTGACCACTTAAGGGACAATATGTTTAAAGAATTACTGTAAAGCATCTACTAAGAGACTAAAAATTGTGTCTTTCACTTCATACCTTCTTATTTTTTGGATATGGATCAAAATAGCAGCATACTATTCCTGAGTAGTGTAGGCAAGTGAAGGATAAGAGGAACTGTCTGATAACAGAGGCAATGAGCCTAACAACAAAAAGTAGGGAAAAAGCAGAACAATGAGAGGTAGCAATAGGTAAGACAATGCTCTAAATCATCCCATTTCATTAAAAAAATTTAGTGAGGTCTGAATATGGAGTGAAAATTCAAGACTCGCCCTTATTTTTTAAAATTCCCCATCTCTAACTATTAAAGAAACCTTTTAAGGTTCAGTAGACATCCTGTCTTCACCAAAGTCAATGCTGTTTTTTTCAATTGACTTGAGCAGAGGTAAGATTTTGCTTTCTCATCCACTACCTTGAGCCAGCACGAGGTTTTTTTTTTCCATTACAGGGTACAGACTTTATTAGAACTGTAATGGTCAGTGCTTTTCAGTCATACTGACAGTTTCTAAACCCTGTGATACCCTTTCCTTTCCCGCACTTTCTCTTCTCCCTCCCAGCATCCTTTCTCCTTCCAACAGTCAGCTTCTCAGAATGAAAGGACAAGGTCAGATAGCTTTTGAATACAAAATAAAAAGTGGGGAAAGAGGGTGATAGCTGAGGTAAGTCTTTTCCTACATTACTGCACCCTTACAGTGAAACGTGTGGTCAATGAGTGGATGTTTGGGACTTTGATTTTGAAGCCCCTGTTATCTGAAGCATCTAGGTCAACTAAAATCAACAAAAGATTTCTTTGAAACAGCAGAATTCTCCTGTCACGAGGTGAGGGAATGGAAAGTCAGGCAAGGACTTCTAAGAAGGAGTGATTTTGTACTGGCATTTTACAATTGCATTGTGGCCAATTTTTCCAATGGTTGAGCACTATGAACTTCTCTCAACTTGTGGATTTAGTTTGGTTACATGAAGTGCAGAGAACATGGCTACAGTGCAGGAGCAGGGACCTTTCCAGGCTGGGCTGGGGCAGAATTGGTATGGACAACACAGTGGGAAGAGCAAACAGATCCCTTGTCTCTCAGAGTTACTCCTCTGTGTTTTTAATCAGAAGGACCATTCTCACACCAGTACTCCAAAGCTACTGCCACTGCTAGAATTAGTAGGTATGCCATCTCTTTTCCTGAATAGTCTGCAACACGTGCATTTATTAAAAGAAACATGGAAATTACCATTTAAAGTCAATGAAGTTGATAGATCTTACTTACCAGGTTGGTGCCTCAGTGGTCAGGTCTAATGGGGAAAAGCTGTACTCAGGTTCTTATCAACAGCCTCAGACTTGACAGAGTGGGATTTTGAAGTGAAACCAATAATGATGAGAAAAGTGGCATATAGTTTAGCATGACTTTACTTTTGCTTTAGCCTGAATAGGGCTGAATTGATGTTGATGATTCAGTCATATTGTGGTCCTGTTGCTTCTTTGCCAAGGTTGCTTTTTCAGTATAAAACAAATGCAGGCTAGAGCCTAATACCAAGCTGCATTAAAACATTGTTTCCTTGTATGTGTGTTTGTGTGTGAGGGTTCACATGAATTTATTGTCATTCCATCATTCACAGTGACAGGCATTGTAGCTTGCTGTCATGCCATGGCACCTTACAATGATGTGAACTTTAATTTTTTATTAAGGTAGGAAGTTACCATCAGTTAAAGATAAGTGCCTTAGCTTAGTCTGAAATGGAATAAAGGCTGTGTTACCTGCAGTACTAACAGGTTAGCAGAGTTGACAACAGCCTTTTGGGGTAATTCTCCATTGTCACTGGTACAGTTCCACTGGTGGAAGAGCTCCTGTCCCTCTTGTCACTTACTCTAAAGCTAAGTAATATTAATAAGGGAAGAATTAAGAAAAACACGTTCCTCATAAGCAGGAGTTCATCCCAGATTAATGTAGATGTTTCAAATTTAGGTATCTAAGTCTGCTCTAGTCATACTGGACTGTCTTTTATAATGTGTTTTTGATTTATTATTGCAGAATAATGCATTATAACTATAATAATGCATAATAATCCCAGTGTATGATGCACTGAGTGCATTGTATACTGGAAGTGCTTATTTTTCTCTGTTTAGTACAGAAGGGAACCTATGGTGAACAGTTCAGTCTTAACTTTTGGAAAGCTAAGTAGGTGAGTGCATTTTCACATATGAATTTGAATATTTGAATAATATGAAATTGCTCAATTTTTTTCAAAGTTCTTTTCCATCCATCAAGCCCTTGGACCAGGTTTGTTGTCCTTTACATTTAAGGGCTACTAAACAGATGATCAAGGGTGGAAAATAGATCCTTGGGCCCCAGAGCCACTCTACAGAAAACCATTTTTGAAAACAAGAAATGTATTCACTCATTTTTTGTTACTGCTTAACTTCTTTTTTGTCTGTTTAAAAGGGGTTTTTTATGTCCATTATTCTTAAACTTACATTAGAAATCACAGGGTCTTTAGCTATTTGTTTACAAATAGTACTCATACAAAATGTTAAAAAGGGGGTTCCCAACAGGAATGCAAACTCGGCATTACTTACGGCAACAGCACCAGAAGTAAATGCAAGCATGTGGAGCAGGGGAGAAAAAAAAAAAAAAAACAAAACTAAACAACAAACTGAAAAACAACTCCCTTTGCTGATAAATCAACCTCAGATTCAATATGAATCATCAAATTTAATATTGCCATGATCAGTATTCATGGAAAATAAATGATGCCAAATATGCTTTAAGAAAAAAGAAATCTGTTTAAATGGTATTAATGGTAAGGCATACTACAGCAAGGTGAACAACACTGATAATATTAAATTAACCCAAGAGGCTCCCTAATCAGGATCCCTATGCAGAAATCTGCTTGCCAACTGTCGTTCTTTTTCCCATTGGTTTAGTTAAGGGTTGAAGTTCTTCTTGAAGTTTCTTTTTTAATCATTAGATCCCGACCTTACAGTTTTCTCTGACTACTTTCCTTCAGGCTGTCTTTGCTCCTGTCAATTTAGGATTTCCAGGGAATTATTCTTCTTTGAAATGCATATTCCAGGCTTGAAATACTGGCATATGTACACTGTAGAGTAATTGTGGAGGCCAAATGTTTAATTACACATGACAGCTGGAGCTGTAGGAGTCCGAGGCATGCTTGAAAACAACTTATGCCCTATGCAGTCTTAACGAAAAGGAACAAAATAATATATATTTAGGTTTTGTGCCACATGGTAGCCGCTGTTCTCTCTCTTTTCACAACTGAGGGTGGTTTGCAAGTAGTTCAGCTGCTTTCACTTCTGTGTACTGTCTCTCTGAATATATACTTTTTTTTTCTTTCATACAGTCTAGGCACAAACTTTTAGACCATGCAATCCTGCAAGAAATGCTCAGAATTTTTGTATCATTTTTTCCTGAGTGTCAGAGAAAAGGTTTTCAGCAGCTTCTCTAATAGTGTTATTGATACAATTTTCTAAAACCACATCACTAGAAATGCCAGAACCAAGTGATTTTAATGATAAAAGATGTAAGCAACATTCATCTTTTACCCTAATATGTGTGATTTGCTCAGAAATGAAGCAAATGGAATAACCTGACTTTTAGGGCTTCAGAAAATATTTTTTTTAATTAGCACAAATATTTGTCCACATTTATAGACAGATAGATTTGCAGACACATGAAAACATGTATTTAATTCTGGTGATGGAAACATTTTGTTCTTAGTAAAACAAAGGTAAAAAGTTATTTCCTATTATCAATTTATCTGTTGTCACTGTTCAGCTCTTCATTTGACATAAATTCATATAGTTCTGCTGACAAAATCCCTGTGTTGGTTTAAAGCAGTTGTGGGTCTGACTCAATATTTGACACAGTTTTTCTATATACACACATGTATGTGTACACACACATTTTAAATTATTATTATATTGAATTATTATTATACTTACCGTGCAAAAGAGTCTAAAATTTGATATTGAAATTTTGGCAAATCAGATTTTCTTTGTGCATTGTGTTACCTAAGCACTTCTTCACTGAATTATACCATAATATGAAAGGGATTCCCTTTTTTTTTTAAATTTTCTTTTCTTACAATATCCCTACTTTATACAGGATTAAGGTAAGATTTAATTTAGTGGTGGTGCTGTTAGTGCTTGACAGGAAAATAACAAGCATTGTTTTAGCCCCTGAATGTTCCGTTCCATGGTGAGAAAAATATACCACTGCTACCCAAGTGAAAAAGATATTTCACTCCTTGCAAGGAAGAGTTAATGAATATCTATAGCCCTTAGACAAACCAGCAAACAAAGAACATTATTATATTTTCCTGATGCCTTTTCTTTTGTGTAAAGATGAGATTGATTTGACAAATGAACTTTAAAGAAATATTGTTTGATGGTGTTGGGAATGAACTGCTTTGTACAGTGTGTTAAGAATGAACAATATTGTAACTGAGGAAGTTAAAATGAAACTCCTACCAGAAAACAATATGAACATTTGGCATCATTGCCATGAATCAGCAAGGTAACCAAGCCTCTCTTAAAAATGTAAAGCACAATTTCAGTTTTAAACTACTTTGTTTTTCTTGAACAAAGAAGTCTTTCTTTGAGATGAACCTACTTGCTAAAGATATGAACCATTAAGCATCTCATTCATCTTTTTTTTTTTTATTTTTTTTTTCCTGCAGTTCCTGTGCCCGTGTTCTGAGAATTTGAAAGTAAGCAATTCTGTCAAATTGTGTCAAAATGATTTTAGGTTTTCCTGGACTCTGATTACCTCTATGTTTAGAAAATAAGTTTGGAGAGATGACTCTGAAATCCTCAACTGAAAGGAGAAAATGAGAAATACAGCCAACAAGCACTGCCATCCACCACTTCAAAGCCCCAAAATGAGATACATAAAAGTTGGACTGTAAAGTCTAAAAGTCAGTTGTGAGAGGGAGACAGGGAAGTGCACTGTGACGAGCCAGAAAATTCGTATTGTAAAAATGGCTGCTTCCAAGGCTCTTCTAAAGGAGGTACCGGGACTTCCATCAGTCAGGAGCTTCCATTTGGAGGTGAAGTCTTGCTCAGGCTCACTTCCACCTGCACAGCAGGGGACGTGCATAGGTAAAAGTACATACTTACACTCATAAATACCATAGCTTGCACAGTTTCCTGAATCACTCAGCTGAAGTGCACCAAAGCACATCTCAAAAAGTAACTGTGATGACTGATCCCTTAAAGCTCTATACCAAAAACCTTAAGGCAAGTCATCTTACTCCTTGCCCCCCTCTGAAACATTTCTGTATTCAAACTCCACTTCTTGTGATGCAGAAACACCCATTCTGCTAACAGTGCCCTTGTCCTACTCACTACAGTATAGCTATTTTATTTTCCCCTTCTAGAAGGACAAGCTACTTGTTGGAGCTGTGTCTTGTATAGCTGAAGGTGTTTGATTTCAACCAAGATCAAACAAGTGTCTTTGCCATTTTCAGCCTGACACATTAATGCAGTATGGTCATATAACACAGAATGTATGGTGTCAGACCAGAGTCTTTTCTCTCTTAAGGAAACTTGATTTTGAAGTGAAGTCATTGTAACAAAAAGTAACAGCTTTTAGCAAGCTTTTTGTGCTTTTTAAGTTTTCTGTTAATATAGAATTACTTCAAGACAGAAGGTTGTACAGTACAGAGAAAAACACCCAAGGCTGAAAACAAGAGAGATGGGAAATATTACTTTAAAAAGTTTGACAGAGGAAAAAATGCTTACACTGTTAGTGTTGGAGGGGTTTGCATGTGATAGATGAATACCTTTGTATCAATCGGGATGACTTTCAATAGATTTTCACTACAGTCTTCCTTTTATCTAGCCTTCATGAATAGCACTTATCCCTTTGCAATATTGTTTTTCCACCTTTGTAGATTATTTGAATGTTATTTTAAGTCTCCTATTTTAGGAATCAAGAGCCACTTACTGATGTAAACAAAACTCCATGGGAATTACATGACAACATAAAGACATTGTGAAATGTTCTACTTTTAATAGGTAACACTATCTGGACTTTGGGAGTGAGCAGCTTTAGACGGGTTTTTAATTAAAACCAGGCATAAAAGTACACATATTGACCTGTGGGCTTTGCCGCAGCCAAATACGCACAGAGGAAGTGATGCCCTGAAAGCGAGCCCAAACACCTGTACAGGTCACTGTTGGTCCATCATGCTTAACTAATTTTCCCCTGCCCTCTGACCTAGTTTTCCACGGTGCCATCGAGATTTATATCTTTCATCCTGCAAACCCTACAGCTGCCTTCAATTAATGAAACCGGCCTTAACTTTGTTATCTGATAAACTGAACTCGCAGTGCTACGGGAACAATTGTTTTATTATTGTATTGACAAATTATCCTATTAACGAGTGGCTACTATGAAAATCAATTAAAATCTTGGCTGAAATACTTGAATATCACTGGAGAAGATACAAGGGGGAATTAACTACTGAGTCAAATAACTGTTATCCTATACAGTTCATAAATTAGGTGTGACCAACACAAAATCTGTGATTTGTATTGATAATTAGAACACAAAACTATTGGTGAAATATAGAGAGTGGCATGATATGGGATTGCGTTTTTTATTTTGTAAGGACTTATGACTATGTGAGTTACTTGCAACGTGTTTGAGATGATGCATTTCACAAGTTTCTCCTTCTCTCTATTTTTTGCAGATATTTTCATGCACGTTGGATGGAAACGGCAGCCTCCTGCCCCTCCCACTCCATGGGAAGGCAGGAGCGGTACCTTGCATAGCCAGCATGGGCTACCCAAGTGTGTACTAAACTGAGATCAGCTCTTTACAGATTTCCTGCATGAACTGGGCATATTGCCTAAATCAACCTGTCTTTATGTAGAGATGCTAATTTTGTTTCAAAAGCAGGACTGGAAGATCAGACTGATTTCCTAAATAAGGTGATGTGGCCACAGACAAACATAATGTTACTCATTTTAAAGAGCAGACAAATCAGACCTGCATTCTGATTGGGTTGTTAATGGTAGATGCTACCACTACACTAGAAAGAGTTAGTTAATATGTTTTGCAGAGAGCAACACAGGCTTCTTTTCATGCAAGAAAGGACTTGCTCTGATATTCAGGGAAAAAGATCCAACACCTTTTATTATAAAAAGAAGCAATACCCTATTGAAGCACTTTCAGTTAATAATCAGTTGTACAACGTCTTGGGATTTAGTTCTGCCCTCTCGATACCCCTCATAAAGTATGGTTTAAGAAAAAGTAAGTAAAATTATATGTACTGTATAAAGTATACATTATACTTCAAATGATCTTAAACTATACCTTAAACTGTGCTTTGGGGAAACATAATCAGGAAAAGCAGCACCACAGAATGAGAGACAATGAAACTTCCAAGGTAAAACTGTACTTTCCTGCAAGTATATTATACTTAATGGAGTTAAAGACTTCTAAAACCTTTAAGTGGAATCTTTTGAAAAAAAAAAAAGATTTTACATTGTCATTGAGCTACTGCATTTGGAGGTAGTGTAAAAAGGAATACATTTGGTTTATTTGGGGGGGAGGGGAGAATGGGAGAGAGGGAAGAAAATCTCCTCAGGCAAATTTGGATAGCTGAGTTGTTTTTAGAGCTTGTCTCTTTGGAGGGTAGTGGGGGTGGTAGAAGCCGTGATTTGCTACTCTGTCATTATACATGTACATATATGGAGCGAAAGAGAGAGTTAGATACACACATATATATTTATATGCATGTATATGTATACACACACACCTGTACATGTATTTTTATATACATATAAATACACATACAATCATCTAAGGAAACTCATACTGAATAAATTTTCGTTCTGTTCTCCTATCTCAATTAAACAAGAAAGACTTTTTCCTTAGGAAAAAAGGAACAAAGCAGTCCTGGCATTGGAATATCAGAAAATGAAAATGTTGAGAGACAGAAAACAGAAAGAGGAAATCAGAGCTATCGTGCACCAGTGAATCATTATAAGTCTCTCAGCTGCTCTTTGGCAATGGTTGCTGCAGGGAACTCTACATGAACGTGTCTCATTCACCACCAACAGCTTATGGGGACTAACACTACAAAGCCAGTGCATAAAAGCAAGGGAGTTGGGTGGGTGGAAAAATCTGCTACTGACAATGCACACCATACGAATGACAAACTTCTCCACCTAGAAATGACAGTAGTCCTTAATGTCGCAGGGCCATGGAGACTGGATAATTGCAAAGTATTTTATACTCAGATGTCTTCTAAAATTTTATTCATAAGATGTGAATATATACTGTGAACTGGTTTTAGACCTTTTGTTTACTAAGCTGTTATTATCGTCATTTTATAAGTATGGTAACATCCCGAAACTCCAGTTAAAACCAAGATCTACTGTGCTAGGTGATTTCAAAATGAACAGAAGTCCTTTTTTTTGAAGGCCTCAGAAAATCCTGTAGAGCAGATAGCATTTCTTTGAAGTTAAAGCGTATATGTGTAATTCATACAAAAGCCAGTCTTTCCTTTTTTATCAAATGCTTTTCCTAAGAAAACTATTATTTGACAACTGATATATAAAATCTGTACTAGATTGTAGTGATCTTTTCAGGCAAATGTAATCTGCAGTGGCATGGAAAATTGGCATAGAATTTGTCCTGAAAATGAGGGAATGAAAGAAACTTCCTGAGCTAATACAGGGCAAGAAACATTTGAGCCTAGAGAACAACATGGACAGAAAGTCAGCTGTCATAAATCATGGTAGCTGCAGTCAAATCTCTACAGTTGCAATAATCCTCTGCATAAGGTCCTTCAGTTTGATCTTAGGAGCTTAGTTAAATCTCCTGACCAAACCAGTGCAGTGCAGCAGTTACTAAATATACATGTTTCACTGTGGTGGTGAGCCATACAGATTTATAAAGAGCTGGTTTTCTTTATCTTCAAAACATAAAGAATAGAGCAATATTGTCTTGTTGCAGAGGATTTTGCATGTTTGCAGAAAGCTGGTAGGAACCTCTGAACATTGTGGAGTTGATTAAGTGTTTGCCTGCCTGCCTGCACATTTTTTTTTTTTTTGGTATGTACTTTTTAAGAATTTGTGAGAAGACGGTAGTTGTTTTTCACAGGGTGGAATGTAAGCTATACACACTTTTTCTTGCAAGGTTATTGTTACTGTTGACTGGCAATAGTCGTAATGAACAGTTCAAATTGTAGAGAGCAGTGTTGTTTACTATCAACCCATCTGAAGTCATCTGGAATACACACAAGCTTTCCATGTTTAACTCTCTGATTGGAATTGACTGGCTAAGAATCTTTTGATAACATCTTTGGAAGAAGCTGAACAGTTTATTGTACCTGTCCCTATGCTTATTGTAAATGCGTTCCCCCACAGCTCTCCTTGTGCAGCCAGGGTGTACTTTATCATGGGGATGCTAAAGGATGTTTTATCCTTCATTACAATGCATTCAGGTTTTCACTACTGGAGCCTGATCTAACCTTTAGCTTTTGAGCCTTTAATGAAAAAATTTGTTTTCATCTCTTTAATCTAGCAGTAGTGTGTTATTGTCATTGTTTAATACACAGAAAATAGCAAGGGATCTGCAACAGAGCAGAACAGGCAATAATAATTAAAAATAACTTACAAATACACTTGCAAATGCATGAAATGATTCTGCTTTATTTACTGTTTCATACTAGACATTTTACATTAGTATCCAGGCAACAGAAAGTTAATTCAAGAAAAACTTTACAAATCTCAAGATTCCTCCACCACTCTCATAAGCAGATGGACCAGAAGTACATCATTCTTTGCTTGCCACAGGCTATTAAATGCTTATCATTCACCTTTCTCTGCTTCCAAAAGGTCTCTACTCCAATCAGAGATCAGAAACAGTTATTTGGAAACCTACTGTGCTTCCCAATCAGACACACAGTTGAATGAAGGGGATGCCGTGTGAACCCCTTCTAGGCGTTGGTGGAGGATGCAATCCACTCTGTGACAGTAGCTACAGAAAGGTTTGTGTGCTACCTTTAAACTGCAAAATACAGGTACAGTGGTGCATTTGAGGATGTAACTAGGGAATAATTAGGGTAAGTTTTGTCCTCACACCTCGTGTAAGCCTACGCACACGTATCAGGAGAAATCCAAATTAATAGTCAAAAAACCCAAGACCCAGAAAAAGGCTAAAAGTGCTGGAAAATGAATTTATAGCTTTAATTAAACATTCTCCCAGGCTTCCTCAATTTAGGTGCATTATTAATTAATTTTTCTTTGTGCCCAGTGTATGCATGAAGAATCACCCTATGCCTATGACTATATTGGTCTCTAGCTGTACTGCATGTCAGATGACACTGCCAAATGCACAGATCTAACTGCAGTTTGTTGTTGAGGTCGCGAGGGATAAACCTCACAGTCTTGTGGCGGCATAAGCAGATCTAATTTCATTTTTTGCCATGAGACGGTAACAAGGAGCAATGCAAATGCTTGTCTGCCTCCATTGTGTTCTTCCCCCATGTGGAAATGATGAGAATGTTGGTTAAGGCTATTTGAGCATTGTTGGGTCTAGAGATATACATACATGCTACAAAATCTTTAGGCCTCGTCTTTTAATTCCGTCTTCCTATATAGCCTCATTTTTCTGGGTGCTCTTTTCTTTTTTCCCACTGAATCTCTTTTTAATCTCTTTGGTAGTTTGGTGTGTTTTTTTTGTATCGTGATGTTTCTGTGTTCATTGGCCTTTACAATCATTTTATATACACAATTGTGGATTATAAATGGCATTATACAATGCATATTTAATTATCCTATAGGCACCATCAGTGCCATAAGTGAAATTTACATTTCACAGCTGAAATCACCATTCCCTTCATACCAATACGATAAAATATCAAAAGAGCAATGATATACTGTGTCCATGGAATAAGAAAGATGTACATTTTCTAAAACTGTGCATAATGATGAGTTCAGGGATGCACAAGCAGTAAAACTCACCAATTTTTCATGTTTCCCTCTGTAACTCCAGCAAATTAAGTGTGATAAAAAATATGGGCAAACTTTTGAATTCCTCTGAGTTTGGATGATAGGATAACTAAACCTGCTATCCCTTTGATTGGGGTGCCTTATGTGGCTCAACTCAGCCCAGACCTCATTGACTTCTGTATTCTGAATTTTTCAGATAATATCATCTGGCATTCATACTACTTTGGCATGCCAAACAATATCTATCTTATCTAACTCAATCAATCAGTCTGTCTGTCATACTTTGCATTTATATACCGCCTTTATCCAACAAATGCAACCTGCTTTACAAACTTTAATTAACTTAGGCATCTAGCATCCCAGAGAAGCAGGGAAATATGATCTCTTTTTGTACAGAGGAGGAAACTGAGACACAGAGAAATTATGAGTGGGAGTCATCTTGCCTGACTTTAGCTGACTAAAAAATAGTCATTTAAGCTTTGGAAAATCACCCAAGGCTTTCTTTAATGTTATAGGAAATTATTCATCCAGTGTCTTTTAGGCACTGATTTTAGGATGAGACCAATTATCCTCTAGAGTCTTTTATTTGTGGCAGTGAAAGAAGCCTAGATGCCTACCTTGGACTTAAAAATCTAAGCTAGGGAAGATGATCCCTATCCAAAATGACTTGACCAAAGTCAGTGAGGAATACAAGATGTGCACTGTTCAAATCAAACCAAGTTCTGAGAATATAATGCCTGAGCTCTGCTTTTGGCAAACTGAGAAGACAGAAGGATTTAGAAGGAATGTTTTTACGGTTAAGGCCATGGCCTTTCTACTCTAGCATGGAAAATCTAAAAGACTGTATATTTTACCTTTTAACCAAAATACAATGCTCATTTAGGGCTCCTTCTTTTCTCCTAGCAAAAAAATACTTTACAATTGGTGAAAATCTTTGAGAGGAAAAAATGTTCAAAAGGTTATTGCAGTTTTACTTGAAAACGTTACAGTAAATGTTATTCTGGAACTTTTCTGCTTTTCTTGACAACAAAATGATGATCAAATTCCCCTCCCTCTTTTCTTCATTTTTATATATTTTTGTCTTTTTCTGTTTCCTACACTTTCTTTCATGGACACAGAGTAGAGAAATGAAAATATGAATAGAAAAAAAGAGTAGCAAGATCCTAAGACAAAAAAAAAAAAAGCATAAAAGAAAGAGAAGACTTTTTAACAGTGACTTTGAAATTAAAATGCATATAGTGTTCTTCATTGTTTTCTTTTCTCCCCTTGCTTTAACTCTCTTTTTCCTGCTTGCTTTCCTTGGAGATATTTACCCTAAGTAGATCTTGCCTTGAAAAATGCTTCCAAATTTTCAATTCATTGGTGACTTTTTAGGATGTCTCTGGAACAAAACCCACAGCAGTTTTGCCTCCCTTTTCTATACACTAAACATGGGACTGAAAGAAAGATTCATTCAGTCTCCTCCCATTTCTGGCAGTACGATTGTCCCCAGAGTACAGCTTCTTCAAGGGTCATCCAAGGAGGAAAATTCCCCCCTTTTCTGTGAAAAGTTGTGAAAGCTTATAACTAATAGTTAAATTACATGATGCTGTAGAGTTTTTCCATTGGTTTTGCCTAACCATTGACCAGAGCTACCAGAGCTAGTAAGGCAGGACTGTCTTTAGAGCTCTCAAGTAATCTTAAGTATAAATCAAGAGATTAAACTTTATACAGACATCAAATGTGAAACAGGAGAGGCTGATACACCTCCTGCACCACGTGAGGAAGGGAGGGGAAACTATGAGAGTTTTATGAGGGGCAGAAAGAATTTCTATGGACATCAGCTCTTACCTGAAGAAAGTGGCAGGGTTCAGTTTAGGGAATAGGTGTGTTGCAGCTTTTAATCATACCAGAATCAATTGATTTTATATAATATAAATAAATACAATATAGTATTTATGGTTTTAAAAACAAAACAGAAAAATTAGGGACACAAGATACCTCATTGTGCATTTTAAAATCCTCAACTGCAGTTCAGTGGGAAGGGAGAATGCTGGCAAGCCACCTCATGCCCCCTGGTACCTGGTTTACATTAATGTCACTGGCAGATAGTCCAATACTCGGGATGGTCTGGACTTGGCAGAACTCTGCCTTATTTCAGATGTACTTTCTTTTCAGCCTAACCAAATGGCTCCTAGCCATCTCCTTACAGATTCCAGGGTGCAAGTGGCATTAATACGGTACCCAAAAGCTCACCTGGAAAGCCAGGATCCTCTAAACACTATGTTCCTTGTGTAGAAGATTATTTTCTCAATTAACTTTTTCTAAGTGCCCTTGGAGCACTTTTGCAAAGCATCTTCCATACCAAAGTAGTCAAATGATCCCAAGGAAATATAGATTTTTTTTTTTTTCAAATATGAACTCCAGGAAATGTGTTTCTTTATCTTTTTCATTTTAAGACAATTCAGTGAAATTGTTTAGCTTTTTTTAAAATGGAAAGCCTATATCTGTGTTTCTGAAGAAATACAGAAATAATGTAGAATGTACATTGTAACTGCATACAATGCAGTATCTCCATACACTGCAGTCATTACAATTAAAGGAAAAGGTTTTTTTTAATTATTATTTTAAAAAGCTGTTATTCATTAAATGTTTATAATATATGAAACAAATAATTATGAGTAACACATTGTCTAATAAAGATGAAAAGGATGAAAATCCCTATGAATTTTTAATCTGAAACTAAAGAACATTAACAATCCTTAATTATATCATCAAATATTTAAAATTACCTTCCATACTAAATTCTATTTGTATTTGATATATTTATTTTTTAGATATCTGTAACATTTTTATGAGTGGGTACATAAAATATCATCAGCTGTTACAACAAGAGACATCTTGACTTAATGTATTCAACATCTTGATCAAAATTTCCATTTTGTTTATTTTTAAGATAAATCAACAACCTTTGTACACTATATTATAATTTATATTTTTCTCAGTGTGATTGGATATATAATTAATACTATTATTACTACAAAAAATAAATTGTGCTTGTTTGGCAAAAAACCTCAGGTACGTCCAGATTTTCAGATCTCTTTTATGCAAAATACTTGCATGGTTTGCATGTTCCTAATTCATGAAATGTGCTTCTGATTTTGGTGTTCGTATTCCATGCGATGATCCTCCTGTCATCTACTACTGCTGAGTCTTCTGTTAATACAGGCAGAAACCAGAGCTCTCCTATTGCTCTTTGAACCTATTCCATCATCTTATTCCAAGATCGACTATAAATTTAGTTTCAGGTCTGCTGTAGACTACGAGGTGCCTATATCTACTCTGTGACATTCTAATGATTGGTAAGAATCAAAGTCTCTCAGGAATTGAAAAATATATCTATGGTAAGGTATATCTCAAGAAGAAATAGGAACAAATGCAGTTTCTTGTAGAGAATTAGGGCATCAGACAAATGCAGTATCTTGGAGAGAATTAGGGCATCAGGTTCCTAAGAGCATCAATCAGGCATTGCAGATCAAGTCCTACAATTTTTTCATCAGATTCTTTAATGAAAAGAAAAAACATTTTGAAACTGTGCGAGAAAACACAAAATGTATGAATCATGCTAAGGATAGAAGAAGTTTCAATGCAATCAATCTTATCTATCACAGACTTGATATCCAGCATGTTCTTATAGGCAAAGCATTCCGAAAATTACTAGTAACTTGGGTGCTTTTGTAGGGTCGTCTTAAATAGATTAGATATTCCCAAAGGGATTGTTCAATCTTTTCTGAAAATCAGGTTCTCTTCAGAACACTAAAAAAATTTAGGTGTACAAATCTGTCTTTTTTGTCACTTCGTAATTTAAACCTGGTTTTATTAGATTGGATGAGAGAGCTGAGTACCACACAGGATGAATTTCTCTAATCTCTGTAGCATGATTTCCTGGGAACATGAAAAATTGCACCCTTACCTTATTCCTTGTCTAGGTATAATACTGAGTTCTCTTCATGATCTTTTGTGTCAAGGGAAAATCTAGCACTGGACAGATGACAGTGACTTGACTTGCCTGACTAATGCATCTGAAAACACCTCACAATCTTCTACAATGGCCTCTCTTATTTGTTGAAGGTGTCAGAATAGACACCACACTAGACAGCCAAGGAGGCAATCTCCTTTTACTACTACTGAATAATACAATGTTGTGGTTATATTGTTCTCATCTCCCAACAGGCAAAAGTTACTGTCTATTTAATGTTATTTTTTCATTAAAATGAAAATGTAACTTTGCAAGTATGGTAAAGCTATTCTGGGTACAGCTCCTTCTTTGCTCTATTTATATGTTTCAAATGTATTTAATTTAAAATAGCTTCATCTTTCTAACTATATTTAAGCTAAAAATAGAAAAGATGGAAATTTTCTGAAATTGGGCTGGCACCAGGGTTTAGTGTGATAACAGCTTATCTCTGAGAACTGGGTCAAAACATAGCTTAAATTATACGAGTTTGATTGCTTCTTAGGCAGCTGCTTTGTTGATCTTCCTCTTGTATCACGTAGGCGTCCCAGGCACAAATTGGGATCCTAAGGAAGAGGGACTGAACCAGCAAAGAAAGGACAGTTTCTGCCCTATATCAGCTGTTTAAAATCCACTGAAGTATTGCATATTCTGTTGCAGTTCAGCTCAGCCATGTACCTGCCCCAGCACAACTTCTAAGTGGGTTAACGGGGGCAGGCTCCCTTCTGTATCAGGTACGTTGTCTGACAGACTTGCATGAGAAATAGGAGCTATGTCTAATCAACACTGTGTCTAGTTTTAGGCAATGCTATTACTCCCTGACTTTCATGAGCATCCCTGATAATTTATTAATTAAAAAATGGAAAACATATGATTTGTGAAATTCAGAAAAAAGGACTATATTAAAACATTGCTCTAGGCATGTTTTGCTGCATGTAAATCTGATTTGTTGACATCCCATATAACATACCAAACCAATGTACTTCAGACCAGTGTTTTGCCATTTTCTAGCATAATTAATTTCCAGGGATGTGTGTGCGCATCCAAACAAGAAGCAGAAAAGGATCAGAAGGAATGAACTTCTCAGAGCACATTCAGATAGTATACATGAAAAACTGTAAGCAGTAACATTATGCTTCCCTACTACCAAAAGTTCATCAAGATCAGTAACTTTGGCAGAGGTTAATTAACAGCTGGGGAAAATGTAACCCGGGGTGAGGGGGAAGCAAACTGATTAACAGAAACTTTTTGTTTCTTAATTATGCTTTGAATTATTCTCTTTCAGACCTTTCTCACCTGCTGATGGGCAAGCTGCATGTAGTTTAGCATTCACATTGTGTTCAAATAAGTCTCAGGCATTCAGAAGCTTATTCAAAAACTGCCCTAACATTCCTACTTAGGCAAGACTGCAAACATTGTATAAAAAAAATCTGTTTCCTGACATTTTTTGCCTGGTTGGACAACTTAAGAACATCTATTTTCGTGCCTTTTCATGAGTCTTCTTCTATCTGGGTTAGATTCCAAGAACAAAGATGAAAAAGTGATAAAAACAAACAAAAAAAAAAACAACTGAGAAGTTCAAACGAGGGTGTTTGGATTGAAGTTGGGGTAAATACTCACTAAAGAGTTGAGGTGACTTAGCTTATTTAAACTACTCGAGGCTGTTATTCAGCGCTGACCTTCTGGCCTCCCGCACCCCTGGGTGGGCGGCTGTGCATGGACGAATGCAGCTGCACGCATGGAGCCAGCAGGCGTTCCGCTTGGCATTTACCAGTCACGGTCAAGAGAAAAAGCCAGGCCAATAAATGGAGAGGGTGATAATGCTCTCTCACAATGGGGCCAGGATCTGAACCGGCCCTAGATCCCTGCAGCTGTGCTTTGGGAACCATTAATTGGCTGAAGCGTCCCCAAGTGACAGTGGACACTGTCGTGACAACACCAACAGCAAGAGTGGTAGCTGCTGCTCCTCTCCCTGGCATCACAGGTCTAGTGAGATGCTTGGAGAAGGATCTGTGCATGTGCACTCTCCCCCTTCCATTCTGCTTAGCTGTGGTTCTTGTGGTTTTGTTTCAGTGAAACTTTTCAACACATCCTGATTAAACTTATGTACGCTTCAGCAAAGCTGTATCTCCAATTGTGTAAGAAAAGAGGGATACATTTGAGACTCTTTCTGTCCCTCACTCTGTATATCTCACAAAACACAGTATTTGTCAAAAAGTAAAAGAATCCTGTCACAGTCCTTCCAGGTACGGTACACTGTGGCCTTGCTCCTGCAAAATACAAACTTTGCTGTAGAGGAGTGGCATGATGCCTGTTTCGTGATCTTTCCTAAATTCAATCCCAGTTGCCTTCTCTGTGTATTCCAGAAGACCCAAAAGACGATAGAGAACAAAAAGAGCTCAAGGCTGAAGCTGATTCATGCTCAGCAAGTTTGAATAACTAATAGCTACATGAAAAAAAAAAGCAAAAAAAAAGCAGGCTGTTCCTAGACCAGTTTTGGAAAGGAGAAACCCTAAATTCACCGTGTAAATGGGGGGCTTTTGCCATTTGCTCACTCAGCAATGAAAGAAGGTGCGGTGGCGATTCTGCGACAGCAGTGCCTCTGGTTACTTCTGGTCAATGTAGGCTACCTACATGTACTTACCTCATATACCCTGCAGCTTAACAACCATTTTCTGATCAGAAAAAAGGCTGGTACTATGGCCATATTTTTGTTTTCATTAAATGATTATTTTTAAAAGAAAATAGCTCAGATTTTTTAAAAAGTTGTTTGTTTGGTTGGGTTTTTAATCAGGATTATTTTTTGTTAGAGAAAAAAAAAAAAGATCTTTAAATCTATTCAATAATTTATCTAACTAAGGTAACCAAATAGGTTTTCCATCCAGGTAACCAAACTACTGTCCGGGAGTTGTAGCTTCCTAGGAGAGCAATGGAACCTGTCTTCGCTGTATCAACTTAATTAAATGCCGGCAATGCTTTCACAAGAGCAGGACCAGGATGGCAGCAGAGGCAGGCAGAGAATTCTGGATTAAAAACAGTGCCCACAGTTAATTAATGGGATCTGCCAAAAGCACTGAGCCCTTAGCCTCTTGTTGCAATGGAGCAGTAGCTTCTGTGATTCAGGGACTAAGTGAAATAAGGGACTAACTAAACCAATATTTAAGATGTGCAAAAAGTGTATTAATTATATTTTAAAAAACCCACCACAGTTCAGAACACTGCCTGCTGCTGTTGTAGGTCTCTGAATAGAATGGTCAAGGTCTCAATTATTAACCCTCCTCTGCTGGGGTGCTTTTAACCCAGGAAAGGCACACTATTTTTAAGATCACTTGTAAATTCCCTGGTGAGCCTGCAGGTGGGGATGGAAGGGAGAGACTCCCTATTAGAATTGCTGGAACTTTCCTTTTTATGCATTTATCTCTCAGCCTAGAGGAAGAAGGAGCAGTTCAAACAAACTCTTCTCTGGCTACTTTATTTCAGCACGTTTGTGACCTAGATAAGATCATTATCTAACAGCTTGGAGTGAAGTTGAAGTTATATAGTTGTTTTTAATAGGAAAAAATAGTTATAATTTAATGTAATCTATGTTTGTGAAATAGCTGTGATGTATTTCTGAGACTCTGAGCCGTAAGGCAGAAAGGACACTTTCAAGCATATTATTCAACAGGTGAGATAAAATAGCTGTTTTAAATTACACTGCTTGGGGAGTGGCGCAGTTTTAGAAAGAACTTTACAGTCCTGCTAAGTGCTTATTTCTGGAGGATAGTAATTAAACAACTTGCTTAGGGAAGTTGTGCATTCTCTGTCATATTAAGTTTTTAAATCAAGATTGGATATTTTTTTCTTGAAGGCAGGTTCTAGGTCAAAGAAGTGTTGTGGCCTTGGTGGAAGGAGTCTCTGGTAAGAATAGCGAAAGAATTACACAGGTCAGTCTGGTTTTTGCCTTAAAATTCACAAATATATCAGGAGACAATGACGCTGAAACCTTCAGATAAGTGTGTCACGCATAGGCCCTTTTGTAGTCTAAAACCAGAGAATATCATCCCATCTGCATACTGAAAGTAACCTTAGATATGTATATCTCACCATTTTGTCAATAAGGCAATGCTGTTTTCCAAGGTGTTCCTTTTCTTGTCAGGAAGAGGGGAGCAGCAAAAAATGGATAAGGCAGCAGACCAGACTTCATTCCAGAAAGTTCATGGTAGGCTTAACCATGCTCATGTCGGCATTAACTTTCTCACAGGTCTCCATATGAATTTGGGAATCTCTCTGCATAGGAGGTCTTATGGTGGCCTTAGCTGTGCCTCAGGAAAATCCTAGCAGTATGACCTCATAAGAGGTCTCCAGGACACACAACAAAAAGGAAGGGAGAAAAAGAGGGTAAAAAAAAAAAAGGAGAAGGAGAAAATTGGGCAGAAATACAGTCTTCCATGCTCATATCCTCCAAATGCAGGGAGTCTCACAGTCTGACCTCATGGGATGTAGGTGTGGGGGCGTGTGTGTGTGTGTGAACATAGAAGGGACGGGAGATCATCCAAACCCCAGAACACAATAAACTCAGGATGATGACTTAAAGAAGGTTGCTTTTCTTCTCTTTTGTCCTTTTCTGCAGGGTTTTTTTCCCTGCAGAAGAGGAAAACATGGCCCTTGAACATGAAAACTAGTGTATTCTTAGTTTTAGTGGACTTTTTTGTTTTGTTTTGGGTTAGTACCCTTCTCCATATGTACCACAATTGCAAGCACTCCTGCTCAGACCTGGTGCTGAAGCGCTAAAGCGCCATATTTTGGAGTCCTTTATTTGGGATTTCCCTTCCAGGGGTGAAGGGCTGCAAGTACTTAGTGCCCCCTGCTGTCTTTTGGTCTCTTGTATTGATTTTCTTCACTTTGTGACCTTAGGGTCTGCTTTGACCTTTTGCCCTTTCATATGGGAACTTCTCTGCAGAAGGGGCTGAGCCGGGGATGCTATGGGGAGGCAAGGCCAATCACCTGTTTTTTGGGTAAAGCTTCCTTTTTAGTGGCTGGCGGCTGCAGCTTGACTATATTGCCTTGGATATTTGTACGTTAGAAGCGATGTTGAAGGTCCATGGGCAGATACTCGAATTACTGCCGGTTGTTAATTGCTCCTCTGAAATGATGAGGAGTCAGAGATACCACTTTTGACTTATGTGGTGATGAAAGAGAACATAATCTGGCCCCCCTTACTTCAGTTACAGTTAATGAAATGGCAGTGATCTCAAGTACAAGAAGTGAGGTCCGGATGATGCCTGGAATAGGTTTTTTACTCTTTTGTACTGATTAGAGAGCAGCTCTGTGGAACATTTATTTAAAAGAGAAGCTCGCATGAATATATAAGCAAACATAGCGCTGTGCCAAGCCACACCCACCTCTCAGACACTGTCAAATATTTTGGAGGGGACTGGGGTCTTTTTATCACCGAAACAATGCACTTGTCTTTCCACATAAATCACCTGCAGAGAAATTAAGAAAAAGGAAGAAAAGAAAAAAATGCGCCTGTAAAACAAAGCAGCAGAAGCCCTGTATTAGGCGTCAGACTGGCTAATTGCTGCTGAAGTATTTCCCAGCCATATATATATATATTGAGCAACCACCAGAAATATGAGGACTTAATAAGTAGCGAGAAGAGAATTTATACAAAAAACAGACATAACAAGGCGAAGTTAATTCATCACAACTTTCACATAAGCCTTTGTTGGGCAGTTGGCCAGGCCCATCACATTATCTGTTTGACTCAGTGAGTCACTCCAGCTAATAGAATTTTGCCCCGTGTTTGTTGTTGCCATGGCAATGCAATATTATCAGGCATGTCATGTTCACAGATCAGTAGCAGCGGCGCTGCTGCAGACACACAACAGCTTTCAGCCTTTGACCATAAACAGGAATTCACTCCACAGTCAGTCTGTCAAAAAGGAAGTCGGCTGTGGTGAAGAAGCACTAGTGCCAGTACTACTAGCCTTTTCCTTTTTCCTTTGTGAGCGCATTGCCATTATCATTAAAATAACCTTGAGTCGTCATGAATTCATTCATTCACAAACATTGTCAAAGAAGGTGCAATAGTTCAAGAGAATCCAGAGGGTCAAAGAGAGGACTAGTTTTAAATCTGTGCCTATTGAACCTGGAAATGACATAGTCTGTTAGATATAATCTTATTCTTACCATAGCAAATCAAGCTGTGTTGACTGGCACCAATGTCCAAGTCAATTCAGCACCATGAAAGGTTACTAGGAGTAAAGAGGTCATATCCTTTGTGGTATTGCTTTGAGAAATAAACTTAGGCATGTGTGGGAATATTTTACAAAGAATAGCTTTTTCACCAAAAGTGAAAAACAAATCCTGTCAGGAATCTATAGAGGCTGCAGGTATTTTCTGACATGGCCATATTTAATGTTTAAACCAAAGATATAATTACTAAGCTTTTTCAATATTTTAAATGTTCAATTGAGTCATAAATAGTCTACGGGATATTTTAATTGCTTCCCAAAGAAAATGGTTAAATATCTTTTTGAAATTACATTTTGAAACTGAGAATGCACTCCGTCTTGGGTCTTATAAGGATTTCCATTTCCTTTCCAACATAGACATATCAAATAATAATATGGAATACATGGGAAGATCTTAGACCCTCTGAATTTGATTTTTTTGATAGATTACACAAGATTTACCGCAGTGTAACCTCTTTGGCATCAGCTGAGTTGTTCTGATTTGCCCTGCTTTGAAAGGAGGATTAAGATTCTTGCATTTAAAATACAGGAGAGAATTTTTGCAAGGACATACTGTTTTTTAATGCCTCTGTCGTATGGAAAGACCTGTTTAAACATTTGTTGTCACATATGTCCCAAAATGTTGTTGACAAGCTATACTGGCATTGAGAGACCCTACACAAAGTTTAGGAATGCATTTGAAAATTACTATGAGCAATAAGGGGCTGATTATGCTTTTCCTTCTGTGGGCTTTAGACTGGTATAACTCCACAGATTTTAAAGCAGTTGCTGCTGAAATGCTGGGAGAAGTGGCTCCATTCTGTTAAGTGCTGATCCCCTTTATTACAGCACTGATTCTTAAGTCACGCAGCTGAGACCACCAAAGTGCTCACATTTATACTGGTGTAAACAAAAACAGTGTTTGGCCCCTAGTATTTAAAATGCAACTTTGCGACCAGTCTTAGGCAGAAGTCTTAGTTTTAGAAGAAGTCCTGAGATATAAAGCTTTTGCCCAGGACCCCATTTCTGCTGAACAGAATATCTACTTTCAGCTTATATTGCCACTGAAGTTACCTTTCATCAGTGTACCAGAATGGATTTATACTTGCTGCACATCTGCATGAGTCTCCCCTTGCTACCATCAGGGCACAGATCCTGCAGCCTGGATTTTCTTACAGTCATGGAAAAGGCTGAGTCTCCCATGTTTCCCAAAGAAATACTAAAATCTATTTTGGCTGTGCGGTTTACCACCAAGAGAAATGCAGTAGTCCAGTACCAGAGACCATTAATGGCCGTGCAATCAAAATAGCCCTACTCTCATGCTTGAGACTTGAACCATTTTCTGGTAATCAGGAAGGAGTAATGGTAGAAGTGAACCTTTGCTCTCAACTTCTGTCATGGCAGGCACAGCTTGATGAAGTCCCAAAGTTTTGAAGTAGTATGAGCTTTAACTGAAATCCATTTGCTTTAATGGCATTACTCTCATTTTACTCCAGAGAAGTAAAGATCAGAATGAAGTGCAGGGGTGAAGACAGCCTCACCTTGTTTTGGGGAGGAACGAACAGGAAAACTTTCAAAATAACAAAACAAGACACGAGCAGTGATCTGACCTCTGTGCATCTGCATTTCTGTTTCTCGGTCAGCCTGTAGCATGCCCATATAAGACAGAAGGAAAGGAAGGGAGGAGTAACATACATATATATCTATATTTTGCCTGCTCAGGAAAGTGATAATGTTAGACTTATATTGGCTAAAAGCTATTTCAGTGAAATTGATGTAGCTCTTCTGCCTGGCCATCCTTTGATCAGGTCCAGAACAACAATTTTCAGTCTGGCTTGCAAGGGGTCTGAATGTCTCACACAGACTCCATATTAAGTGGAAGAGAGTTTTAACCAGTGAAACGACATCCAATTCAATAACAACATAATTAAACAGGTGCAATTTTAGTGTGTTTAGAAGGACTGAAATGCACAGAGTCTGCTCTAGTAGAAATCATGGAATAAACCAGTTATGGTTTGGATCATTACATCTTAGAGTAATGGCTGTTCTGTTTACCCCAAGGGTCAGCAGTTTCTGCCATTCAGTGGCAATGTGCAAATGCATTATAGCTAATCATGTCAAACTGGCAAAGAAAAATAAGTCATTGACATTTTACAAATGTGTTTTTAACGCATAACTTTTTTAAAGACTGTCTGTGATCTACACTTGAATCAAAGATTCCACTTGTGTTTGCTAATTTTCCTTTATCACAGTGAAATACACACTTTCCTGAAACTTGACTCAACTGCAAACACCTTCAATTTTATTCTTGCATTTGCATGCAGCCTTGTATTATTCATCCAATATTTTGTAACATAACCAAAAAGAAAGAGTAATTCTTTCCTTTAATTCAGGTAGAAAACATTCTTTCTGAAAAAGTAAGTTTAGAAGTTTAATTCCACATATAAGGATGTATCCATTTCATGAAGGAAATTCTTGCTAAACCTTGTGAATAATGACTTAGGAAAAATATATGTGATACTCTATGGGTACTAGAATTTGCAATCATATCACCCAGGTGGTGTGGTATATTATGAACATAGTCATAACTATGTGCGTTCATTGGTAGGCGGATCTGGTAAATACAGGCACTGAAAAATGAAATTTCAAGTCCTCTGCAATGGTTCATAAGTTTGTCACGACTACGACAAAAGATGTTGACTCTGAGGAAAGGAAAATATTCAGCAAGTACTGGGAAGTTTTTGTTTAGACCTACTTAAACATCTATCCTATGCAACACCTCTGCTTCCCCTTCATTTTATCTTGAAAAAGAAGGGTTTTTTAATTCCTCAAAAATAAGAGTTGTAAAATAGCCTTTAATTTTGGGTGCAGCAACGGAGCTTTAAAAAAATATGTTAACAAAACAGAAATGAGCTGAAAAAGTGGCTTTATAGAAAATGCATGGTTTTGGATTCACAGATAAGCTCAGTACTAATATTTTGTATAATTTACTGGTAACATTTAAATATGAGGAGCCTTCTAGAACTGAAAACGGAACAAAATATTATTTATTTATAGGCTTTTCCATGGCACTTAATGCTTTATGCATTTGAGTACTGACAGTTAGGTCACCTCTTAATTCGCAACTTAAATTTATAAAGGGAGAGAAAATTTCTCAAAACACTTTTAAGCAAATCCAGAAAACTTCAGATCCAATTGCGCTGAAAGCGAAAACAATGTGTAAAGAATATCTGGCTAAAGATAAACATTCACCTCTTAGGCTTACTTAAGTTAATAATGAAACACTTGTCTGATTAACTGTTACTTGAAATCATTTCCCCCATATCTCTGGTGTCAGAGGTCATTAAGAAAGTGTCCTAAAAGGCGTAAGAGGTGGAATCTGAGGTTAAACTCCTACTTCATTACTACCAGTCTGATTGTGCCGAGATATTCAGATGAACAAAGTTTAGCATCTGGTATGACAGAAAATGATTAGTTGTAATCTACACTGCAAGGATCTTGATTTAAGTCAAACTGATTATCATACCAGGTAAAAAACTATGACAAAGCTCCCACTGACTCCACTGACTGGGCAGGCAGTTTTCATCCATGCATTTTAACCTTGGGAACTATGGCAATGCCATCCCCACCTCTAATCATGCATTTCCTTGCTTTTCTAGGTTTGAAGTTCTTAAGTTGAGAAAAAATCTGTGAACCACCAAGAAATGGCTGAGGGGCCAAAAATATGGGAAGGATAGTGTGCAACAGGATTTTGCAAAAGGATTAGAAGCAAAGGATTTCGGAAAGAGAAAGCAGGATTCAAAATCTTTGGAGAAAAGACGCAGTGGAAGACAATAAAGAAATTAAAAAGGAGAGGTGGAATGAAAACAGTAGAGAACAGATTGTATCCTGGAAGAAGGAGGAGACTGTAAATGAGCCTTGAAAGCGGGCAGGATTGGAGGGATAGGAGGTAGCTGAGCATTCAGTTCTCATTCTGTGTGTAGGCTGAGCATTTAAAAATCCTAACACTTTAACAGGTAAAGCTGCTACACAATGATACTAAAGTTTATGTTCAATTGTTCTGAGCCACTTTTTAACATTCACAGTGGCACATCTAAAGAAATCATCTCACTTTTAATGAAAATCACTGTGATGTCGATCTGTGCTTTGTTTCCAATGTTCTTGTTAGTTCCTCAATCAATGTACAAGGCAACATTTTCAAGTGCATTGAAATGAGGCTATTTACCACCGTTATGATAATGATGGCTCTGTAATGTCTAACAAATATTTATCCAGTTTGTCTAAATCAGTCAACACAGCGGCATTTCTAAAAATGTTTGAAGTTATTTTAATAATAAAGCCCCATATTGTATGCCAGCTCCTTCAGATTTTTCTCTAATCCTAATTCGGGGCCAAACTACTGCCCACATTGAACTGAGGTATACTTTTAGTATGGTTAGCAGTGTGCAATGTCATTGAACAGGCTAGCCTTATTTTATATCTGAATTTCAGAAGGAGACACAGTTGATTCTATAGAAATAATGAACTCCAAGGTTCACAGGGCATGTAATACATAATTTTGACAGTAGCACAGAAGAGTTCCTCTGATCGCCTGAAGAATTAGTCTTATCTGTTTATTGTCACTGAATTGAAAATGGGAGAGATTTTGAGTATCAGCCATGAGACACTAGAATTGGAAGGAAATATACCTATGGATAACCACTTCATAAATCGAATCATCTTCATCTCCGTGAAGAACTGTTGTCTTTGAACTCACACATTTTGTGCTTAATTTACCTTCTCTTTCAGAATATTTTGGAGAAATGAATGATGTTCAAAAAAATTATCCATTTTCAACAGAATGTCTGTTTTCCTCAATTACTCTATTTTTGTGGTATCCTTCTTTCCAATGTCTTTAGAAAGCAGTCTATTAGAAAAAGAAACAAAACTGTATTTACAATGTCATCAAGTATTATATCGGTTAAGTCAACACAATTATGGTTATGACATGGTGAACTGCCAGAGAGAAGCTGTCTACTTATTTGCTACTAAATTTGTTGATTCAATGAATGCTAAAGCTGTTCATTAATTGTTCAGCATAATATTTGTTATGTACTCTGGAACATGTCTGAGAGGTG
>VYZM01009198.1:268734-303510 GCA_013398915.1 Dromas ardeola
AAAAAAAAAGGGGGGGAGGAAGAAAAAAATCTCAGAAATCTCATTTTACGAATCTTGTCCTTTATTCGACACTACCAGTTCCATATCTTTCTGGATCTATTTTGTGATGGGAAGACATCAGTGACTGCAATGACACCTTGAATCAGGAAGGCAATAGGGTGTGGTAGCTGGATTAAAGTTTAGATTAAAGAGAGATATAGTCATTAGATGTTCTGTCCTTGATTCTAATTTCATGTGGGTTGTTCCAGGACAGTGACCTGTTCTGAGCTCAGTCAGCACTCTCCTATAACCTGCACTTTACTATTGTATCTCTGGGCTTTTTTCAAAACCTGCATCTTAGACCGAGAGCAAAACCAGGACTGCAGTCTGAAGTGGGTAGACATACTGCTGTACCATTTCACCAATACATCTTGGTATTGAGATGTGGCAGTGTGTCATGCTCCATCTGATCTGAGTCACTGCTTTCAGGCAAAAGCATTACCCTTAAGTAGAGCCTGAATGACCAGAAGCTTAGTCTAGGTTGGTACTCTGGCCAAGAAATCAGAGACCATACGCTCTTTTCCTAATCCTATAAGTTGAACAGTCCCCTTACCAAAGAACAATTAAGAAAAATACTTACACAACAAGGTGGTTTTCTCTTTTTTTTAAATCTTCATAAATTCTCTGACCTTTCTCTATTTTGTAAAATATCCCCGTGTGTAGTTTACTGTACATTGATTTTAATAAGCATTCTCCATAGACCAATATGTATAATGTTGGAAATGGTATAATACAATTTTCCTCCACTGAAATGCTATAGAAAATTGCACATTTTATACTGACATGTGCCACATCAATAATACAGTTTTTATATCTTATTTGTAGCTATTGATCTCAACAACATAATGAAAAATTGATTGCAATGAAGTGCACTACTTCTTAAGTGTAAATTTCAATGTCAAATTATTTTTATCTATGCTTCCCAATTATAGATGAAGCTTATACATTTATATATGTTTGTTTTTAACAAACTCTGGATCAGTAAATTAGATATGACAAGAATCTACTGGGTCAATAGAAACCTTGTTGCTCTCACTAAAATATGATTCAAAAATTAAATACACTAGTTCCCTTTCTTCATTATAGAAAGAATTAAAGTCTCCATATGTGATATCACCTTCCTGGGCAATTTAACAATTTGAAATAGGGTCCTAAATCTTAAGGGGATATGGGCACACGAAGTATTTTATTGTACTGGAAACCACTGAAATTCATGTACTCATTCTGGAACCTACATGGCAAAGCAAACAAGGAGCAGCATATTTTTTTGTTATCTCTTGAGACCTTATTATTTCCAGGAGAAAACATTTGTGTTTGGGAAAAACCTTATGTTATTAGAACTGACAAAAAATGAGAATGGCTTCCATACTTAGAAAAGGAGAGGCATCGGTTTCTACTTTTTGCATTGTAAAGACAAAGTAACTCTATTTCTGCACTTTTTCCGCACCCTTTTGGGAAGTCCAGATTGGGAAATTCAGACTATTCTTCTGCTGGGTCACAAGCAGAGGTTATCTCCAGAGAAAGCTCCATCATTCATTCTGCTTTCTGGGAACTGGGACACTTAATGCACAATTGCTTCTGCTTGTAGAACTGCTGGGAAAAATAGCAAAAATATTGCTGATTTAATTAGACACTCTGCACATTTCATAATCAACAAAAGAGTTAGGTGCCCAGCTAAGCCGGTCTGCTAGGTTTCTTCCATTCAGTGAATAGAATTGGGAACCTCTGAGGTAGTATGAGATTATGAGATTGAATCACTTTGCGAAAGCGTCTGTCACTTTGCATTAATGATAAGAGGCAGTAGAGATGAATAGTTCAGACTAAAGCCTGTATTTTAGGGTGCGTGGCTGTAGAGGATAAATCTCACGATAAGGGTCCATATGACTGTAACCAAATGTTGGTTTGCAATGATGCCATAGCATTGTTCAACCACTACCACATAGTTACTAAGTTCAGTTATCTCACTGCCATGAAGGTAGATTTTGGAAATGTTTGTGGGGCCTACAGGTGCAAAAAGGAGATGAGTGGTTTTGAGTGTTTTTCGGATACCAGTGAATAGGGTCCCCATTCTTCAATTTCTCAGTAGAGAAACAAAAGCATCTTCCCAAACTAATTGCTGATGCAATGCTGACTGGGGAAGGAAGTTGGAAATGATGTCTAGGACAGGTGATCTGGAGTAATCTGCTTTTTTTAGCACTACCAATAAAAGGAACTGGCCCAATATATGGAGATCATCTCAGTCATAATCTAGTGTTCAGGGTCTTTTTTATCTTGGTGTCCTTATTAAATAACATCATCTCTCTGCTTCCGTATCTGTCTGTCTTAAAGGGATTATTAGTGTTTGCCTTCCCCAGAACAGGTGAACTGGTTACATTTATTGTGACCAGATGCTGAAAATGGAGAAATGAAAAGCCGTTTCACATGGTGTGGTACAAAAGAAACCTGTTTTCCCACGTATATGTGCCTCATGCTTCTCCAGACAAAGTGTTCTTGACAGTTAGGACATGAATAATATCCCTCTCCTACAAAGAATCTTTCATTTTCATAAAGATTGAGCTCAAGCTGAAGTCTGTTCTTTAGAAGTATTATTTATAAGGTCTTCTCCTTCTGTTCAGCTGCCTGTGTTCATGACTGTGACATTAGATCCTACCCATCTCTCAAGCTTGTTTGATATCTATCATGGGTTCAAAACCGATTGAAAATCAAGTTGAAAGAATGACTTGAGCATGGTGGACATTGTTTGCAGGAAGGAACTGCATAAGGATCTGGTCTGAGATGATGAGAGACGTTTTCCCCTTCACTGCACAAGCCGAATTTTGGAACAAGCTGGCACAGATGAAGTAGCTGCACTCTCGCACACCAGACAGGTGTTCACTTTGACCCTGTTCTCAAGTGGGCAGTTGGTCCACAGATTTAGGATATGCTGACAAAAAAATGTCAAGCACTATTTCAGTGAAGGCTGGCTTTTATTGATTCCACGCATTTCTTTGAGGATGGAGTTTTACAACTTTGCAATTCATTTTAAGACATCCTGAAGCAAATGTCCTATGAATTTGCATATTTCATGACTGATTTTAAAATACAGCCCACATAGGAACTTAAAAGCTATGCAAATCTTTAAAGAGAAGAAGATAATACTCTTACCAATTAGATAATTATTGTTATTATAATTACTGACTAGCAATCAATGAAGGCTTCAGTGTGAGTTGGACTTCATGAAGGATGCAGTGACATACAGGAAGAGGACTTTTTCCTGCCTCTTAGAGTCCTGTGCTTCTTCCTTTAATACAAGGTCATGAATAAGCTCTGTGCACCTAAAAAAAAAATTCCCAAGAAGTTAGCCTGAGCTGTATTGCCACCCACATATACACCAGCCAATGGGGAAAACTCAAAATAAATCACAATGATCATATCATGAAAGCTAAGATAATTTCCACATGACTCTTTGAAACCTAAGTGTGTCATACTGAGACCAGGCTGAACAGTGTTTCCATCACCCTAATTAACTTACTGAGGTTTCAAAGCAAAGAGCATGTCAACACAGCTGTACGAGGGATGAGCATGTGTGAGCAGTTGGAAGAAATATAAAATATTAAAAACAAATAAATTGAGATGGAAACTGAAAAGCTACAGAAAGAGGCCAAGGAAAAGCTACTCGACTTAACTGGGGAGGTGTCATTAACCCTGCTGTACTATTGACAGATGGAGGTCCAGGAAGTATCTAAAGTAAAATAAAAGCAATCCACCGAACACTGAAATAACTGTGGACATAATAGATGTGATGAAATCATGTTTGTAAAAAGGTAATTATTTAAATGGATGTTATTCAATTAAGGAAGGTTAAAACCAGCAATTGTAGTCAATGCTTTATTATTTGGTTTTTATTATTTGATGCAGTTTACTCGCAGGTCGAGCCTCTTGAGAGCACTGGCGTTGGTGTCCCGCATCGCTTGGCCAACTGAGAACATCAACCAAAGCTCAGCAGCAAGACTGAGAACTGCAAAATCAAGGTCCTCTGAGAAGGCTGTTGCCCACATGAGAGGAATATGGAAAGAAATATCCAAAACCCAGTAAATCTGTGGTCAAACACGAACCAGAGGAAAGAACAGGTAATTTACACTTCTGAGAGAAGGTGTCACTTTAATTCCCTTAGCCTTTTTCTAAGGCAACACCCCTTGCTTGGGTGTTATGATATGAGCACTCATCATATCTCCTGAAACTTTCCTTCGTATGCCAAAAGCTAGTGACATACAATGAGCTGCTAAAAAGGATGTGAAAATGTTGCATTACACATTATCAGGTTACACGGAATTTGAGATCAGTTCTTAATGAACACAGAAAAAAATACACAGTTACTGTGACTATCTTGTCCACAGAAAAATACATTGATCAGGCATGCCTTATCAGACACTGGAGAATTCAATTCCCTGTTCCCTGATCTTTAATGAAAAAAGGTGTAACCTAATTCCTACTAGGCAAACCACAGCTGTGCTGGTGTTCTTATTGCATGGACATCAGGGAATAGGACTGAGAAGTCTACAGTAATTTTGTTTTAGCCATCAGGAAATGTAATCAGAATACTCTCAGTGCCTAACAGAGCAAGAAAGAGAAGGAATAACTTTTTTTTGGCAACTGCGGTTAATTTCTAACTTTTGACTTGGACATGTCAATTAGTTGCTCTTTCATCCTTTTCATGAGTTCTTTTCTACATATTTACTACAATAAATTAAGAAATCAGTTAGAGGAAGTGCACCAGTTAGCAGCTGAGTAACTACTAGACCCACATTTTGCATATTTAGGCAGATTTTAAGTTGCTCATATATTGTTATATTGCACCATTTTACGCAGACAGCCACAGGCCCCAGATGAAATGTTTTACGGGTACAGTCACACTTCCTTCTGGTTTATGGGTAGAAGCAGATAATCTATTCATGAAGTGACATAGCTGGAGCCAAGGCAGTGGCCATGTAGGAAGACCAAGAAAATTAGATTGTGCTGACTGAAGAAACTAAGTGATTCTTTACCCAGGTAGGGTAATCAGTAGTTAGAGAAAAAGTTTGTCTACACCAAATATCAGCAACCTGTATGGGCAAGTGATGGAAAGTTTTAAAAATTACTTGGTTCACTGCAATTTCCCTAAAGGAAGTCTAGCAGTTATGCCACCAACACCAGGCATTTTTATATCTGTGTAAAATGCACCTGCACAACTTCATCTGTGTAAAATACAAACACCTGCTCTGGCTATTTATCCTAGACGTCTCCAGTCAGTGGAGAGAGGCAAGTACTTTGAGGAAACATCTCATCCTACCTGCTTTGGTATAGGATGGATGGTCCTCGGGAGGCATCGTCCTATTGGTCACAAAGGGCTTCTTGACAGCTATTTGAGACCAGATGCCACATTATGCCTGAGCTTTAACATGTTTTACTTAATACAGGGTGTTAATAGCCTTGGTTTCAAGATATTCATTAATTGCTGCATGGCATTTCTAGGTTGCCAAATGGAAGTAAAACGTTATTTTCCACTGGCCTTACATTTAACATTCACTGAAGTGATATACACACCATGAAAAGATTTCTCGTATACTTTCTGCTGTTTTGACTGTACTAAGGAAACCCTTGTGTCTGTTGCAATTAGTTTGGCATCATTGTTTACCACTGACTTAACAAATCATTCAGCAATTCTTTCCCAGGTTGTCTTTCCACATCACCGTAAGTAACAGGATAAGGGAAATGTAGTGAGTTTCCAGATTTAGCTTGTAGGTGTAGGACTTGGTGGAAATTATTTCTGTCCTCTCTTGTTCTGGTACAACCTTTAGGAGAGCAGTGACTAGGTTGCTTGGCAGGACTATATGCAACTGCAGAAGGAAGCATTCATGGGTTTTGCAGTTGAATATCTGATCTAATTTAACTTCATTTAACTCAAGGAACTAGGAAGTCACATAATGAGCTTCTATCCTTATCCTTAATTTGTAAGACAGAGCTAAACGAGTCACCTTGCTTCACAGCATGTTGCAAAACTAATTCATATTTTACAGAACCTTTAGCTGAACTTCTTAGTTTTACTTCTGTAGTTTCAGACTTCTCTTCACTTGTGTATTAACTCTCTTTTTGTCACATATTTTGATGTAGTAAATGTCATGTAAGTAAAAGAAAATGGGCATTTTATTAAGGTGACTGGAAAATATGATCTAGTTCTTACTGGGACAACACCTGGGAGTCTCTAAAGCCTCCTGCAACTCAAACATACTTTTTCCTCCCGTTGGGAATTTTCTTTAGCACCATTTTGTTTAGTTTGTATAAGTTCAAGTTTCATCAAAGTAGTAGTTATTTGTATAAAACTGTACACCAGATGTCTGCAACCATGAAGCCTATAAAGTATTTTGTTGCCAATGTGACCCTGGTGGTTTCAACAATTATAAACTGAAGCAGGTCTGTTTACACAAGGCTTTAATGTTAAACTATATGCAAACATAACTATGTGGACTCAGAGTCTCTAAGACAGACACATCCAGTTTCACAAATATTCCAGCAAATGAAATCTTAGAACTTGTAAGCTACTAAGTATAGCACAAAGAACATGAAAATCACGATGCAGTAGTACTTAGCACTTATATATATAGCACTTTACCTCTTCAAAGTACTGTGCTAACAATATCTAATTAATCCTCCTCAACTAATTAATCCTTTCCAGATCAGGAAGCTGAGACACATTAATTACAATTATTATTTATGTACTTATATAGCACCATAGGTGTGCATGCCACTTTCCAGACTTATAGACCAGTCTCTCATTATTGTAAGCAGCTAAAATTTGTCTTTAATACTAATAGGAGAAAGTTCATGGCATGGAATATTTGGAGGGAATACTTTCCCTAGAAAAGTTTACAACTGTGCACCAGATTCTGCCTTCAAATTTGTCTATAAGAAAACATAGTAAAAGGCAGCTGGATATAAGGAGCTGTATTGCAATTTTGTTTGCTTTTTTTTTAACGAAAAAATGCTGTTGTATATGAATTGGTTTTGAAGAAGGTTCAGAAAGTGTTCAAGACTCTCAACATATGAATTATCAGAAAAAAATCTAGGATGTTAGTAGATATTTATGCTGTGTGTCTCACCCATTCTGAAGAATGAAGAAGATCTGAAATAAAGAATGGGTCAATTTTGTGGACAAAAGATCTAAATATTTAGTTTGCAACTCCTTTCTGAAAGATAGTCCCAGTTGTCTCAGATTTTGGGTTATTGTACTGGAGGCCTAGTTCTATTCATACTGCATGATTTCCCAATGCAGCAAAAACCAGACTTTATGAGAGAGATTATTACTTAATCATTACTTTAAAAATTACTTAATCTCTAGCACCAGGGCTTAAGTAGTAAGTCTAAAATTAATGATCCCCTGGCTCCCAGCCTATTGCATATTCCCTTAGATGAAGAAATAGTATGGGGAAAATAGAGAATATTTTAGTGGTGATCAGAGTATGACCTATATCCCTATTCACTTTCTATCCTATCCAAACAGTCCTTCTTACTAGCAGCACACCACGCAAAGAAGTTTAAGGGCTTTGTCAGGAATAAGCTCCAGTAACCAACTCTTATTCAGGAAAAATAATTGTTAGTAACTTGCAAGAATGGTCCAAATCTAAGCAGATTGTTCCTTGCACAGCAAAAATTTGCTCTAAGAAACATAGGACAAACTCCCTTCAACGTATAATGGATGATCTACAAATGTCTTCAGAAACAGTCAGAAAAATACATGTAAGGGAAAGTATTACTCAGTCTGAATATGTGTGCTTATATCGCATCATATGATATTTGCTGCATTTTAATCTTAACTTTCAAGTCTGTATTTGATGGTGTTCTGTAAAGTTCTTCATATCAAGTGGATGGAATAAATCTTGTCTTTTAGAATTTCTTAGGTTGGGGGGGTTAGGGGGGTAACATGGCTTAGTCCCAAGTGAATAAGCTGCAGCACAAAACATTTTGAAAAACTTTATGGTTTATATTTATGATTTTTATGTTTAGGCATTGTATATTCACTATTCTAAATTACTCACTGCTGTTCTTGGTCTGACAACAATTCAGAAGATGTTTGCTATAAGTACTGATAAATGAGATTCAACTTTTGAGCCAGTTTGCTTAGTTGTGACTACCTATACTGCTTCTACATGATAGTTCTTGAGCAAAAGTGAAGAACATATTTTATTTCTTTTTTCCCCCCAGCTGAAATTGTAAGGCTTATTTAGGTAAGCAGGATGTAATTTCCTGAACTGGCATTTTTCCAGTGTATGTGGTTTGACCTCCTAATGGAGATCTGTTTATTTAAAGTAGCAGGGCACAATCAAAGACCAAGTGTATTTTTGGAGAAGGAGGTGAGGAAGTGAAAACGGGGAGCACCAATAAAGAATTCTGATCAGGAATGAAACACCTAAAAGTGTATTGAAACAGTGTTCTGCAGTGCTTCGATTAATCCCAGGCTGGTTTAACTCATGCAGCTGGTACTTACAAGACAAATAATATGAGCTGACGCCAACCAGTCTCATGTTTTCATTAGGATAAGCCATTATTACAGAGTGCTTCAGATGTATTGTGTGACAGCGGACTTTCTGCTCTCAGGGTGTGGTGGCGCAGTGCTTTAGTCTTGCCATGGGCTCAGGCACCCAGGCTTAAGCTTTGCTTTAGGTTCGTGCAGATCCCCCACCAACCAAGTGAGGTATAAATGAGTAGCAGTTTATTGCAGCTGGGAGTAAGTGTTGCTGCCTACTTCTTTTCTGTGCGTGTCACTGGCTAGTTTTACATGCCTTAAATATTAGAGTGTGATTAGCAACCCAGAGCTGGACTGAAGCTAACCTCTTCTAAGGCATCCAATTTGGGGAAAAAAACCCAACCACTGTGTTTTCCCACCTACTGCTTTAAACACTAATGTTTCAGCAGACTCAGATAAAAACTACTTTCTTCTGGCTTGTCATGGACCTAACTCGAAGCTCAGCAACACTTTTATTTTCATGAATTTCTGAATGACCGAAAAAGCCAATGATAAGGAATGCATAAATACTACGTCTGTACTCCCTCTGCCTCCAGCAGCTGAACATACAAGTGGGTTTCACCATCATCAGGAATGAAAGTCCTTACTATTTCTTTAAGTTAACAGTATATTTGATGCCTTACAGTTGATAAGAGAAGTCACATTCTCTTGTGTATACATATTATCACTATTGTACACTATAAGTGATAGTATGCGAATGTAAGAATTCTCACTAGTCCTAGTCATAGATCAGATTAATCTAGCTGTCTGCTAATTATTGCTTTGTTATTTAACTCTTCTGAAAGCAACCAGCAGGATGAGTTTCACTGCAAAGACCTGAACAGACAGAAGGACAGCCACAAAAGGAAATGTTGATTATGGATCAGTGCAGGAAGTAAGAGGCAGCTTTACTTTGGGCAGTGACTATCCAGGTATCTATCATGAATTTGGAGCAGTGTGTCTAATGAAATGTGGAAATGGAAGAATTGTATGGAGCATGACTGGAATTTGTAAGGGGTCTGGAAGACGAAAGAATGTGTAAAAATGGATATTGCCTCTGAGACTAAGGCCGGTGTCAGAAGGATGGGTGCAGAAGACTGGGGTGGAGAGAGAACAGGCGACCAATTTAGAATTATAAAGAAGAGAAAAACCATTACTGATTTGTGTAATTAAAGGTGACATGGGGAACAGTCAGAGAAGAAAAAAGTCCCTAGCTCTATGTTCATGGTGATGTAAGATTGAGGGAATGAAAAAAACAAAGGCACATATAAGATAGGTCAGCTTTAACTTGTTCTTGAGACCAACGCAGTGTTATGTTCCGAGGTAAAATACCTAAGGGTGGACCTCTTTTGCCACAAGCGAACCGTCTGAATGAAGGCGACTCATTCACTCCAGGGGAAGAGTTATATCAATGCAAATGGTGGAATGATGAGAGAAAAGGAGTTTCTGAGAATTTGATTCTTTTTTTTCAGCTATCAGTCATGTGCTTTATATATATATCTTCCTCTTGCTTCTTATATCTATATCTTCCTCTTTTCCTTTCTTTTCCTTTCACTACAGGCTCGCACTGTGGAGTTTTTTGAGCGGCATGGCAACATATCATCAAAAGCAGCAAGCTCAGAGAAGGTGCTCAGGTCATTCTCCCAACCTGCTCAATGAAACCAACTAGTTCCTATGCACTACTTGCTGACAGTAGCTGATTCTTTGTTGATAAAGAAGGGTCAACATATATAATGAGATTTGTGCTATTCCTTCCCATGATCAAAAGGAGGAGGTTCCCTCTTCCCTCATTTGAAATCTTTGCTGAAATACACAGTCAGCAAACCTCCCTGCTAAGTGCCTCTACAATTGTTATAGGTTTGCAGATTTTTTCTTTCCTCCTTCTCCTCTGCCACCCTAGGTGAAAACTGAAGCTGTTGGTTCCTATCAAAGCTCATCCAGGAACGAAGCTAAAAGGAAGAATCTCTTTCTGCATAATTCCAATACTGATGAATTAAGGCCTAAAACGCCCTTTTTGTATTTCAAAAAAGCAGTCAGAGTCCATGCTTAAAATCGAGATTAGCTCCATCAAGAAGCAGTAAATTCAGCAATAAGATTTAATCTCTGTGGCACTCAAAAGACAAGATTCAATTATATTCTGTGATCTTAATTGAATTACAAAACCCCCCTCAAAAATAATGACATTATTTTATATTTTCCCCAAGCCCAGCTTACTTGGATTGAAAAGAATTAAATAAGCCATGGTTTGAGAAAAATATGTTTGTTTTTGCTGCCTAATAATTCACAGCTTTGAGGAGAAGCTAATATCCTTTAAGTAAAAGACTAATATCTATCTCTGGAAGTGCTTTTTTTGACCCATCTGGTTTGTCAGAAAAGTCTCCTACCTCTGATATTTATACAATATCATGCAAATGTCAAAATCTGAATGTCATCTTCAAAGACCCTTTTATGTCAGGCAACCCCTTTATAGGGAAAAAATAAACAATTTTATGTATGCATGCTTGATGCCAGTCCAATTAATAAAAGCCTTTTTTGCTATGCTTGGCTACAAGCAAGTTTCTCTTTTGAAAATGAACAGAGGGAGAATGAGATAAAAGGTCTGTATTGTTTCCTTGCAAATTTTACAGTTTCATTTTTAATTTGTGTTTGGATGTGAGGATCTTGGTGCAGATGGTGTGATAGTCCACAGTATGTTCTGAGAACCTGAAATGATAACAAAGATATGCAAATTGAGAGGGTGCTTTGGATGAAAGCCAGGATATCCAATTTCACAATAGCTGAAAACAAATTGATGTGCCCAGCAAACTACTCAGAGTAGCACTAGGAAATGTAACAGTGCCAAAACAAATTATATTAATGACCTGAGCAGTTTGTTGAATTCTATTGGCTAGCTTAATGTTGGTTACATTTGTCTGCATTGGCACTTCATTTACTGCACAAAACAACTTTTGTAAATGAAAAAAAAAAAACCAACAAAAAAAAGGCACTTAATGAAAAATCAATCTTGGTAACTGCGAAATAAAGTTATACAAGAATTATTTTTGCATCTGAGAAATGTCCAGCATATTTCATGTGAAACAAATTGAAAAAAGTAGATACTCTTGAAATTCAGAAATAAGACTTGAAATTATTTCTATTAGGAAACACAAATCTCATCCTCTTTAATGTTTCAATCTAGATCAGCATTACATTTATTATTAACAGAAAATAAATGATAAAATTTCTATTATTTGATACAGAAACTTAAAAGGAGATGTTTCAAAGAAAATATTTGGATGGAAAACCACTGTCTGGAGTAATTCTGAAACAGTAATGTTATTCACATTTTTGCCAGTGTTAAAACGAGAACCTGAGGCCTTGGCTGTCACTTCTGTCTTCCCTTCCTCCTTTCTTTAAATGAAAGTTTCCTGTCTCCAACTGAATCACTTTAAAAAGACTTTTAAAAATTGTTCCTCTCTTAAACTATGTTTAAATGGATGAGAAAAAAAAAGTCTGCCAAGAATATTTGTAGTTTGACTGTCCCGTAACAGTTCATATATTTTTACATGAATAGCTTCTTTCTATTTAGAATGAAAAAATCAAAGACACTTTCAGTTTTCATAAAATCATACTAGCAATGCAGTGAATTGAACGCACCGTTTACGTATTTCACTACTCCATATTGAATAACATATTTTGAACTACCCAGATCCATAATCTGAATCTTTTTAAAGCCTGATTTTGGATTTGCTTCTAAATACATGAAAAAATTGTATTTACTAATACCATACATAAATCAGGCCTAGTAGTGGAAAAAAAAAACCTTAGATTTGATCTTGCTACCCCTGAAGTCAATACGCTACCTCCACAGCTAGCATAAGAATACCAGAGTTTCTATGGAGAGATACCAGTCTAAGTCACACAGATGCCAGTGAACTGCTTATTTTGTCTTAAATTCCAAAAACACCACTAATCATTTGTTCAGCTCAAACACTCTGAGGACATTTTATAAAATGCTAAATCAAACTATAAATAGCACAATTGCGCGCACACACACACACACACACCCATTGTGTACAACTGTAACATAAAGGTGTTTTGAATTGGTATCATATATTAAAATGTGAAGCAGTTACTTATTGCTTGCAACTTTATTTTAATCTGTCACAAGAATGAAAACAAATACTGGCGGGGAATTCATCAAACATTCAGTACAAAGACAATGTACCTCAACTCTTAAATGTCACCTATTATATATACACTTATATATACACTAGTATTTGTCCTAGTGCCACAGAACTGTTCTTATGAAAAGCACTTACATTCATATTTTGCATTTTTGCTGGCTTTAGACTTCCCAGTACAGAGTCTGTAACTAAAAAGTAGGTAGTTCAAGACAATGTCAATACAATAATTACAGTTATTGTAATTTCATAGATAAGCATAAAAAAAGACCTGCAGGAAACCAAAGCCATAAACAAATAAACAAAAAAAACCCCAACCTTCTTCCCATCAAAAAAAAAAAAACAACACACCAAAACCCGTGGTATAAACTTAGTTTGCTGACATTTTGTTACGAGTTCTCTCAAAACTTGCATCCAGAAGGACCCTTCTCCACAGATTAATTTGCCCCGGCTGTCACAGAGCAATGTTTCAGTAGGACCTGCTGCACCACTCCTGCACTTGGCTTGAGGCTGGAGGTGTTTCCCATGGGAGAAAATGAATGTGGAGTTATGGTAATTCAAAGGGGAATGAGGTGGATTGGGTAAAGAGAGCTGAGAAAAATGAAGAAGGGTATGTATTCCCCTCCTTGGTCCTGAGGGATTTACTCAGAAAACATGGCCCAGGTATCCACGCTCCTGGGTCCACGCTACGAGGGAGTCTGTGGTTGAAGCTGATAGTCACAGGGTAGCTGCCTCTTTATATGCATAATCAACGTGTTTAAAAGGCTTCATGGCCTCCCTCTCAGAAACAAACCCTATCCCTGTGACAGGATAGCAATCACATATGTCTTCAAAAAAATGTGTGGGAACGACCCACATCCGTTCCTTAAGCCTTCTCCTCTGCTTACGATAACAGGAGGCGATGATCTGGCTCTGTGGTTTTTAACTCATCCGGCATTCGGAATGATTCATTGAGTGAAGGCAGAAGATTTTAGAAGGTAGGCTAAAGGTTTCTTTGCTTGGTGGCATGCCCTGCATGAAAATGTCAAAGTTTCCTCACAGACTGTTGGATGAGGGAGATGATAACACAAGTCAGCCTGGGAAGTCCCTAGGCACCACAACAATAGGCTTACATGACTGGTCCGCAGAGATGGAAGATAAATTAGGGTTTTTTTGAAAAATACCTCAAGAAAAATGCACATTTTCTGTTTAGCATGAATTGCTTTTTAAAAGCCTGCGTCTCCATTTATTTTGCTTTTCCCCTTATCACACCAAGAGCCCGTGCCCTCCTGAGTGTATCTGTGCAAAGGAAGAAATGGAATAAAGGGAATGGAGAGGTAAGAAACCTGTGGAATTTGCAAACTTCAATATTGTTAACAACTTCTTATGTAAATCCTGTAGCTTTTTATAAAAGCTTTTTGGTTTTTAGTTAAGTAAGCCCCAAAGGGTAAGTCTACCTCTTCTTCCAGAGGTGCCGGGGTTACCCAGCAGCGGCACCAGTGCAGTGAATCCCGCTGCAGAACCGGCTTCGCAAAGTGAGGCTGCACCAGCGCAGCAGGTTATACCTAAGTGCTACTGGGACCTGCCCCTGTTGCAGAAGGTGCACATTGAAGGGCAGGTCCCATCACAGCTGGTGGAGAAATGCCTGCTCCCCGCTGCAGGGATGAAATCAGGTCAGAGCCTGACAACACCAGGTGGGACAGCCCCTGCTCTGCAGAGGCAGGTTGCGAAACCAAGGCTTTCAGTGGGGAAACCGGGAGCAGCTCTTCTTCTTGCAAGAAATGTGTGGTGTCTCTTTTTAGCCGAGCGCTCTCAAGCCTGAGGTGCCTGTTCCAAACACTCTCATCTCCCACTGACTTCATTCCTCTGCGTTACTCCCACACTCTCCTCAGTAGGTGTGCAGTGCTGTGCCATTTATATGTTGCATACAATGTGTCTGAGAGTAGAAGTTTAGCTTTTCTAATTAGGCACCGTGCTATTTTAAAACCTTTTTTTTTTTTCGTAGCAAGACGAAGGTGTAAGTGCGAACTTGACGCGCATTTGTCAAAGGAAATAATAATAATAATAAAATCCTCACAAAGCAATTAATGGCTTTTATTAACTGATGTATCTGTGTAACAGCAAAGTATAGGTTTTAGATGAGCCTGGAAAATGACCCTTGGTAAAAAGCTGGCTAAAAGGGATACCTTGGAGCTGTCCGTCAGTTGCACAGACGCACACAAATCCTGAGCAGCGAGGCAATGTACTCTCTGTCTTCATGCATAATACATACAAAATAGGTGAAGTGGTATGTAAAGTGAATTTTAATTGGTTATAATTGTCATTTCATTTAGTAAAGTATTGTCTGGAGACCAGGATATCAATTAGCACTCTATGGACTCTGTTACTTATGAAAATATGCATATATAGAGATGATGTGCTCTAGCAGCAGATATACTTTAATTAAGAAAGCGGTACAGTAAATTAAAGACCTTTAAAGTATTAATTAATCGGTGTATAGATCAGTTCTGAGTTTCAACTTGTAAAGTTAAAATCACTGTACCTGATTTAAATGAGATAAGAAATGTGTATTCTGTGTTGTTACTAGCTTTTTAAAGGTGTTCATTGCCAGCACCATGTTAGCTTAAAGGTGAAATGCATCTCTACTCTATAGAGCACGAAAGTTTTATCTTAAGTTGGAGCTGTTTAAAGTTATCATTTATTCATACTAAAATAACAACCAGAGTGTTTTGTCAGGAGTCTTTACCCTCCTCTTTTTGTATATGTCCTTCATATTCCTTGGTATTAATGAACATCCCAGCATTAATAAGGTATAGAGAAGTGATTGATGTATTCCATATTATTATTAAATTGTTGGTAACCAAGGCAGGTTTGGTGGTGGTTTTTTTTTTTCCCTCCTTCTTCTCCTTTTCCATGGGGGATGAAGAGGGACCTGTCCCTTTTTAACCACTTGCTCTGAATGACTTTTACACCTAATATAAGTGAGAAAAGAGGATGAATGTCACCTCTCTTCTCTTCCTCCTCCTGCCGATGCATACTCCTTCTTTTGATTGACAGCTACTAATAACCTTCCTGCCCTAAGTGCCATGGAGACACTTTATTAGGACAAACAGCCAAGGAAATCTAGGAATGAAGCCAAGCCTGCAGTGAGTTATTATCGGGCTTGTATTTATCTCAGCTTTGTAATTTTTTTCAGTGATATGCAAATCCTGAAATAGATCTTCTTCTGTTGAAGGACAGGTCCCTCTGTTAATTGATCCACTGAGATTCAGCCTAACCTCTTTTAGCTATCAGCCAGGGAAACAGGCTACATAAAAGAGTCTCAGTGCTGTATACAGTTCACATAAATTCACTGTGCATTCTACAAGGAAAACTTCTGCACAGAAAATGCATTTTTAGTTCCTGAACATATTTTGCATATCAGTGTTATCTGCATAACAGATCAAACTGATTTGTTTATTTGTTTATTAGATATGTATGAGGGTGCACTCTTATAATCAAATGTGATTTTAGGTGGAGCTTGCTTTCTTTCTGGAATGATACACCACAAACTTGTATTGTAAAAACACGTTAAATGAAATTCAGACATAATGAAAATGCATTTGTTCAAAATCACCTTTTTTTAAAAAAAAAAAACAAACAACAAAACAATTCTACATTGCAGAAACACTTTATTACTGAGCAATTTGAATGTTTGGGAATTAGCAACACAGGTGCATCTCCTACATGCCTCGAGATTCTGCAAACATTTTTTGTTTCTTTGTGGAGATTTGCAGCAAACAGGTAACATTGTTTCAAATAGATCTCTTAAAAGCATATTAGTAACAGCAGCTGGATGGATTTACTTCTGCTTTGTCTTTCTATAGGGGAAGGTCCATTTAGCAAGCAATTTATTTTACAGAGAGCAGAATTTGTAACAAAGGGAAATGCTCAGGGAAACACTGATAGTAATAATCATAACAATAATAATAATATCAAAGATTCCAGAATGAAAAGGGTTCAGAATAAAAAATGGGTATTATTTTTATATTTACATAGCATCTCTCATCCTTAAGAATCTCAAAGATCTTCCTCAGCCCCTAGTATAGTAACACCAGTAAAAGTATAGCTATTGTCGAGACAGGGAAGACAGCCCCAAGGAAAGGGGAAAATTTGGAGCTGGATTCAAACTCTGCTGAAGAGTGAACTGGGATCAATAATGCTCACACAGTGTGGACCAGCTTTCATTTTGACACCTCATCTGAACCACGGCAACATGAAGAAGTATGGGGAAAATCTATTACCAAAACCTTCCTGGTTTCTCAACCTGAGAGACAGAACGATGTGCAGTAATGAGGTGTGAGGCATGAAAGCCTGTGCTCTAATCCCAGTTCTGCCCGCCAAATTATGTCATGGCCTTGAGCAAGTCATTTCACCTCTACTGCTTTAAAATGAGGATGATAAGCCTTACAAGGCTCAGTCTATGATTCTTACTCAGTGAGTGTTTGTAAAGTGCTTCCAATATATGAAATACCTACGCCGGTATGAATAATTTTTGTGAGCATGACCATAGTACCTGGAGTGGGGAGCTTCTGAACGGGTTGCATTATTAGTGTTGCCAAGGATGCAAGGGAATCTGCATTTCAACTTGGATCAGAATCCAGACCTCTACAAGCACTGAAATTGTTCATTTCCGCAGACATATTTCATTCCTTGTTCCCATGTTTCCAGTAAGGTAATGGGAGAACTAGACAAGAACACCTTTACATGTGTAGGGAGCTGAGATCTAGAATCAATGTCCAACTACAGCACTTTCGGACATGCTTGACTGATCTTAGTGGTATTATGACCTGTGCTTATAGCTGATGTGTTTGGGGCTGACAGGGATGGAGAACACTGAAAATCAATATTGAACTTCTAAATTACTGAGCATTTTGGGGGTTTCAGATGTGTCTTTGAACTTTAACATGTTGTTGAAAGTCTAGCTTTTCTGAACAAGGAGATTTAGAGATAGATTTTACAAGTTGAGCTAACCTCTGCTCAACTCTTTACTCTTTTCATCTGCCCTCAGAGAATTTTCTATCAATTATTGCACAGAAGTCAGTTCACCAGGCAAAGCTATGGTTTGCAAAGCTCAGTTGCATGTAACTCGTCTCTGGTGGTGCAATGGCAGCTCTAGATATAAAGTCTGTGTTACATTAAAGGTATGGTACTACATCTTGGAAGATATTAAATAATAATGGGTTGTGCAGATGATTACTAAATTGACATTGCAGGAGTTTACTCCTTTGCATTTTTCTGGTTGAGGTCATATCTGAGTAATGAAGATGTGAAATTAAATTATCACTCTGCCCTCTTCAGATTTCCTTCTCTTTACCTTCTCTGCAATTTCACTCTTCCATTTCCTCTTTGGTCATTTGCACACTAGTGTGTTTATGGTTTGGGGGAAATGTCTAGCAAATGACATCACTTCAGGAGCTGGGGTTCTGTGAAGGAGTAAATGCATCAACATGAGATTTTTACAAGATTTTAGAGAATTGCAAAGGGGTGTTTTTAAGTAAAAGCATTTACTTTGCATGAATCAGTATTAGGAACTAGTAGATTTTCTCTTCAAAAAAAGAGCTTTGAAAGTAGATTTTCAATCTACTGGTTTTTAACAGGAAAATTAACTCCAGAGAAGAGAGACCACAGCACTTTTGTGAAGTGCTAGTTTCATAACAAGCTTTTCTACCTGTGACGTCTGTTTTGTTTGAGTGAAATTGATCCAGCTGAAATTAGCTATGTTTTTGTGCCTAAAACCAGAAATTTCACAGGATTTTTTGGAAGCAATTCTTTTTCATGCATGAAATAACAGTAAAAGGCAAGCATCTCACATTCTGAGGAATTTTTAATTTAACTGAGGTTTTTTTGTACAGATATATCAGGACAAGCAAATAAGATTGCAACTAAAAAAAGATATACAAGTAGAAAGTCAGCAGCTTAGTATACAGAGAAATCATAGTATATGTACTACGATAGCGCTAAAAGGCCTCTGTAGGAACCTATACTTTGTTATGTTAGATGCTGCAAAAACAAGGAATTAATTAATAGAGTTTCCCAATCTGATTCTCTGGGGAAGGTGATACATATATGTAATCTTTGTGAGAGAGAGAGTAGGGCTTAATCCTGCATTTGTCTTTCGGTATTTGATTTCTTGCAAGCTAACTCAGATAATCTGTGATAGTTTTAAAGGATGGGCAGTAATTTTACTTCTCTCTCTCTCTCCCTCCCTTCCCCTCAGTTATGTATATAAAATGACCTTCTGTGTAGAAACACATACACATTTATGTGTATGTATATATTTTTATATACACACACTTAAATTTGTGCAGACTCTATTCGCTACCTTACTGCAAATATTAAATGGGAACCTTATATTCAGTCCTTAATAATAAGGTGGGGTTTTTTTGAAACAGCTGGCAAGTCTCTCCTGACTTCTCTGGGATCACAATTAAGCCAGTGTTAAGTGGTTTTGGAACAGCTCCTTAAGTAATGAATAAGTGAAAGAATATTATGACAAAACAGTGCTGTCTTCAGAAACGTACTAATAAATAAGACATGCTAATTTTGATTAATCGGTTAGTTAGAGGCTATAAGTATATAAAAAATTTTAGATGAGATTAACATCTGAAAAATCACTTTTTCTGGAAGTGATAAACCTCACTACTTTTATGTTTATTTTAGTTGACATGTACAGAACTGGGCAGGGACACATCATAATGCCGTCAGAGTTGGACTGTGAGGGTAAATAGTTGTATTGGTATTGGTTTCAAACCTAAGGCAGTGCCAAGGTAAAATGTAGCACAATTTAATCTGACCAAAGCAAAACACAGTGTATTTTTTTTATTGATACTGTCTTTTATTTTGTATCTACTCACAATAATCTGAGAACAAGGAAAATGTCAAAAAAACGCTTTTTTAAAACCCAGGACGTCAGAATAAGGCTAGTCAGCTTTCCTTAGTGGACAAAGTGAGAGTGAAATGTTCTAATCCTTAAAGTGTGAGGAAGTAAAGGTTTCTCAAAGTCAGGGCAATACAGCAGGTGACAGAGAGCACATAGCCTACAGGCACGTCTACAGGCCATCCCTGGTTTCCTCACACAGGCTGTTAAAAGGATGTTTTATCCTGAGGCAACGTTACACTGAAAGAGTTAAAAACCACTTTAGAACATCAGATGTCATGTCACAGTGCTTCAGAAACACTGCTGAAGTGTTGCAATGCATATAATGCTTTTTCTTCACTTCATTTATCTTACCTAGGAAATCATGCTTAAGCCTGATACAAAGCTTGATTCAATCCTTCCTTGTTTTTTAAAAGAAATATTGGGTTTTTTTAGCACTGACATCAATAAGCTTTAGAATAAGACAAATAATTTGAGTATCCCAAACTGACAAATAAAAAAAATTAAAAATATTGAAATGGCCTTCCAGATTAGGAATAGTTTTGGCCAGTAATCTAGCAGCTGAAAATTGGCATAAATCCATTGAAACCAATGGCAGTACACTGACTTACATCATCAGTGGTGCTGTCAAAAGATATTTTGAGGGAAAATAAAAAAGAAGCTAAACTTCAAAAAAGCACATAAAATAAAATAACCAGCATTTTCACAAAATCTAGAAAATATAAAAAGATACACAGGTTCTCTTGATATGAAACAACAGGTAACTAACAAACATTAGTTTAATGTTTGAACTCCTATAACTGATGACACTGCTAAAATAAGAAAGTGAACAAAAAAAATCTTGGTTATGTCAGGAAAGTATGACCCAGACCTTTCTCTGCCCTTTGAGAGCACCTCTACATATGCAGCTAGTCAGGAGTCTGGCTGAAAGAGCTGTGAGGAAACAGGCTAGTGGTATAGACCAACCGGCATCTCTCACAAATAGGCAGGAACAAGTTTTGGATCTAAAATACAACAGAATCTGTCAGAGGGGAAACAAAAAAAAATACCATTTAGTTTCTGTTTACACATGCATTTTACAATCTCGCACAAGGTGGCAAGAAATAAAGTACTGTTGCAGCTGTCTGAGCCTGGGAGCAGGATAAGGGGGAGCTGCTCTTGCAAGAACAAGGCAGAGCTGAGTGCTGTCACTATTCACCATCCAAGAACAGAGGAAACCAGGTTTCTAGTCCAAGAAGACAAGCTATGGAGCGAAAGATGCTTGAAGCAACCGTTGTTGCTTAAAGCTGAGCCCTGAACATAGTAGGACTCTTTCCAGGCTGACTTTTTGATTCCTGACCCTAGAGAGTTGTATTCATGTAGTCCAGAGCTCACAGATCTGTATCGTATGCATTGTCACACCCAGTTAGCCAAATCACAGTGGTCAAGCCAGGTTCCTTGCACAGAAGAGTTTATCTGTTTGTAACCTTATGGCTTTTGTCAGACAGAGCTTTGAGTCTGGTGAGGAACAGGGAGGAACATCCACCCAGACCTGTGTGGCATTTGGAATCATAGAATCACTCAGAACCGCAAATGTAACACTGGATGGGAGCTGCATTCACCCAGAGGTCACTTCTTAATATTTCCTCTGCAGGTCTTCTAGTTGCCCATATATAGACAGAAAATGAGAAGAAGAATCTTTGAAAGTGTCTCCAACACAAGCCTGACGATTTGAAGGTGGTCTAACAGATAAATATCAGAACCTTTGCTGACACTGCCAACACAGTTGATGCTCACTCTAAAAGCCCTGTTTAATGTGAACATCTGGCCCATTATGTAGCTGTTAACTGGAGTGAAACCATCATGCACCTTTGGTATAAACAGCTTTCTGTGTCACATAGTAACAACATTTGATTTTTAACAGTCTGCGTGCTTGCAAGCTGACCCTGTCCTCAGAACCCTTTCCCAAATATTAACAACCCCTTTGGCTTGTACAGTTCCCAAGAGTATCTCTTCCACATGTTATATGACTTGTTTAGTTTAGTTTTTTTCACTCCACACAGCAACCTTAAATTGCTTTCTCATCTGCTGCTGCACCCATCCTGTTCATCTCAGCAGCCAGAAACAGCATAACCTGAAATACAAGCATGTTTCTACAGAAAGGCAAGAATCCCTCTGGCTAATCTGACATGTTCCATGTTGGATCACCCTAGCTATCATATACTGAAGCTGTCAGAAGTCACAGTAAGGTCCAAATATATACAGCTTCTCCTATGCTGGACCCCCTATCAAGCCATGATTACTGTCATGAATTGGATGAGTTATACAAGAAAGGAAGGGTTCTTGGGTTTTGTTACAAATAACATACCTGTCAGTGAAGTGAAAGGCATGCCACATCCAAAAAGGTGATGTATGACATGCTTTTCACTTCACTAGGAGGGACAGAGGAACAAATAAACTACATGTTTCAAATGCCTCGTCTTCCACTCACTATTTGTGTAAGCGATTTCCTTGCTATTGTTTTCCCCAAGATGCTCCAATCAGCAAAGAAATTGTATTTTAGTCTGTTTACAAAATGAAATATGTTGTCTGCTGTGCAGTTCTCAGCTTCAAAAAATACAGATGAATAAAAGCTGATATAAATGAATGATAACTCCTGTTATTAATGGAGTCTACAATGGAGTCCAAGCCTAAAGCTGAGCATTGCAGATCTGCATGAAGAACCTGGTTATTTTTGGAAAATTGAAGCATGGTTGCACATTGCAGGCACTGCTGGCACCAGAAGAATCTCTCAGTCTTCTGACAAGAATGCTGTGTTTTCTCAAGGGCTACTACACCTCTGGATGGTTTCTTCACAAACTCACTCACTGTCTCACCTTATCTTCCCCCTTCATTTTCCTCCCCACCCTCCTGAGCACACTTTGCATACTTTTTTTTATCGCTGCTGTTACTATTCTATGAAAAGCAATTTAGTTATCTTCAGTACCTTAGGTATTTTACTAACTTTACCCTAAATATTCTATACAACTGTATTCATAATCAAATAATCCAGGTTTCACTTGAGGGGACCAGAAACAGGTGGTCTGTTTTTAAACCCTTCCTGAAATACAGCTGCTTTCTGTGGATAGAGAGCCATGATTTGGAAGCTGCAGGAACCCAGTTCTGATCCCTGTTTTTTGTGCTCTGTTTGGTAACTGTCTTGCTGTTTGCAGCAGCATACTAATTCTGAAAGTGATATACTGCTTTCAAGTCAAAGGAAGTTATAAAATGAGCCGGAAATGTAGCGGCTCAATAATACCTCCATAATAAATGTTTCACACTGGATTCCATTATAAGTATCATATTCACTCCTATGGCTTTGCATAGGAACAAATTTCATGATTACTGCCAGGGTACAAGGAGAAAAGTTTCTGGCAAATATGCAGGCCATTTATCAAAGCATATTCAAGGCATGGAGGATTACAAAACTATGCCAGAATACCGGGCTGCTAAAGCTCTGAATAATGACTGGAAAGTTTTGGAATTTTTTTTAAAAAAAAAAAAAACAACAACATCCTGATTTTCAAAAGAGAGGTTTTGAAAAGTATTATCCTACAGGTAGCTTTTCCTAGATAATTACTTTGATTATCCAGCAACACAGGCATGCTCTTTGTGGGAGAATTCATTTAGCTGAGCACTCTAGAGGTTCAACCTGGGCTCCCTTTAAGCACAAAAAAAAAAATTAGGAACACAGAATGTGCAATTCATCTAATTCCAAGGTAGACATCTACAATAACTCAGATGACTCACCAAACCCATCTGTAGCCTGGGAAGCCAGATCAATTCAATGGGATGCCCCAAATGAGAGAGACTACCTTCTGTACTGGAGCCAAGCTTGGTGTGCATGGGCATGGAGAAGTGCCATGCCCAGGGGGGGCTTTCCTCAACACAGTACAATTCAGCCTACAATATAGGTCATCATCTCTACATTTTTCTTCTTTCATCACCTAAAATTTCTGTGCACCTGCACTTCAAATATCAAATGAACATTCATGGCCAAACATCCTCCGTGCAACAGGTATCAGGAGCACCTTGTACATTTCTGGTAACTTCCAACAGCCAGCTAAAAAGAACAAGGAGCACATATGAGGTACAGAGTCTGTTACCTTGGGAGCAATCAGTACTGAAAAGTTTGAAGTGATCAGAGCTGTGTCTTTCACTGCCTTTCTCACACCCACAGGCTAGGAAATCACTAGTAGCATTGGCAACGCTCCTGAAAACGACTGGCTGACTAGTGATGATTTCAGTGTTTTAAACATCAATTTCTGTTTAATGAGTGTCCGATTTCTGTATTTACACCTGGTAACTATTTAGCAATGTCTGTATTCAACCAGACTGAATTAAATCTCCCTGCTGTGGGCAAAAACATTTTCGGCATTTCAGGTAGGATTCACACACCCATCTGTAGCCACCTAGAGTGTACGCAGCCTTAGCGTGTAGCAAGTATCCTCCTCCATCTTTGAATGGAGGGAGAGAGAGAGAGAGACTTTTAGTGTTTGATTTGTTATCCTAGAAAACCACCTTCATATGGGATGAATTGCCTTCATGTCATTTACAGTAAAAGGGGATACTCACTTCAGCTGGTGCCTGGAGCTGGCCACAAATCAGAGGCCGGTGTCAGAGAGGATGAATCCCACCCCAGAAGTGCTAATGACCTCTCAAAAACCTGACGAATACAAAGGATTCCCATAGAAAATTATATTGGTGCCTGGAGATATTTTCTCATTGAAAATGAAGCACTATGTGCTGACCAAATTTATTTTTACCTCACTGTGCCCAAACCTGCTCATTTTCATGAAAATGTAACCCTGACCAAGTTTATTATTAACCTGTGTAACCCACGTTAGTAGTGGTTGAAAAAGTTAGTCTAACCTAATCACCTCAAGTTTCAGAAAGATCTGTTGGTCATTGCAGTTTTTTCTTAATTCTCAATTTTCATGCTTTCCTCATTTGTACCATTTTCACATTTTATTTCTTCATTTACAGCCCTTTTCTCATTTGCATTTTCTCTCTTCCATGCAACAGAGAAGTTTCTCATTTACAAGCTGACACCTGTGGTTTTGAGTAGCACCTTTTAATATAAGTTATATGAATGAGTTGTGCTGCATGATTTTTCAGTGTACCTTACACAATAATTGACCTCACATAGATTATCAGTTATTCATGGCCCTTTGCCTTAAAAAGGGTCCTAAACAGCCAATCACAATTTAAAGGCGTATTATTCTGCCTTTAACACATTTATTCACAGTACCTTTCACAAGTTATTGGCCATTTTGTTTCCAGAATTAAGGATTATTGAAGCTTGCGCAACGAGAACTTTGTTCTTCATAACTCATCCTCTTACTTCCTTATGCAATGAAGCATTGTAATGTGCAGATAGTTGCTTCAGAGGACTTATGACTTCTCTAGCTTTACAAAGACGAGGACAAAGACAAGTCAAGAGGAAGGAAAACATTTACAACATAATGAGAAGGTAAATCAACTTACATTTGCTGCAAAAAGGTTGATGGAAAATATCATTAATGTTCCCTTTTAGCTGTGAAGATGAGGTGCTTCTACCAGTCCTTTTTCAATTATAATACAGTACTTTATGTGGTCTTTTCTTTGGGGTTGAAGAGCTCAGACCTTGCATACCTAATATCTGATCTTTAGACAAATGTTAGAAGTTGAAAAAAAACAGGGTAGGGAGTGGAGCTCACAAGAATTCCTCAACTTAGAGCTGTGGTGGGGCCCACCACTAGAAGTTTCATTTGTGGGTTGAAAAACTGCCCAGACCCTCTGCTAAGGTAGCTGGAGTCATGCGCAACACTGTTTTGCATCCTAGTTTCCTAAGGTAAGAGAGGGGAAGTAACATCACCTACCTATAGGTGTATCCAGGATGGCAAATGTGAAGCAAGAGATTACACTCTGGAAATGATCCTTACCCGGTCAAAAATCCTGTCGGTTCTGCCATCAGAACATTGCTGAGAGCTCCCAGCTAACAAAAGCACGAGGAATTGCAGTGCCCCATTGATATGTTTGAGGGTTAACGCTCAGTGCGTTTATTAATTTCATCCCACTTACTCCCTCACGTTTGAAGGGTCTTCCATACTGGCCTTTTGTAGACTGCTTTGAGATCTGCAAAAGGAAAGGAGCAAGAACTGCTAATTATTATTGTTAGTGATGGAAGATTGCAATAAGCTTCAGCAGTTTTTGGATCAAAGCTTGAATTACAGAATACACTTTAAAGACTTTTTCACTCTCTCTCAGTTTACAAGAAGTATATATATGCATACATAAACTACACCACAAAGAGAAAGGTGTGAACTGAAGCCTGAACAAAACTAGCAAATTCTCTTGTTATGTATATCTCATATCCTTGGCTGTTTTTGTTTAAATGACCCTTATGTGGTAGGATAAGAAAGAATAATATATGATTAATTTCTATTCTGAAGTCTTGTTTGAAAGGTGCTTTATTTGCATTAGCATTCATAATTACTTAATGACAAATCGGATATGGTTCATTGCTAGTAAGTGTAAAAACATGTTGTCTGAAGGATGTAGTTTAATTAGTATACTCCTAAAAACACGTCCCTCATGACCATTGGATGTAATCATTATTTTATGTATTTAACTGTGAAATTTATGTTTACTCAGCAGGCTAGAGACCATCTTTTTTTTTTCCCAAAGCCATTTAATGCAATACATTTAGACTTTAAAGAAACCCACAAAATCTCTGCAACAGCAGGTACTACATAAATAAGAAAAAATTAAAACAACTATTATTGCAATGAAGCAGATACATTTAAAAAAAAATATAACCAACATAATATTGCATCCATAAAGCATTGCAGGAGGAATAAATATGCGGGGAAGCTCATTTTAATTCCTCAGTTAATAACTTAGACAGAGGAGATGCACATTCTCCTAGATCAATGAGACAATTTGGGCATTCTTTTATTGTTGATTAGTGAATCTGAAAATGACCTCATTTCAAGGGCATCGAGCGATTTCTCTTTCTCTGTGCTGGTATAACACAAGTGAATACTGTGAACACTTTTCTTACCCAGGCTGCTGTAGAATCTGAGGATGCCCTTTCCTCGGTGACACAGAGGACAGTGTCAGCAATCAAAAATCATCAGGACTTTGCGAAGAGGTCTCTAAAAGTCACACAGACTCTTCAATAGTAATCTCATTTTTCCTTAAATCTCCCTCTGGAAAAGGGAGTCCTTCTTCATTGAGCACTTACAGTGGGCTGGGGGAAACCCAGTTCTGGAGTCAGATGTTACTGAAGCTGTGTAAGGGAATTGCCCTCACTTTCACCCGCAAAGAGGCTACAGTTAAAAGAGGTAATAATTTTCCTCCACTCATCTGCAACACGTATTTCTAGAATATTTGTATTTTTAGGATACATACTATCATTTTTAGGATTTTAGTATACAACTATACATATTTTTTGATACACACTACCTGATATGCTTTCTACTTTATTATTTCTGCTCCTGAATCTTCACTGGCTTCAGGCTAGGACTGGTGACTTAGAGACAGGTCCCTTTCACCCCTGTACATACCAAACCTTTAGGTTTTAAAGTCTTTTCCATTTATCAGGGTTTGCCTGTATTACTAGGCACAGGCATGTTAAAGGGGTTATGGGTGTCTCCGTGCTTCTGTCACCCCTGCTTCCCAACTACAGGACTCGAAACATCTGGCTCTGCAGTGCAATGCCTCCAGTGGTCTCCACCTAGAAAAAACCTGGGTGCTGGGCAGGGGTGAGAAGCATGTGCTTTCTGCCTGAACATCCCCCACAGCTGGTATAACTGTCTGACCCTGACAAGTTACGTGATATGAAAAGAGGAGAAACATAGCTCCTCTCTTTTGCAGATTGTCACTGGTATTACAAAGAGCAGCTCACGACATTACATTAAAAAAATAAGTAATAATGTGCCCGTTAATCTTGGGTGGTAATGAAGAAAACAGTCAACTTTTGAAGCAATAGTATTGTAAACATGACAGGATGCTTTAGTACTTACTTGGTGCAGGATGGCATGGTTCTGCAGGGCTTGGTGGAGGGTCCTGAATGCTTTTTTTTCCCACTCTCCATGCAGGCCCTGCACCCATCCATGTTCTCCCAGAGGACATAGATGTTCTCCCAGACTACGTTAGTAATTTGGACCAAGGCAAAAATTTACGTGTTTTCTAATGCCAGCAAGCATACAAATATGATAAATGAAATGCAAATGAAAACTAACGCAAGGGCCCCTTCAAAATCACACCAACCGAAAAATGTAAAGCACAGTCATAATCCAAAATAAAAGGTGGATTTTTTTTTTTTTCTTTTTTTCTTTGCAGTGTTCAGGAAATCTGTCCTTTTGCTTTGCCTTTTAGAATAGGTACCTGAAGTATCACGTAGTAAAATAGGGCATCTTACGCAAATCTCCACAAAGAAAACTCTGTAGGGAACGACACAGGGGCATTGTCTGAAGGACACTTCCTTTTATGGTGAAAACAGAATTTAATATGCAAGAAAGTGCGTTTCCCTAACTGAAAAACAGATTGAATAGCTGAAGCAGGGGTGTGTGGATGAAGACTGTAGCTAGGAATGTACAGAGAGCCTGTTGAAGGGGTGGAGGGCAGGTGGTACGGATTGGCAAGATTGTTGGGTGTGGGCTGTTAGAAATCTGTATGGGGAGTAGTCATGAGGGAGACAAGAAGTGTTGCTCACACCACAGAGAACTTTTTGAGGTAGAGGATGAATACCATGAAGATTCAGTGAAACATTTTGCCATAAAACTTTGTGCTTTGATGTCAGTACTCAGGACATTTTCACATTCATTCATTCCTTCCTTCCTTCCTTCCCAGTTTTCTTATTTATTTAAAAAAAACCAACAAACAAACACAAAAACTTTAACTTGTCCTCTGTTTTTAGGAAAAAAATGAGGAGAAAAAAAAGAAGGGTGCTGAACAGCACCTAACCTTGTGTCTTTCTTTTTATTCTGAAGTGGAGGAGTAGGGATCATCCCACACAACAGGAAACGTACATTGAAACTAAAATGAGTCTACATGTCATATGAGTTCAACAAGTCCAAATCTTTAATGGCAAAGCATCAGCTGCCTTGCCATGGAAAATTTCCTGTTGTTAGAACTGCAGGTTGTTGGCGTTATTTAAAGAAAAAAACATTTTGTTTTCGAACTTCTCATATGTCACTAACAATGAGAGAAATATTTTAAAGAAAACAACCAAAATCAAATTAACACAATAACACAGCTTTATGCCACTCATGCATGCATAGCAAGGAACAGTAAAAGAGATATTTGTAACAAATAAAAATTCAGAACTCTGTGTTAATACTGTCTTACCTGTTCAAAATGATGTGATGGTACTGAATAAAAAAAAAAAACAAACAACTGTTTAAGAGCAAGAACTCACTACTATACTGAATATGAAATAGAAAACTTCTAAGACAAATTACCAAAGCATGAAGGCATTTCATAAGTTAGAAGGTCTGGTCCTGGATACCCCTACATGCAGCAACTTGTGTTATGGGCATCTCCTAACAGAGATTGTATTTGCAACTTGCATTTAATAGCCTTTCATGGATATTTGCACCATGAAATTAAATTCCATTTGTTTCCTTATGATGTTAATACCTGTTACACAAGTAGTATGACACTACATGTTCTTTCTTTTCAGCCACCTCAAGCAGCTTGCCCTCTTATTCATGTTATTTCCTGTCCAGCAATAAATCCAGCAAGGCAGAGATTTATGGAGTTTAGTGGGACCCAGATGGGATCCAGTGGCTTTCAGGGTCATTCTTTTAGGTCGGGGCTTTATATGGAAAACATCATGATGGGAATGCCTTGTATAGTTGTACAGTTCCTAGGACAGTGACTGTAAGTAGCATGAACAACCTCTGGTAGTGATTACAACGTGCTTTAGTTTGTAAGAACTGATATCCCTTGCCAACTTGTTCTACCTAGTTCCCCTGCAGATGCTTTTTTTATGCACATAATTGCTTTATCTTTCTTGAAACTTTCCAAGAGGCCTCAATTATTATTCAATAATAACATACAGTGGTCAGTTCAACAGGCTAATTATATGATGCAAGGCCATAAAAAGTATTTCATTTTATCGCTTCTACATTTTTTTGCTTTTTCCTTTCACTGAATGCCCTCTGAGTCTTACTGTAGAACAGAGTAGTGAGGACTACCCACTGCTTTTCTCTGTACCACTCATTATTATATATGTCATCTCTTATTCTTTTTGCTTCACACTAAATAATCTTAATCTTTTCAGTTTCTTTTCATATGAACACTCCTTATCCAAATAATATGTATTTTCTGCCCTTTTTCAGACCTTTCTTCTTCTACTGTATCTTTCTGAAATGTGACTGAAACCCGGTAGAGTATTCAACATGAGGATGTAACCTCCATTTATAGAATGACATTATAATAATTCCTGTATTAGTCTCCATCCCCTTCTTAATATAGCCTAACATCTGAGAACCTTATCAAAAAGTGAAATGTGAAGCAATTAAATCTACAATACGTAAATCTGAACCTGACAGTTAGGCCTATAAGAAAGATATCCTTTATGTACAAAAAATAAAACTCACTCTGAATTAAGGGAGCAAACAAAAGATGATGCATGGGAAGTGATAAAGAGGATTAATAACAAGAAATGGCTGTAAGACCTTCATCACAAAATCCATGAGCTAAATTCTGCTCTCCATTACAACCCCAATGGATACTATGAACATTAGTAACCTGCAATTATGTTGTATAAAGGCTGCTGAGTCGCATTGTAATTAACATCCTTTAGGGTGACCACAGTAATTTTAAATGTTATCGTTGAATATACAAATGAAAATGGAAGGTGTTGAATATTCTATAGCAAAGTTGAAGCTGATGTCGGTTTTATATTTTCTTTTTTCACATCATATTGTGATAGGCAGGCCCCCGCAAAAGGATTTCTTCCTCACAGAAGTGCAGTCAGCCGCAACTTGAATATTTTCCAAATTGTTTTTTCCAGTCTTCTCCAGATTTACTAAATATTACCAGCTATAGATTTTGAAATTAAAATGGCGATGATAAATATTGTTATAATTAGAGAAGTAACCCCTACTTGCACTACTGAAGTGGGAGATGGCTTTGCCTCTAGTAAAACTAAAGAACGCTTCAAGTTTAATGTTAAATTGCATCTTCTTGCAGTGCTGTCTGCTGGCAGTAGTCACCATAAGACTCATTACTGTGGATTTAGAAGAGAGAGGCTGTAGTCCACCTATACCAGCTTTCCTTTCTACGGGGATTCACTATTCTGGACTAAATACCTGTTGCTGGTTTGGATACAATGGGTTTTCTTTGTACTTGTCAAATATTTAAGGCAAAACTCATGAGAGTACATTGTGAGCATAAGAAGCGCATCACTGCTGAGTTACATGGTTGTGGTTCCAAGTTCTGGATAATGGTTTCAGTGGCTGAAAATGAGAAAGGCAAGTTCCAAAAGTCAAAGGTTGCAGGGAATTAGGAATTTTAATTCACCTGTGAGGTTTAGCTAATCCTTTGTACTTCACCCAGCAACATTTACAGTCCTCAGAAAGGGCCCAGTTACCCGTGGATACCTGACGTTTGGTGCTGGCTTGAGTGGTATTTAAATGACCAACAAAGATTGTTTGAACTTGTATAAGGTTATTCTGGTCACTTATGATCTCTCTCGTGTTCTTACAAGCCTACCAATAACAGTAATATAACAAAATCCTATAAAAGAAAAAGATACACGTCTATTAGACTAATGCTGCCTAAAAGACAAGTGTTTTCACAGTTTTCCCAAAGGTAGTCTGAGTAGTTGTGGATTAATTTTCACTAGTCTTCTTTACATTGTTAGTTGGTTGTTTTATTTCTTGTTTGGACTTTTCATGTTTCTCTCATGAGAACTTATGGCTGTGGATCTGTGTTTGGTCTTTTTTGCGCTTGGGGTCCATTGCTGTGCTGTAGTGAATAACCTGCTCCTCAGCTTAGTGCTCTGCAGCACTGAGCAGTTCTGCGCCTCCACCAACAGCTTGAACCTCAGCTCTTATACCACAGTGAAGTTCTTAAAGGCAATTTGAATTGTGCTATAGACATCCCTTGGCTTCTTGTTAGCCCTGTGTTTCATCCTTCTATATGTACATGGAAAAGAAAAAAAATCCTTCAATATAAAAACATAGCAGCTGGTTAACTGCTTCACAGCGCAAAGCAGTGCTGCACAACAAATGAAGGACTGAATATTTTATCTAATTGAAACACAAGAGTGAATTCTTCTGGTAGACAAAATATAGTTTTCCAAGATGGATTTTGGCATTGGCACTGTCTAAAATTTCCAAACTTGTGAGAAGTTCCATAGGACCTATAATGTCTTCAAGCTGTCATAAAGCCCTCTTTTCTGCTATTTTTCCAAATATGGAAGCTACTTGGCCAGACTAAAGATTAAATTTATTTCCCAGATGGAGCTGAAATAAGGCTTTTATCCAAGCAAAGTCCTTAAACATGCTCTCAGATTAAATATGTGAGTAGGTCACTTGAAATAGGACATTTCACATGTAGCTGTAGTGAAAGACCTGAATTCTGGACTGTAGATAACTCCGCTTCTTCCTTTTTCAGGTAAATAGAAAGAAATCTTATGCACGCAATGTTATTTGGTATCATTAAAAAAAAAAAGAAAGATAATTTCTAAGTACACATACAGAAATGTTTAAATCTTATTTGCTTGAAAATGATTCCTTCAGCTTCAAATGCAGGAATATGCCTTATGGCCTTTGAATAAAACTGGTGACATTTTGGATTGATAACTCTTTAAATTAATGATACATTTAAATAAATAGCTAAATTGCAGTGGAACTTTGTGTTACATCTACATTAATAATACCAAATGAATTAGTCATGATTAATGTTATAAAGAATATCAAATGAATTAATAATGATTGGCCACTTATTGTAAAATGGGCAACACTTTATAATAAGTGGCAAATCATTCTTACTTCCTTTGGTGTTTCTTGCAATAATTTTAATCATGATGAATTCTTTTGGTATTCAGGTGCATATAATACAACATTCCATAGGAAGACCATTGTAATTTAACATAATCTTACTGAAATGATTCATTTAAAGCCTGCCACTATATCTGGGGCCAGATCCAGGCTGAACTTAGGCACTTTGGGGTTTGCTTATCGGGCACAATGCAGCTGTCATTGGAAGTCCCTCAGAGTCATGGATGCTGGTATAGAAGTGGGCAGGCGAGTCAGACTCAGTGGGTGCACAGGTGACTGAGCAGGCCTGTTCATGGTAAATACCTTTTATGAAATCAATCTTCGGATTAAAACTCACCTAGCTATGGTACCTTTAAGGTTTTAGGATTTTTAATATATATAAAAATTAATAATTAATACCAATAATTTATTCCAGTGTTAAGGTCATATTTAGTATGCGGTGACAGTCTCGTAATGTCAATTCTCACATTAGGGAACTCTGTTTCCTGGGATCCCTCATCTTCTCGTAGAAAATATTCCCATTTCTGAGAGCTGATTTTTGCAGATGTCTGGTCTGTGGCCTTGATCCTGTGGTGAGCAGGCAAAACAAAAGCTTGAGTAGACTTAAGGGGAAGTAGACTTAAAGTAGACTTAAAGGATGTTTTAATTTTGGTGACCAAAGGGAAAAGAAGAAAGTGTGAGCAAAACTATAAGTGACTGTATGTTAGACATGCCCTAAGCCTGCATGCATCCACAAATGCCCTGACGAACCTTACATTTTGTAGGGAAAAATTTTCCAGTAGAGAAGTTTGTGGTTTTTTTGAGAGATGTAAGTAAAGAAATCAGTGACTTCAATGTGTACCTGGAGCTGCCATGTCGGAAAAGTCAAGTTTGATGCTTGTTTTCTTGGTGGACAGTTGTGTTTGTTTTGAGGCTGCGGGCAACCAACTGAGGCAATGTCTGGAGCTGGAAGTATTTTGCTGGCCTGCAAGCAGTAGTATGGTAACAAGCTCTGGCCTAACAAACACCAGAGCACAGGTTTCTCTTCACACACTGTGAAAACTATCAGTTAAGCCTTTTTTTTTTCCATGGATGTAAGCGTAAATACTAAAAAGAAAAGGGATAACATTAAATTTTTATTAGAGCTGTTCTGGTTAGATCAACATTGTGCTGTTGCTACAAAAAGCACCTAACAGGTTGCCTTTAGACCCAACTTTAAGAAGCAAAAATATTTTGGCAAAACAAGTAAAATATTCTGTGAACTACGATGTCACATTATACCTTAGTTTAATGGGTTTTCTCCTGAAGATTTTTAGTAAGGATTTAATGATTAAATAGTAAAAAGGAAAAAAAAAAAATCAAAACAACCGAACAACAACCTAGTTTATATTTGCACTACACTTTTTTTATTTTTGTTAAAAAAATGTCATTTAGGTATTTTGAAATACACATTATTTCTCAGTTTATAAGAAAAAGGGTTGTTGCCAATTATTAACCATCTGAGTAGATCTGAACATTGCCTCCACGGTGATACTTCCCAAATGATATATCAGAGAAAATACCTCTTACCTCAGGGGAAACATTGTCTTCAGTGTTGCAGCTCCTGAGTTTGGCCTTATTCTGTTAATTAACACTGTTCCCATCACAATTTCTATCCTCCTCACTGGCATTTTAAACTGTATTTCTTGAGCAGTTCTGCAACTTCTTGCTGCTGGACTGCTTTACTACCATTTTGGCTTTGCACAGCCAGTGAAAATTGCATTCAGATCAGCATTCTTGGTGGACTGATGTCAAACATCCCTTATGCCTCAGAACACCACATTGTTTGCTTTGTTTTTCTTCCTTTACTTTGGTTAGTTGGATGAAACTGCAAATAACTATGATCTGTATTTTGTTACTCAAGGGCTTCATCCAAACATCTATTTTTTTTTCTGGATGTAGCAATAGAATTCATTAAAGAAGAAAGCTGAACCTAAAGTGGATCTCTCAAATTTAACAGCAGATGAGATGGAGCCTTTCGAGACTTTCTTAACCAGCAAACCTATAATTTCTTTAGAGGAATTTTGATCTCTGCTTTTCCCAAGGGACAAATTGCCTACAAACTCTGTCATAACATCTTTTAGTTGAAGGTTTAATATGTTTTGCAGGTAGGTCAATAGT
>VYZM01009198.1:303539-324122 GCA_013398915.1 Dromas ardeola
AAGGGACCCCCAATACACACCATATTCTTTTTTCCTCACAAAAAAATTGTAGTCAACTACAAAAGACATGACATCATATAATGATACTACCAGAATGCAACTTATATAAGAAGTTAACCAAATTCTGTTGTTAGATATAAATTTCCTAGCATCTATATAAAAAATAGATATAAATGCTTCCAAATTCTGTGTTACCTCTATGTAAGTAATAAAAGGCAAGTACTGCTTTCTTGTTTAGGCTTTTTTTTTTTTCAATGAGGCTAAGAATCATAGGAAAGAACAGATTAACAGCAAGGTATACGACTTTTTAACCATGTTTTATGCATACAATAATAATCACTTAACATGAATAGCACTGACATTAGTTCTTATACAAATGACATTTCCTAAAGGCAGACTATTTTTAAACAGATACTTAAATAAAAATGTGTGCACCTGCAAGCTTAAAGGCCATTGCAAGCTATCAGCATGTAAAGCAGCAGCTACAAACAGACCCTGTTTAAAACAAGACTCTGCGCTCAGATAAATTCCAAAGGATAAGTGTTTAACACCTGTAATGTATTTAATTTTGTATTTTAGCTGGTTTACTTATTTTCTGTCAGAAGCATGTGGCATTTTTCTGCAATGAGTTGTTTCCATACTATTTATATAGACCACCACTAAATACTGGTTGTAAATATTTGCTTAGGTTGATCCAGGCCAGCAAGGAAGAATCAGTCAAACCAGTGATTTGATGTCTAAAGTAAAGGATTTCTATTCAAAAAAGAAATCTAGGAAACTACGAGATACAGACAGCCACACAAGTTTGGCCGGCATTTCTAAATGAGGTTAAACTCTTTCATTCTTATAATCAAGATATTTCTACTTTTTCTTGACATTGATAGAGTTTAGGTCTCTGTCATGATCATATCTGCTTATCAGATAATTGTTGAAACTTCCTTTATAGCTAATGATAAGACAAAGGTATTTGTGCAAAATGCGTTTGACCCATCTCAGATTTTTACCTTAAAGATCAAACAAATTACTCAGGCTACTACACAGTCATTTTAAGGAACTCTTTTTTTTTGTTTGTTTTGTTTTCTTACTCAAAATACAATAGCAAGATAAAATATATAACACTAAATGTATGTTCATGTTCTGCCTTAATAGATATCATAGCTCTTTTCAGGAATTTTGAGTCTGTTGATGCTACTTACATTAAGATTTCATTTGTTCTTTAAAATATAGGTTAAAAAAATTAAACTTTCTCATCAGGAGCACAATCTTTAAAGAAGTTCTAAAATACAGATGTTTTGTCTGCACTTGTGTTGTGTCTATTTTGTTGAACAAAGGTACTGCTGTATTTGTTGTGCTTTGATTGTTAAATCCAACCTGAAAAGTTTGTTTTGGTTTTTTAACATCACAGAAAAATTCTTCCTCATACCGCTAATTTTTCAAAATCCAATTGAAGGCTAAAACCTGAGAATTTGTTCTTCTGCATAACTTAAGCAAAAAAAGTGTTCTGCTTCAATGGAACACAGGTGACCTGGTGGGGCAGCAGAATAATTTAGCATGCAGATTTTAGAAAGGAAGTTCTTAAAGGGAATATACCCAGAAACTCTAAAAATGTTAATAAAAATTTCTTCACTCTAAACCACTGGTGACATTTGAGGGCAAAACCTTTTGCATTTTGATCCGTCAAGGTCAGGAAATACAGACTCCCTGCCACATATTTCTCCTATTTCTGGAAGGAGAGTCTAAGAAATTATAATGCTCTTATAGGTATATCTTTTTTCATTCTTATTGCAGTTCTTATGAGAAAAAGAATCTTTACTAATAATTCACTTTGTCTGGCTCTGTGAAACCAACTAGTAATATCTCATTATTGTTCTATAGTCTGAAAAACCTTTCTGTCTGTATGCTTTTATATTTAGTGTCCACCTCTGATTTGGGCCATTCATTAAGAGAAGTATCTCTATTACTTTGACAAAAAGGTGATAACCTTGCCTTATTCTGGCCCAGCTATTTATTAATGACTCCCAGATACCATTTTCCAGTTCTGTGCACTGCAGTATTTTAATTTGATGATGCAAATTGGATAATACAAATGTCCTCGAACCATGCTTACAACTCCCAGTGATAGCAATGACCATGCCCACAATGCGTTGTTAGATTGTTCTTGATGACTGCCTCAGCCAGTGTGCTTCCTGTGGTGGCACTTTTGCAGGCCTTGCGGAGCCTCTGAACTGCTTCAGTCAAGCTGCTTTTCACAGCAGCTTGACTTTTTCACAGCACCAGCTTTCCAAGCTTGACTTTTCACAGCACCAGCTGTGTTTTTTATGTTGCCTGACGCACAAAAAGCAAGGCCCAGGTTCTAGAAGATGTCTGTGATGTTTTGAGGGTTACAGGTGTCAACATGGGATCAACAGAAGACTGCGAATTCCTGTGCTGGAAAAAACTTAACCTTCTACCAGGAAATCTTGTCTTAGAAGTTCCTCACACCACTTCACAAGGTGATGAACATCACCTACCAGCAGAACCTGTGGCATAGCAGGTGGCAAGTCACCCTGGTAATGTTTGTCACAGGTGTCATCCATTTGTGATTTGTAGTCACCAGAGCACCATCCTGAACATCTCTGCTACATCCTTGCACTGCTTCATCCTGAAAGAGCATTCCCAGCTGCATTGTGGCCATAGACAGGTTATCTATTCCCATTAGTTGTTCCTTTAAGAAAGCAGGAACTTACTATAATAAGAGATACTATTCCATCATGTACGAGGCTCTCTCTAGTCAACACAAATGTTTCTGACACTAGTCTGTACATGGTGATGTTCATTTCTACAGGAACAGGGTGCTCTTATTCAAGCATTAGGATTGTTACCACCAGTGTGTCACTTCATCCCTGGGACTCCATGGTCACCCATGAATGGTTTTTCAACCTCCACTACAGCCAGTGCCCCATCACCGGGTTTCAGAGCCCTAAGTGATGCGGGTGCCTGTCTCATGGGTGTCACATAATGAAATAAGGTTCATGCTAAGAAGCACAGTAAAATAGCACAGCCACTACATCAGAGCTGTATGTGCAGTCACGACTTTCACTAACATTGAAAAACATACAGGATGCCAGGCTTCTTGACACAAACTTGAGGTCTCATCTTCCTGTACATAATCAATTTAAGCTATTGAAACCCAGACATACAAAACCTCTAAGGTGACATCGTGTTTTCCATGTGAGAATGATTGCGGAGAATAAATTGTAGGCATACCCCACTATTGGATAGGGAAGATTTCCATCACTATTTGCTACTTTCTGAAGTAGAGTTAATCAAAACTGTTATCTGACAGGTAACTGGGTTTTCATTGGATCAGAGTTGGGTGAGTTTTTTTTTCCTTTCTGCCAAAACTCAATCCTTCTCGAACATGAATAAAAATATTATTATTGTATGTCTGTCACTCTGTCTCATAGGATTGAAAATACAAGTGTGTAACTGATATGAATGGTGTGAATTCTCCTCCATGCATTTGTGTCAACAGGAGATGCTTAGGCCTTGTCCAGCCTTTATCTAAGCAGTTAAATGCCTAAAATGGGATGAACCTGAACTGAGATTTTTGGGTTGGCCACAGCAGAGAACCCAGCTATCAGAGTTCACAAGCTGGTAGGAAACTCTCCCTTGTTCGTTCCTTACAAAGACTTCACTACAAGATGCTAGCATCATGTTGTATTCTCTTTGAAGAAAAGGTGGCAGTTGAAGAAACTTCCTCTTTGTTTCTGTAGGCTTAGAAACACAAAATATTTATTTTTTAAAGTCATAATGAGCAACATTTTTTTTTGTCCTTAGTTTAAATTATTGAAGTTCACATGTCAACTACAACTAGCTTCTAGAAGCTCCAGGTCACTAATTAGTTATCCAAAGGTATTTGTCTCATAGCTTGTTTGAATGGTTCACAGAAGTAGAGTAATAACAACATCTGCATTACAAATATAATGTAGAGCAACTGAACTAGTAGAAAGTGATAGAAGAATAATATGAGAAAAGGTGCAAGATCTGGGCAGACCAGTAAGTCTAGTTTCAAAGGTAGTAAGCATAGCTGCTAAGACATTACATGCATTCTTCCAAAGATGCCATTCAGTCACAGAGCTTAAGGTGGGAATTCATGCATATCTTGCTCACTTACGTATCAAAATTATTCTTTGTCACACTTTTTCCTCTCCACTCTGAAAGGTGAAATTTCCTGAATGCTTGTTGTGATGGGAATCTCGAATCTATTCAAAACGTTGATGCTGCTGTTCTCCCCAAGAATTTTTACTTTAAAAATATTTTATGTTAGTTTAAGAGTGAAAATGTGAGGAGTTAGCTTTCCCTAGTTGTAAGCAACCGGTATGTGGACTTACTTATTATTTTCTCTTCAGTCATAATTTAGATACATTTTTTGAAGACTGACTGGCATTTTGGGTCAGAGACCTCTATCACTGAAGTCAGCCTTTTTTTCTTAGAAAGCACTATCCCGATATTAAAACTTGAAAATAATGTGTATAAATGTTAAAAGCACAAAACAAAATGAAAGAAAAATTAAGACCATGAGATCTGAAGAAGGAAATTGTACTAATGTTATTTCTTTTCCCTGTGTCTTGGTTTTTCAGGGCAGGAGTCACTTGCTCATGTCACTGTTATAACCCTAGCAACGCTGTATGAAATTACTGAGGTATTTTTGAAAACTAAAAAAATAGAAAAAATTAAAAATATTCCCTCAATAAGATCTTGTTTATGAATTCTTGTTTATTGTGGTAGTGTCAGGAAAAAAAAAAAGCTTTCTTTTCAATATGGGTCAATTCTGCTTTTTCTTCTTTTTTTCTTTCATTGCTTGAATCAAATAAAGGTTTAAAAATGGTGCAAAATCTGTTGATGAGTATCGTACTGACCATAATGCATTAAGAAGTTAATGGCTTCTTACAAAAAAGGGACATAATAGGCCAATTAGGCTTGATAATAAAGACTGACATCTTTTGTAAAGCTTCCTTTAGACAGTATCTATGTCCCTGTTCAAGGTATTACTCAGATTCAAATAAAGCTGTTTAATCTAAAAAGCTTGTAAGAAGTGTGAAAGTTCTTGCTTTTCATAGCAACTTTTATACATTAAAACAGTAAGTTTATGTTCTTGTGGGAGGGTATCGGTCAATATTAGCTAGTTCTTGGAATGCACAATTACAGAATGTGCCAGGATGGCACAAGATAAAATATAATAAAATAATTATTATTTTATGAATACATACTCTGCAGTTTTCTGTAGTGGGTTTCCACTCCCAATTCAGACACAAAAATGTATTGTTTAAATGTAGTTTCCACATTAGGGCAAGAAGTCTAAGCTCCAGTTACAGTCACTGGAAATATGTCGTTTGACTTAGCTATCCACACGTAGACATCTAGTAAGATTGTATTTTCTCTGCACAGACTGTGCGTGAGTGGAAATGGACTTCTTCCAACCTGACAAATAGTTCTAAAATGGGGCTAAACTGGCATCTCTTTGAAGTCAGGTCCGTTTTAAGGATGCGTATGTTTTTCACATGGGTATTTTTCCAGTTGTGTTTGTGTATTAACAGAAAAGCTTCAGGATGAGGACAAGATATTTAGTTGCTGAACATTTTGTCTACCTAAAGATAAACTAAAAATTGAAAATTAAATTGCTTATTCATTTCATATATTCATAGCACAGAAGTGAAAAGGCCACATGTATAAGCGTAAATGGAGTTAATTTTCGCAAGAGGTAGTCGTTGAATCTCTGTTGGTCAAATTTTGACAGCTAAAACACTTAGGTAATTTCAAACACCTGTGAACTAGACAGAAGCAATGATGTCACATCTCTCCCTATTCTACAACAAAAAAACTGTCTTTTGACAGCCAGTTGGCATTAGTGGAGATGAGGATAGGGAGCTTATGAGCTCTACTGCAAAACACAACCTCAAGACATTTATTTTCTGTCCCACTGGTATACTTTCATATGAGCTCTGTCTCACTTATATTTATTCATCTCTTTGGGCCACTGAAATTGAATATTGAATACCCAAGTCAGGTCTCTTTGTGCACCAGGAAGGTCAGACAACTTGATTACACCAGCTATAATCAAAGAGTATTCATTTTTTCATATCTGCTCACCATTTCTGCAAGAACTGAGCTTTGCCAGAAACAGTAGGATGAATGAACAAATCTTTGGAAAAAAGTGGTGCAGCACTGCTTATATGCAGCATTTCAGGAAGAAAATGATCACTGATATTTAAAAAAAAAAAATCTCAAAAAGATTAAAGTGTGTGCGGATATGTTTATTAACTATAAAATAAATGCATTTTTACCCTATGCAGAAACAAAGTGAGAAAGCTAGTGCAGAGACAGGTCATCATGTGTGAAAAAAAGTTAAAGCTCATACTAAGCAAAGCTGAGCTTTCTTGTTGTCAGTTTTCATTCAGCTGCACTCATCTATAAAAGAGCTATTAAAAACATCCATTAGCTGTTAATTTAGAATACTTCAGACAGTGATCCCTAAACCTTCATTGATATCTTTCCAACAACCTCCTAATCTCTGAAAATTGTTGGCAAGAGCTACACTGAATCAGCCCATCATCAATCCTGGCTTTCATTATTTGAGTTAACACAGATGCACTACCTGTAAGCACTTAGAAGAAATACAGAGCTTCCTTTTTCTTGAAAGGCATACTTACAAGCAGATTTTGATTTCATGAATGAAGCTGCTTCTCTTATCTATGTCATCTCAAATTAATGACACAAAACCAGCATAGAATTTAACAGCAGTGAAGCCAGAAACATTCTCTGTGCACTTCAGAAATGTAGAGTCAGGAATTACTGCTAAGACATTGTTAAAATCTTTAATTTGCTTCAAAACCAAAACCAAAATCCTAAACAAAATAAAACCCAAAAAACCCCTCTGATGAACTAAGTAAAATTTTAGTGTATGATTAGATTAATTCCCTTTTTTTCCCAGCTCAGAAAATGTTGCATCCTACATGGACATAGTTCAGTATAAACTTTACTAAACTGTTCCCTCTATATTTTTTTTATAATTTAAAAAAAAAAATATTTTAGTGTTTGCAACAAAAAGTTATGTTACGGTATGATTAAATAAACTGACAAAGGCATGACATGATATTTTACCTTCACTAAGGTAATATATGTAAAATACATGCTGCAATGACAAACCGGTATCTGCTGGGTTGCTAATGATGTAGACAAGCTGGGGATGGACCTGGATATTTCACTTTCTTTTTGAATTTAGAAATCTTGAAAATGGAGCTTTCAATTAATCGAAAGATAGATAAATCAACTACTAGCATCCCTTTTTGATTTACTTGCTGATAATTTCTCAGTTTTATATGATCTTTGTAACATGCATTGGGTAGGAAGGATCACTATCGGTGAAACAGTGGATTGGAAAATATTTTACCACCATTTAGAGACACAGTAGTGAGGCAGAGGTATTAAAGAATATTAAGATTAATTGAATGTCATTTAAATACCTTCAGTTATCAAATATAAAATTTCCCCCTTTTTTTAAAGGATAAGGACATCCTTATATACCCTGGAAACTGGAATTTCTTCCAACTTTTGCTTCTGGGGGCTAGGCTCAATAGCACTACTTGTAAGTTGATCTTGATACAAACTACCGTGTGTTCTAAAGGTCGTCATTTGATCTACTATCCAGTCTACCTTCATGCCTGTTTCTCTCAGACTATTTTTCTACATACTAGATTATTCATCTGCAAATGAAATATCTGTACTTCCTGTGCTTGATTCCTTTTTCAGACAACTTAGAGATAGTTTTCTAAATTAGGACTAATTTAGGAGGATTTTTTCATCATCATTCCTCAGACAGACCTACATCTGTCCGTTGATTAAACAGGGAATCAGACACTAGCTTTAAAATGTGTTGTCCATTGGCAGGGGGATACAGTTTCAAAAAAATTGTGGGGGTCTACTTAAATTAGGTGCAAACATTGGCTTTGCTTTATCTGGGCCATACCTTTTTTGTTAATGGCTGGTAACATATAAGCATTGCAATTAATGCATTATTCTGACCATTTATTAGTTTAAAACATTTCCTTAGACCTTAATGCATATTGCTCATTTTAAAGGACATGCTTTTATTCCTAAGTTCTAGCTATCTGCAGTTACAATTATAACACAAAATCCTAGGAGGTGGAGGATACTTTGCTAGTTGTCTCAAGACCCCACCTTCCTTCATAGAATCTTAGAATCATAGAATGGCATAGGTCGGAAGAGACTTTTAAGATCATCCAGTTCCAACCCACCTGCCATCAGCAGGGACACCTTCCAGTAGACCAGGTTGCTCAAAGCCCCAGCCAGCCTGGTATTAAACACTTCCATGGATGGGGCATCCACAGCCTCTCTGGGCAACCTGTTCCACTGCCTCACCACCCTCACAGTAAAGAATTTCTTCCTAATATCTAATCTAAATCTTCCCCTCTTTCAGTTTAAAACCATCACCCCTCATCCTATCAATACACTCCCTCATAAAGAGTCCCTCCCTATCTCTCCTATAGGCCCCCTTTAGGTACTGGAAGGCTGCTATAAGGTCTCCCCGGAGCCTTCTCTTCTCCAGGCTGAACAACCCCAACTGTCTCAGTCTGTCTTCATAGGAGAGGTGCTCCAGCCCTCTCATCATCTTCATGGCCTTCCTCTGGACCCACTCCAACAGGTCCATGTATTTCTTATGTTGGGGGCTCCGGAGCTGGACATGGTACTCCAGGTGGGGTCTCATGAGAGCGGAGTAGAGGGGTAGAATCACCTCCCTCGACCTGCTGGCCATGCTTCTTTTGATGCAGCCCAGGATGCAGTTGGCTTTCTGGGCTGTGAGCGCACATTGCCAGCTCATGTTGAGCTTCTCATCCACCAGCACCCCCAAGTTCTTCTCCTGAGGACTGCTCTCAATCCATTCTCCTCCCAACCTGTATTTGTGCCTGGGACTGCCGTGGCCCAGGTGCAGGACCTTGCACTTGGCCTTGTTGAAATTCATGAGATTCTCATGGGCCCACCTCTCAAGCCTGTCCAGGTCCCTCTGGATGACATCCCTTCCTTCCATCATGTTGACCACACCACACAGCTTGGTGTTGTCAGCAAACTTGCTGAGGGTGCACTCAATCCCAACATCCATGTCGCCAACAAAGATGTTAAACAGTACTGATCACAGTACCGACCCCTGAGGAACACCACTCGTCATTGCTTGCTTGCAACTTGGACATTGAGCTGTTGACCACAAGTCTTTGAGTGCGATCATCCACCCAGTTGCTTATCCACCGAGTGGTCCATCAGTTACATCCATATGAGATATTTTTTTTTCTAATACAACATTCCTGTGGGTATTGCCAGTACTAGAGCTGTCCTTGTGCCCAGTACTGGTGCCATTTGCTTCTGCAAACAACCCCCAATATAAGACACATTCCAGTATAAGATAAGATACTGTCAACTTGATTAGTTTGGAAAGATCTCAGAACTTCTGAATACAGAAGGCGGAAAAAGTAGACTTGTCTTCTTAATTCAAAACACTAAACTTGGGAGAAAGCAAAATATTTAGCATAGCATTAAAAAATACGTGAAAAACTATGAATGTAAAGTCAGACTTCTAATGACAAGATGAGGAATCTTTCTAAGTGATATGACCATGCCTTAGATTTTAAGATGAAAGTTTGAAGAGTTTTTTGCTTTGAAAAAAAATACGTACATATATGCTGAATTTAATCTTTCACATTCTAATGTAGAAACACCGTATCTTGAAGCTGAAAGGCTTTTAAAAAAAACTTGGAAGGCTTTTTTTAACTCAACCACTTTGGAAAGACAGAAACACAAATATACATTTATATTTGAAAATAATTTTGGACTTCAATCAGCATGGACTTTTTTCATTGCATCACAAAACTAAGCACAGTTGTTGGTGTCCTCCAAGCTAAATTTACAGAGCCAAGTACAGAAATTCATGCAGAGCTATAAATATTAATCTGAATTACACACCAAGGATGTCCGCTAACACAGATTCAACAAACTAATGTGGATTTATTGCTTGTTTTTGTAGTCAACTGTACTAATGTAATTACTTATGTTCTAAGTAAGAAGATATGTAATAATTTAAAATAATCCACATACTATCTCCCTGCTTTCCACTACCAAGTGGCCATTAATAAATGCTATCTCTTGGGTAAGATGAAATGGAATTTCATTGTTACCTCACAATTTATGTATTCACTTTTTTTTTTTGTTTTGCTCTTTTAAAATGGCTTTTTCAAACAAAAAGAACGAATTCACTTAAGTTTCAAACACGTGTGTACATAGGAGCTGTGTTCAAGGTGTTTTCTTTTTATGACATTCACCACATTCCACAGTTTAATCATAGACTTATAATTAAAACATGTCTCAAAACACAGATAGCTGCAAACTATTCTTCTAAAGAGTCATTAAAATACGATATGATTCCCTTGTTCTATTTAAAAATACTCTTGGTCTGGCTTCCACTTTATCAGAGGTGGAGGATCTGTATCTTTCTTAAATGTTATGGACATGGGGTACCAAATTAGTTGATTTTCCCTTGAAATCTACACATGGAAAATGTTGCATGCAGGCTCATTCTTAGACCCAGATAAAAAAGAAACATTTACACCCTTCTTCTTACATGCTTGTTAGAATGAGCTGTAAGCCTTAAACTCTTAAAGTCCAATAAACAAGACAATAGTAACAGTACAATGGAACAACAACAAAAACCTCACCCAAGGCATAAGAGAACATTGTAATGACACTGAATAATGGCTGTTAGACAGCACCTGAATGCTGTCTGAAAGAAACGGAGGAATTTCAAAAAAGAAAGGAAAAGTCTTTGCAATACAATTAATGAAACACAAAAGGGTTCGGCATCCCTTGTATATACATAATTATGTATTACTTTAGGTTTTCTTCTTACCTTTTTTTTACAACCCACCTTATGTTTCGTGTAACCAAACATCGGTGCATCAGGAAGCTAGCAATGACACTGGACAGCTTCAAAATATCATATGAGAGCCTTCAACAACAGATAAAAATAATACGCAAATGACTAAATAGTTAAATGCAGGAGCTAATTGTCTGAAATCCAAATTTATTACTAGTATATATTGTATGCTCAGTTGTGTGGCTGATTTATGGGTACAGTTACTGTGATAACATTTTTTTCATTAAATAATTTTTTATTTCTATAGCCTGGTAGGATTTGGAAACAGCTTATGATCCCCCACTATATATGAAATTGTGGTAAATATACATAAATTTGACAAATTGTCACACTCATTTTTTTTAAGCTCTTATGCGTGCCTAATTGAAAGATCAGATCCAATGTGCATCTTTTTTATACCTCATATGTATAAAAACACATAGAACACGTCCATGTGTATTCATTAAGACTTTTATTTAAAATCGACTCAATAATGGGTAGAAATGCTCTACATATGTTTTTATTATTTAGATCCCTGACTGCAATGGAGAAAGTTCTAACTTAGGAAAGCAGACAGCTTGTTTTCTTGTCTCTCAATTTTCCTTTACAATATGTTATGCCAGGTGAAAACCATCTTCTACATAAATATGTTTCTCCAGGGTATATGGTACTCAGAGGATATATGATACCTCAGGTCTCAGCTTCAGCTGGTGTAAACTGGCACAATCCTGGTGAATTCAAAGGAACTATAGCAAATTCTGTCTGTAAAGGACCTGGCTCAACTATACCTGGGATAAAAAGCAAGAAGTCTTCTAAAATATTACACAACCATACACAGGTACGTACAGGAATTGCAAAACAATTACTCCAGGTCTCATTAAAACAGCATTAAACGCATAATGCTACAGACATCTTTCTGAAAGATCACCTTTTCAGGGCCTGACAGCCCCCACGTGCCCAGTGTAATTCCTTGTTGAAATAGAGGGTACAGATGTACTGCAGTTCATATGCTGCAGTGATCAATGTGACATAGTGCTATGGACTGATGGATGCTATGGAATATAACTTCCAATGATTCCTTTATCAGTATTAGTATTTATTGCACTTTTAGATTTGATTTCTAAGTGATGCAATATTATCGCCTTCTACCTTTTTCTGCTTCCTTGTTTCTTTCATTTTCTCAGCCAAATTGCGAGTAACTCCATGACTGCCACAACCTATTAATTGACGTTAACCTCAGATGATCCTTGATGTTTTTCATACTAAAAATGTTCAGATAGTAATTGCCCTAAGTTTAATAAGGGATACCAAGGTGGAGAGAGGCAAGTAAAGGCTACATTAATTTTCTTGGACTGATAGATGTAAAAAATCTTTATCTTCTATTGAAAGCATGCCCTGAATCTCTACATAGCATTACATTATTTTATGACCTATTCTGAAAGCAAATATCAGGTGAGTTCAGCATCCACTTCTATTCACTTCTAACATGTAATGAAGTGATAGGAAAAATTAATAATAAAAAAACTGTGTTAACAATACCTGAGATGAAAGCAAACAATAAAGCAGACCAAAGAGAGAGACAGACAGATGGACAGGAGAAAACAAGCTTATTTATTGGAGGGAAAAAAAAAAAAGAATTATGTTTTTTTGCCCAAATGTGGAAAGCACTTAAACATATGCAAAAAGTCATCCATATTAAGGAGCACTCCTGAGCTCTTGACTTTAATGGAGCCTAAGCTTGGGTTTCACTCCAGGGCCATCCTGAACAGAAACATTACGTTGTCAGCTATCTCCGTAAAGCACAGCTGTTCATGAGCCAAATTCCTTCTGGGCAGACCTCTGCCACCTGAACAAAGTTACGCTGCTCTCCGTAATGTGTGCCTTGCTGTGGCAGGCAGCGAGCGAGACCTGGGGAGTGTTTCAGTCCTGGAGTCAAGAGATCTCTGATGATGAAGGAAGGGCTAAAATGACCATATTACCAGATGTTAAATGAAACCAGAGAGGAAGAATATCTTTGCATTAGGAACCTGAAGTCTTCTGACTGCATGAAGGGGGTTGATATGTGCTTTTACACAAAAATATGGGGCTATAAATTGCTAAAGGTGGTCACTATTGAAAATGAGACACTATTCAGAAAAGAATCTCATGAAATTACATGCCTATCGTAAGAAAGGCAAGGTTCAGACGATGCGGCTAAGCTTGTCTGACAAACAAACAGCGTAATAAACTGCAGAAGATACAGACGATTTGGTGAATAAGAGAAAAGCAAAGGTAGAGCTCCCTGAAGAAAACAGCGGCTGAGAGGATGGGAGCATTCACTGCAAATGAGTTGAGTTTAAGGAGGAGAAGAGAGCAGCAATTAGAAATGGTTCAACATTACTCAATTAATTGTTTGCAAGGTTGAACTTGCAAACAGGGCTTGCATTTCCAAACCTTAAAAGGTGCTAGGAGCCAAGAAAGGGTTGGTGGAGTGCCTGGTGACTCCCTGCTGTCTGCATCGCAGTGGTTTGCATTTGGCCAAGGAGTCCAGCCTGCAGACACTGAGGCTGTGGGAGAAGTGGGGGCTGTTCTTATCCTTCAGAGCTGGAAGGGAGCGGTGGGAAGAAAGGGACAGTGAAGAAAAATAATGCTTAGGAAATCCACAAGTGGAAGATCAGTTGGGATTTACTCTTTCTGATGCATACAACGAATGAAAAATAGCAGTTTTCTCTGAACATGCTGTGAGTATGTCCAGAATTACATTGTTGCATGCTCCCAAAGAAAAACTCTTGAGAGGTACCTGCACCACCGGCAGTGGCCACAGTTGGGAATCAGGGAGTTTAGGACTAGTCAAGTCTGCAGATGCTGAGGAGCAGGGAGTCAGTGCTCTCATGCCAAGTGGGCACTTGAGAAAAATCTGAGGCACCAATTTAATGCTGTGGCAATGATTGGATGGCACAGAGGACTGACTCCTGCAAGTAATTAAAATGTTGAGGGAAAACAGTATGAACAAGAGGTGAAAAACAGGGTTCAGGGATCAACAGGCCCCAAACCCTGCAACTACAAAAAAAAAAAAAAGGTATACCAGGTAAAGTGGAAGTCCAAATGTATAATGTAGTACAACTTATCTGTTAGTAAATGGATCCTGGAAAGAGCATCACAGTTCAATTCAACTCACAAGAATTTATCCTGGATCTCTGAAGTGGCTAAAGACATGGATTGGCTAGGAACATAAAGCTCTTCAAAAGCTTTTATTATCACAAGTATACTAAGCATTAAATGCCTAAAATGCCTCTAAAAATGTTGAAAGAAGGGGGAGGAGGGGGGAAAAAAGATGAAAAAAACCCCACAAACCTGTTTTTAATTTTTTTTTGTTCTGCACGTGTTTTTAATTCATGATTAAAGTATAAAAGACAGGTAGTTTTACAAGTTGGTTTTCTTCAGATTATGCAGCATTTGAATTTAAGTGTTCCTCTCATCCCCATTCACTTCATTCCATGAAAAGAAGTCCCACAGACTGTCTTCCAGATTGTTAGAACAGGACACCTTTTGGTCTGGAATGGTTACGTTACTTCCTTTATACTCTCCCAATAGAGAGAGAGATTATTTTCAAAATGCCTATTGCAAGTTTCAGAATTATTTTCAGGGACTCTGTGAAGGTACTGAAGTTAAATTAATCAGTCAGTTTCCAGTTTCTCATTTGTTAATCAGGTCTGAAAAAAACAGTGTTGTAATAAACCAGGCAGCAGAACCTAACTGTCCTAGCAGTCTCTGCTGTCTGTTGTTGCATAGAATGAAGATGCAATTAATAATGAGGCCGACTCCAGGAGAACAGATATTCACCTCAGTTGGGAGGATAGAATCACACCTTCAGTGATTTAAATATATGTACTGCAATGTCATCGGGACACTTGAGTAGGAAGATTGTTTCTGTCAGGATCACAACTGGTTTTGTTGGAATTGTGATTTCAAATTATGGCCCACCATAAGAGGCATCCCGCAGATATTCCCAGCCTCTGCCCCAAGCCCCACAAGAAAAGGATGCGTAGGATGTCTTTTCTGTTGGTACCTCAGGTGAAAGGGAACTGTTTCTATGCTGACATATGGGGAAGGTTCCCCCCCCACCCCTCATTTAATCATGGGCTCTTCACCTTGCTTCTGGACATTTTTTCCCAGGATTTCCATCCTGAGTACCTCCTGCTTTGAAATTTGGAACTGCAATGTAGAAGTTTGCAAAGATGGCATTGAAGGGGACCAAAACTGACTTTTTCTCTCTTCTCCACCCTCCACAACTACTGCATCACCTGGCTGAAGTAATTTGACTCATTTAGAAACTCATTAAAAGTGAAAAATTACCAGCTAAATAAACTTCATTTCCTCCTTATCTAGCAGAATAGTGTATGGCTTTGCACAGCTCTTAGAGTATTTTAAAAAGCTTCATTCAGGGCTCGCACTGGAAATAGCCACAGTCCTGGAAAGGAAGAAGGGAATGGAAATGCAGAGAAGAGCGAAAAAGCAGCTCCACAACCTGCTCCTGCAGCACTTGGTCTGTTGGACACATTCCATGAGACAATGGTGCAATGGGAGGGCTGGAGCCATCTCAGCCTCTGTTCCAGCCCTGGCAATGCTGCTTCACATGGGGCATGTAGGGATTGCACCCAATCCATGTGGCTGCCCTTCCATGCCCAGCCATGTGGCACACACCTAGGGCTGGTCATTTACAGAGAGGCAGGATAAGATAATATCCAATACTCTTTTTGAAGAGCTCAAGCAAACCCACAGCTTTTCCAATATGTGTTTTTCTCTAGCACAAACACCAAAGAACAGAACTGGTAGCTCTCCTACCCTTCCTACAACACTATACGCAAGTCTGAATCACAAAGGCAGACTCAAAATCAGTTCTTCACATATTGGCAAATAAGCAAAGTACAGAGTAAATTGCAACTACAGGAAGTAAGGATATTTTCGTATCGTTCTGGAACATTTCATTGACAAATATAAAGGGAGACATATATGGCTCTTGTATCCATGTGTTAATGATGAAGTACAACATCAAGAATTTTAATTTTACTGAAATTACAGTTGTCAAAATAATTGCATTAGTTAATTTAAAATTCTTCATTGGAGAATGGCCCAGGCTATATCTCTGTTGCTCAAAATGTTTTATTGTGTAATCACTCCGCTTTTTTGATGAGTAATTTCTTTAATGTTATGCTATATATATGTATTGCAAAACTGTGAGTGATCTTTGTTTTTATACTGTACCGTGTTTTGCATATAAAATACATTATGCATATTCTCTCTTTCTGCCTCCAACTCCTACCTCCAGAAAGCAGAGAATTGAGACCCGGTGTTCCCTAATGTCTGTGGGGTTTTTTAGTTTGTTCAAGCCTCTGAACTTCTTTGTTTCTCAAACTATCTACCTGTAAAATAGCTGTAACAATGTTGACCATGGAGCTAGTTTAGATTCCTGGACTGAAGGCTAATATCGTGCATTAGGTATGTCAGCCCCAGCCTCCTCCCTTTGCTTCTGCTCTTTTCCCCTGTTACACTGGCAGCTTGGAGAATAAGCAGGAATTATTTCTTGCAGGGGAATAATCCTTCCCGAGCTGCTTAAATTAACTTTATGCAGAAAATGGCCACGCTACATCATAGCCAGGCCCATAATGGCTTGACAGAAAAGGATGATGAAGTATTCCCTTTTCTCTGATGGCATCTTTCTCTGGATGCTGATCTGCTGTGTCTGCCTGCCTGCCCGCTTTACTTGTATCAAATGGTATGTTCACTTTCACTGAGCTTCCTCAGAAAATATACTGACTTCAAAATACGCACTTTATTGGTTTGTGTGTCCAAGGATGAACTGAACGATGCTGGCAATGGTTTTGCATTCCAGCAAGCTTAAGGATGGTAAAAAACAGAGATCAGACATCAGGAAATGGGGTTTTTCTGTCCCCCTAAAGAGGAACAGAGCTATGATCAGCACTTGTTAAATATCAGAAGACATTTGAGGATGAGGCCATGGAGCTGCTGTAACACAATTCAGAAGAAAGTCCATAATTTAGAGTATTTTTTTCTGCTGCGGTTCCTTCACCTAATTAAAATAGCAGGCCATTAGTGCTCTGTTCAGGTCTGCGTTGTTGAACAGGTGAGGCAGAGAGTATAACCTACAATGGGAGGTGTAGAGAATGACAGACACAAAGAAGAATAAAATCCTGCCTGGGAAATCACACATAGCCTGAAATCATTTGTAAGTAATGGACCTGATGGTGCTGTGATGCAAACTGTGATGCCACATGGATTTCAGTGGAGTTGTACCGACTTACATTCTCTGAGGATTTAATCCCCAGACTATCAAACTATTCACGCTGGAATGGCAGTATTAAACTAACCTTGGAGAGCTACAAAACGCGCATTAACAAAACAGTCCACAGAAACCTGGAAGGCAAAGTAGTGCGGCAATTCTCAGCAGCACACCGTGATGCACACAGTCTGAGTGTGATGGAAATGGTTAATTGATAAATAAAGCTACTAAATATTGTCTGTGCATTTAGACAGTGCGTTGAAGGGTTTCTCATTGTGCGGGGGAAATAGGTACGCTTCCAACCACCCTGATTCACCTTTGGACATTTCATGACTATTTCTTATCGCTCAGTTGAGCATAAATTCATAGATTTTACGGTTAAGGGAGCTTGAGATGGGCTGCTATATTTTCAGCACTTAGTTCTGCCACTTCTTATTGGACCATCTGCTGTCACCTTAAAGAGACAAGTGTATATTATCAAGGTAAACATACAAATCACTCCTGCATTTGATATTAAAAAAAAGAGAAACCTTTAAATGTATTGATCCGAATGTGTCAATAATGTTACAGAGATAAGTCCTTGAAAAAGAAAATAACATAGATAGATACCGTCTGTGCAGATTCAAACAGGATGCTTTCACCATAAAAATGGTTGCTGTGTACAGAGCTTTACGATTTATTTCTTTCAATGAAAACATAAAATTCATTCTAGTACCAGTAAGATCATTTTAAAAGGAAGGAAAAGAAGGAAAATATTAAATTTATCACAATTGTTTTAAAAAGTGAGTCGTATTAGCTAACACAATGATTAAAAGTTAATATTTCATGGACTGAGTGCATCTGAAAGCAGATGAAGACACTGCAACATTCATCTCTGTGCACACAAAAGAGATTTATATCCACAAATATATGTGGACACATGTAGGCAGGCTTAATACATGCCATAGCTTCAAATTCTAGAAAAAGAAATGTATATGACACACATTGTTAGGGGAAGGATCATTGAACTTTGAAGCAAAACTAAATCTTATCCTGGTTTATATATATGTGTGCTGTGATAGTACTATGAAAGTAGACAATAATTACGGTATATAAGGCCTATATAATGAATAAATCTGCCGATATACTTCCTTCTGTAGTTTCTGTTATTAACACCTTTGCCTTATATATCTATATATCTATATATCTATATATATATATCTTCAATTATTGTTGGTTTTCTTCTTACCTAAGTAGGAAATACTCTTAACTGTAGGATGGATATGCCGAGTCTACCTCCTTCATAGATGCCCAATGTAATGGACAGCTATTTTAAGATATGTGATTGGCAGATGACACAACTGGTAGAAAAATAAATGTAATGAATGTATATTTGAACATAGCAAATATATTTGAAATTAATTATTTTTATTGCCTAGATCAATACCATTTAGTTTGAAAAATCAGTATGGATTAAAATGGAAACACTTCTAAACAAAACACACTGAAGTTTCTCAATTTAATTTCCCCACCTCCCGAGCATTCAAAAAATAATTCACAAAAGAGTTTGAGCATCTTGTTTCTTTTGAGGCAGTGTAATCATACATATTTTCATTCATATCTGATACTACAAAAGCTACAGAAAGATTCTATTGTTAGTATGTGCCATATTATTGGTATTAACACACTCTAAATATGTGGAAATCTCATTCCAGCGGGGTTTTCTGTTTAATTTGTTCCCCTGTGATAATTACAGTTTTTGTCTGAGATGAGAGTCTTTTTTGTTAAGCTCCAGTGCTTCTGTGCAGTCCAACTGTTATGCTGAGAAGTAAATGAAAAAGCTTGTGCTCAAAAGCAGCGGAAATAGGCCTCAGTACATTCATTTTCAGGTCTCAGCTCTGTACAGAATAAAAAGACACAGTGTAATTTTCAAAGATGGTGTCCTGTTGATGTGTCAGAAATTATGGGAATTTTCCATTGAAAGATGGAAGTCCCTTCAAACAGTTTTTATTAGTGTATTTGGCTGTCTGACTTATTCATCATTTGTATTATGAACAGTTTAAACAACAAATATGCAGCAACATATGCATATACGTACACATGCATGCACCCTTATGTATATGTACATACGTATGTATACATGCATATATTGCTCTTTACCCTAATTTCATCTTACCAAGGTAACCTAAAGTAGGGTGGTAGATTTTAAGATTAACAACTTTAGCGGATAACATATATATTGGTTTCCTCAAGTATGATCCATTTTAGTGAGTCAAGAAAATGGTGCAGAACACCACTGCCTCTTAGATGAGATCTGTCATCTCACCCTACCTCTACCACATAAATAAACATCAGATACACAAAGGATACACTTTTCCCATTTTCTTCTTTCATACAGGCACAAGCATACACACACACACACAGAGTGATGGAATAGAGAAGTATTCTTACTGACCTTGCAAATGGCATGAAGCTAGGAAGAATCACAAGCCCATTGCAAGAAAGGCTACGAATTCAAAACGACCTTGACAGATTTGCAAAATGGTCTGGAAGAGAAAAGGGGGAGGGAGGATGAAATTCAGGAAGGACAAGTGCAAGGTGCTACTTAAAAGAGAAATGATCAATAAATACTGGATGGGAGTGCAGCTGGTCAGGCAGAAATTTTCTCTAAGAAATTGGTAGCTACACGGGTCATGTTTGCTGCAGGCTCGACATGTGTTAGGAGCATCAAGTGACCCATTTATTCTGTGGTGGATATGCAAGAGACAATATACGTAATATTTAAAACAAAACAATCCTTTTGGTTTACTCAATGTTGTGGAGGCCTTAATGAAAGTACCTGAGTACCACACTTCAGAAGTGACATGGATCATTTTGACAAGAATGATCAAAGGCCTTTAAAAGAGACTGAATACATTTAGTTCATCTAAAGATAAAGAAGGGAAGCATGGTACAGTTTTCAGAAAAGAAGGGAATAACCTGTTCTTCATCTCCCTGGTCAATCTGAAAAGAAGACATGGACTCAAAATCCAGCAAGAAAGATTCTGCTTAAATATCAGAAGAAATGCATTTATAGCAAGAACAGTGCAGCAATATTGCAGGTTGTTTTGGGACATGGGGAGACATTTTGGTGTAAACAGGAACACTGTGGTGGACTCAGTTTTGTCTTTAAGAATGAGTTAATCAAATGGATAAGCTTATCTTGACTTAGAGAAGGGGATGGTTAACAAGACAACTTGAACACCCTCTGGCCCCACTTTTCTGCCGTTTACATAGAATACAGTCTCTGCTCCAATGTCCTATTCCTCTCCTTTCACATTCCTACTGCACACGTCTGTCTCTTATTCATCTTTTTTTTTTTTTT
>VYZM01009198.1:345096-364996 GCA_013398915.1 Dromas ardeola
AAAGTCCCACTAATGGAAAATCTCATGTGTGATTCTCAGAAGCTATCAGAAATTATCAGAAATAATGATTTCAGTGGAAGCAGACCTCTGCTGGAAACATTTGAAAATTCTGCCATCATGCTTTTGGAAAGGAACAGGTAAGTAAATACCCTCTGCTTGCAGTAATATCCCCAAATAATATTTTGCTGAGCTATTGCTCTAACTTGGATTAACTCGTGATATTGGTGGAGAGATGCCAGAGTATTAATAATGTTGGATTTTTATATATAAACATATAGAAGAAAAATGGAGGATAAAAGAGAATACAGTTCAAAGGAAAAGACATTCTGTCTTTGATCTTTCCCACAGGTGCAGATCCATTTACGACAATGGACCTTTCTGAAGGGTTTTTGTATTATTTAGACTTCCAGCATTAGGATCTTTCTTCAGTTGAAACCGTTCAGATTGGAATATTGAATCTTGATTTTGCTTTAATATCTATTTAGCAAGAACAGGATTCTCAGACCAATTGGTTAGCTAGTCATCCTTTTATCTATGCTCATCTGGGTCAAGTTCAGAGATTTTAAGCAAAGGGATATAACTTACCCATAAATTGTTCATGCACGGGTGACAGAAGGCGAAGTCCAAGTTCATATATATACACATATATAAATATATTTATATATGAATGTACACATATATAACCGTATACATATACATGTTCACATATCAGTGGATCAGAAGAGGGGGAACTCAGGAAAAGACTGGAAAGAAAGGGGAAACAAAATGCACACTTAAACTTCCATCGTCTCTCAGACACATAGACACCTACATCCCCTATATCAAAGAATCTTTGGGCCTCTAAGTGTATATATTACACCACGAAAACCCCATGGCTCACAGCCTCTGACTAACAGGCTGACTGTACTTTAAGGCTCTTCCTGATAGCTCCCATTGTTGAAAACTTCCTCTGTCTGCAATTAACCTGTCCCAGTTGGGACAATGAGGGAAAACCTTTATCTTGTTAGTGTGCTGTAGGGTACGTGAACATTAAGTCTGAAGAGCTCACACCTGTGAAGATCCCTGCCTGAAGCGCCTGTATCCAACAGCATATACCCTGCCAGGCAGCGTGGCCTGGACCATGCTCCGTCACTCACATCCTACATCACTCATGTACAGGAACCCTTTCTACAGCCTGGCAGACCTCTTCAAAAAGAAGGCCAGGAGCTACCTGTGCAAGACAGTGGGAAGAGAAGGTATTCCAGAAGACATGTGCAAGGTGGTCAGCACAAGGCAGTGAACAGAAACATCGCAGCTGTGGATGGATCATCAGTACAAGAAANNNNCAAGAAAAAATACTTTTCTTATGTCCTTGAGGATAGTGGTACAACATTTGGTGTGGTTGCAGATCTGAAGTACCATCATGGACTTCCATCACACTGTTCCACATCTTGAGCTTGGGAAAAGTTGCACCTTGCCATCGAGTTGTGTCCATTTTGTAGGAAGCTGACACCTAAGCCTCTTTGTCTGCCAGAGCTCCTATTTACACCATCAGTTGCTCAGAAACTGCAGGATGAAATCTTTTCTATGCAGAAAGCTTTACCACTATGGCTATTTACACCCATTTACACCCAGGTTGCTGACAACTGCCCTATATGCATATGCAAGAGTGAAGCGAGTACTTTCAGAGCTGAACCTTTGCTCAGCTTTGTTGACACTTAATTCGGGTCCTTTGTCTGTGCACACAGGCATCAGTGGTGGTTTTATGCAACCTCTACAGCTGCAGGAGTGTCTAACAGCTGGCCTACAGTCACACAGAACCAGTCCACTATGTTCTTCTGATTAACTAACTGGTGAGGGGACATCATGCTGGTTCTCCCACCTGAAGGTCTCTGAAGCCTTCTGCTCATCCTTACTCTCCTCCAGCCTCACAAGTAGTCACGGCATGCTTATCCACAGCTCGCAAGTCTTTCACACAGATGCAGTGGGGTGGGATTAGGGGATGTTTTTCTGCTGCAAATGAAATGCACATGCTGGAAGGCGTTTGCTAAAGGTGATGCGAGGGTTTGTGGTGGCGATGAGGCGATGTGAGGTGGTGCATGAAATGCAGTGTGGTCATAGGCTGCTGTTCAGGCACCTTAAATGCCTAAGTGTTTTTATTGGAACAGCTTTAATAGAACTCAAAAATTTTAATTAATTTTTGAAAATCAATTCAATGTGCTTTTTAATTAAAAAACTTGGACAACTATTTCTGATTTCATCCCTATCATTTTTGGCTTTAGCCTGGGAGAGCAAACTTTGGTGGAGTTGGTTCTGTTTACACACCCTAAGCTTGGCTTGTTACGCCTTACATTGCAGTGAGATAGAGGTTAGATAAAATATAGCAGAATGTCAGACAATTCATGTGCATATCCGTAAGCACAGAAAAAACAGTTATAAAGGAAAAAGAATAGTGAACAATAAATGAAAGCCCAGAGCACTAGATTCTCCACTTTTACTTATGACCATTAATGTATTACCTCAGAAACAGATTAAATGTTCCATTAGACCCCTCATATACTTAGGTGTCATTGATGCCTGTGTATGAGAGGAAATTTGGCCTAAATGAATTTGTCCCTGTCTAAACAAATGAGCAGAAAAGCACATCTGTATCGCATGCACATGGAACCAAATACAAGTGTATCTCTGTTACCTTGCTTTTTGTTTTATATATATTTTCTCTGCTTTTTTCTGCTTTCATACACTTTTTGAAGTAGAGACCCTATTTTTGCCTATCATTTAACCCAGCTCTTAGAGGAGATTTCAAAAGTAAATGGAAATGTAGCATATTAAAAAAAACCAAAGTCTAGTTATAAGAAAGATAAAACATAACCACTGCTTGCCAAGACTGTTGTGGAGAATTAAGCGTGCAACTGTCTTCCACTACTTGCATATGTATGACCACTAAATGTTTCTTAACACAGTAAAATCTAGCCACTGGTACTGGAGTGCCAACCAGTGTAGTAAAAATAAAAGTGGGGAGGGAGCCCCAACAAACCTTTAAAAACTTCACAAATGAAACAATTGCAACAACAAAGAGGAAATAATTACATTTCTATTCCTTTACTCCCCACACTGCCAGTAGCTAAGGGCAAGCAATGGGCTGTCTTCCATTTAGGCANCTGTCTTCCATTTAGGCATATAGTCTAGCATTCCCTATCAAGAACAGGGTAAAATCTAGTCATAGATTATTGGTGTCACTATCACAAAATCACTAAAGTATTGTCAATGTACGAGATATCTTATTTAATGATCATTGAACCATATTTTAGTGCTGTTCCGTGATGTCAGTCAGAATAAAATTCAAAAAATCAATGTTGTGAAATTTGGAACAGCAAGCCTAGTGAAAGTACGAGTCAGATTTAGCACATCTGGGAATGGGAAATAACAGAAAGTGAGTAATCAAATTACTGCATGAAGTGCATCCCATAAGCGGAGGTAATGTTTGTGAAACTTTGTGGAAGAACTGAATGCAGAACTTACTAATGGAGACTTCAGGAGCCACTGGAAACAAAGTTTGGATTTGATATGACCAAAATCGTCAGTCAATCAGGATGTAAACATGAACTGAAATGTAAATACTTTTCATTAGACACTTCAGCTCTCACTTCTCTTTTCTGTTTTGAACCTGTAGGTCACAAAACTATGCCCTGAAGCCTAATGGACGGGGGTTTGCAGACTGACGCTGCCTTCCCTTTCCCTCGCTTCTGTGTGTGATCACAGAGACAAGCTCCCAGTGACACCATCAGCCAGTAAGCAAGAGATTTTGGTAGCAACCCCAGATCTGGGTGCCTTTACTTATAACGAGCACTGCACTATTCTCAACAGAGTCCTGGTGGCAGAAAATGTTGCACAATGAGAATCCATCCGAGTGAACCATTAGCTGATGTTGTTCAGCTAGCAAAAGCATCAAAAAAACCAAACAAATATGATGAGCTGTATTTCTACTTCTTAAAAGGGGAAGAAGAAGGAATACTGATATTTACAACTTGACTGCAGTCTCAAGCATGATGCTATGTAAAAAGAAAAAAAAAAAGGATCAACTTCCAAGGAGAGAGGAAGGTGAGAAAAGGGACCGGTGTTTGAATTGTTGAAACTCAGACAAAAAGTAATTCATCCATCCTGAACCCATATATTAAGTAGGATATTTTTTCCTCTCCAAAATACTGGGGATACTTAATCCATGGAATATCCACTGTTTTAAGATAGTCCAAGGATCTACGCTCCCCAAGTTACTGAATCCGGTAGTTATCTCTACAAGCCACTGGAGCATGACTAAGAAGTGTCAAGATTAGTCAACATCACAAGAAATGGTCTGCAGACTTTATAGAGGATTTAGTTCTCAACTATGTGTGTCATTAACTTTTCTCAGTTGTCTCCTGTATTGCCACCTTTATTAAACTATAATAGTCTCATAAAACAAACATGGTATGCCACTTCCAGCAATTATAGCCTCTTAATAAGGAATTTATACTACCTACTGCTATAAAACTGCAATAGAAAATCCTGGCTCCAAACTTTACTAAATATAATCATAATCACTTTTTGTTTATAACTTGCTGCTGTGCATTGCTGAAATACTTGGCTTTGGGTGGTGATAGTTAAGTGAGTGCACTGTATGTAGTTCAAGACCTTAGAATACTGATGTACTGAGTTATCCAGGAAGAAAATAGGAAGAGATAATAGTGTTAGGTTTGTCGCCTAATATAGCGTAGGCGTATTTATTACATTAATTAACTTTGCAGACTTTAATAGAATTTTATTTGGAAAGTTACACTTTTTTTCTACTTTCAGAGCTATAACAGTATTTACGTGTTTGCAGATTAGAAAACAAGAACAGTTTGTCTGGATTTGATTCAAGTCTTTATAATCCTGTTATACACATTTTTCTCCCCTGCGTTCATAAAAAGCTGCAAGTTGATAAACATCACTTACTTGGCACAGACCAGCCATTTTCCAGGCCATATACCTGAGAAAAGTACAATCCACAAGCCAACTGCAGCAGGTATTTTAGTTCATAAAATGGAATACGTGTCTCCAACCTCCTCTAATCAAAAATGAACAACATCCCTTGCTATGTGCATTGGCTTTATGACCATATGGTAGCTGCTTGGGAAAGTGGTAAACTCCTGGAAGTTCAGCAGCACGGTCTCTATGGCAAGGGCTCTGGTCAGCTCCATGGCATGAAAGGGGGGAGCTGTGGTCTACTACCCCCAGCCATTCATCTGTTCTATGCCCTCAAATTTTGAATGTTTATGCTGGGAATATGGAAGGCATGTAAAGAATATCTATAGGATGCTGAGGGCTTATTTTCTTCATGGAACAAGCTGCTTAGCCATGTCTTTTTTTCTTTCTTTTCCTGCTTGTTGACAAAAACTAAGAGACAAAACAGACAGAGGTATCTCCATTTCTGGCACCCTCAGCACAAGTGTGATGAAAGGATGTTTAAGAAGCAGCTGACTAAGCTGGTTATTTTTAACAACAGAACTACCAGTGGACATTTCTGTGCCTGTCATGTTATCTGGGGCTTTAAACTAACTTGAAATATCAATCTCCATGTACTGAAGAGAAACTGAGAGCGTCCGGCGGGCCAGCCTGCAGAAAACTTGATGTTTTAAAATGAAAGTATATTGCAAATACCATAATTTCTCTTCTCACTCCTCCCACAAATTATTCATTCAGACATATAGTGAATGGGATAGAAACTCCTTGTGTACAACATTCTACAGGGAAAGTGTTGTCCCATAGAATTTATCAGTATAATGATTAATGTCAGATTTTAGATACTGTTCCACTGGCTAAAATTTCTGTTGCTGAGCACTTATATGTCTTACTGTGTACTTCTGTTCGCTTGGAGGACTAGTGTGGCAAAGATTTGTTGGATACCTAGACTCTATGTACACAGTAGGAGGTGCTTTTCCATCCCCAGCTCGGAGCCTCCAAAGTAATCTGTGAGTATGAATCACTCTTGATCTACTGTTTCTCAGATTTCCAGACAGTGTAAAATATCAGTCTCAAAGCATCTGCATCTCTAAACTCTAAATACCAAACTTTTCTTAATTAACTTTGATTACCTCACTGCTTAAATTGATACTGAAAGAGGGAATATAAAAACTAATTCTAAAAGCTGAACATATGATTTATGTTCATAACATAAATCAACATACTTTCTGTACTGAACACCTTCCGTTAAAGCTCTCATTCTGTGCTTAAAGACTCGAGCATTTTTACTCTTCCTTTCAGGACAAATTTCAGGCGAATAGACAGAGTGACATTTAAACTTCTAAAAATCATTAATCTACATTTTAACCAGTTGAAGTTTCACTTCTCTTCTGTTTGTCTTCTTTTTTGGTTTCAGTTCTCAAGGTCATATTCATCGGTTTCCAAAGGCTCGGCTTTTTGTGCAGCAAGTTAGATGAAGAGCTAAATGATTATTTTGTAGTAAGAAGATGAAAGTTAGATGAACCTTGACATATCACTCAGGGTATAATTCAGCAGTGAATTCATATCATCAGGATTTATCTACTTTAGAAACTAAACAGTTAACCTAATAATCTCTTTTTATTGCTAATTTAGAAAAGTTTTTTTTCCTAAATACACTCTCACTTTTCTGAATTCACTGCATGTGACCTGCATCTTTTGTCCACTGCACCATTACCAGCAGCTAATCCCTCTTATTTATTGATAATTGGACAAAACTGAACAACATGCCATCTCCTGAAAACTGAACGCCACTAAGGCCTCTATTCAGGTTTTCCTCCAAAACCACATTAGTTTCCAAGTTCACTTCCTTTGTGGTATATCAATGGGAGAAGAGTTTGCAATTCTCTCATGGCTTAGGAATTCCACTAATTCTAACATGCACGTTCCATAACCATGTGAGATGTAGGAATACGATGTGCTCGGGCTCAAAAATGAACGCTTGTAAAACAGGAAAGGGAAAACTCATTTAATGTCTTTCTAATCAATTTGGAACTTGCAATGTTCACTTGAAAACAAATGTTCATTGTTAGAGACGTGTTGGTCAATGGGTAAGTGGTAATTAAGCAATCAGTATTTGTGAAATGTGGCCTGGTCCTTAAAGTTTTAATCACATTTTTCATCGTTATTGTTTTTGGCAAACACAACCTGCATAACTGATGCTTTGTCAAATAATCACTACAACACATTCAAGATAATGTCGAACTTCTTACAATCATGTGTCGCTGGCAATCATGTTTCTCTACAGGTTTATATAGGTCAATTACTTGGTGCACAGTACATGGGTACACACTGCGTAGAAGAAAACAAACAAAAAAGCTGCTTTAGGAAAAATCATAGCTGTCATCTGTCTGCAAGCCTCCTAAATAGGAGCTCCCCATGAAAAAGATTGCCATTTAAAAGCAGAAGCACCAGCGAGCGGTGCTGAACTTCCCCCTTCAGCAAAATTCTCTTTCATGCTTTTCTTGATTTGCCCCATCTCTGTACAGCCTTTCAAATATCCAGCTATACTGATCTAAAGCCTGAAGATGAAGCCATAAGCCTCCCCTTGCAGAAACCAGGGAAGAGAATAAAATTCCTGTGTGGCATTTGACAAGACTGTCTGTGTGTGAAGTCCCGCACTAAGGTACCCAAGCAATTTGGGAGTGGGTTATCTTTGGAGCAGGAGGCACTGCATATGGGCTTATTAGTCCTGTCTGTCAGGGCTATGCTACTTTAATGTGGCTTTACAGCATCTGCGTCACAAGCTTATATCCTCGCTATACAGACTTACCAGCTTGCTCAGAGTGCGCTAGAGTACGTCTAACACAGCCTTTCATTGCAGGGTGTAGACATATTCCAAGAATATCTGCTTGCCATTACTCAATTTGGGAAATGGATACGAGTAGTTTTTCTGTAGTGAGGCTGGCTTTTAGCTAGGGAATTTAGGAAGCACACAGCGATCATTCAGACGCAGATGAAAAGAATCTTCTCCATCACCATATTTTTTTTTCTCTGTCAGCTTCCCTGGCAAGAAATCATGTCTCATTTATAACAAATGGATTTTTTTTAAAGAAAAAGTGACTGTTCCTAAGCATACAGTCTTGAATGAAGGGGCACAAAGAAACATTATTTACACATGGTGTGAAATGGAGTAATTTACGGTTTTTAATCTCGCAAATAATTTCAATCATATATTCAGAGCATATCGCCATTGTCTGTCAACTTTAATTTCAGAAATTGGAAAGTATAATGGCTTTTCTTTTCACTTACAGGGGGAATGAATGGTATTGTTAGGGTTTATTTATGGAGAAGCTGGAGTGTCTCCATAACACAGCATGCATATCTGCAAAAGCCAAGAGTGGACCCTTGCCCTATAGCTCTGAGAGGAGTGATGTTGCCAACAAAGATAAAAAACACCCAGTAATAATCTCACAGGGCCAAAAGACATAAAGATGGTCAAATTCTTTAGTTATTTTATGCTGACAGGCTTACTGATACCACTGATGGAATTTCATTAATTCACATAGGTAAAAATAGTGATTCACACTGCTCTCTCAATGGGAGAACAGAAAACTTTCTATCATATATACATAAGAGGAAGACTAAATTCAAACCTATTTGTACCATGAACTTAATAACTTTCTTTTTTTAGAGTGAGAATTTTTTGAAATATATTTAGCAAATGAATGTTTAACTAATTTTAAATGTATAGAAAAATCAAAAGCTTAGAAGCAAAAGCTATTGCTGGATTAAAAGCATGCAAGGAGTAATTATACCATACTCCCAAGTCAAACAAATTGTGTACTAATTATCTCTAATTTAAAAATTATGTGAGGATTTTTTCTTGAACCTTGCAGAACCTGGCCCTTAACCTGACATGAAATCTAAGAATAGAGTGGTAAGTAGAATTCACTACAGGAAAAATTATATTTGAAGATATTATGGAATCTGCATGATCATCAGTAGCAACATAATCCCAGAACTAAAAAGGACTTAATTTTTTTTCACACTTCTTCCTATTTCATTAACCTCTTGAGCTGCCTTTGCATCCTACAAGAGAGAAGAAAGATGTCACTATGTGGCTGTGAAGAGTGGTCCCCCAAACTGCCTCTAATCTGGTACCTAAAAGCACTGAAACGACTCAGTTTCTGTGAAGAGGCTAAGTGAACTTTTAGCAATGAGAAACTGAAAAGAATAATTAAAAAATCCATTACATCTCATGGTTCTATTTCTGGGTGCGCTGGTAATGTGTGTACGCAGCATGAGCATGGGGTGTTGTTTGACACAGTAAAAAAATGCAAATGTTGACATACTTGTTATTGTTGTCCACAGGGGAGTACTCTCTACCACAGCTACAAGGGAATAAGTAACCCACAGTCAGTGGTTAATATCCTAACATGTACAGTGGTTGCCAGTGACAATCCAGGATTTTTGCTTGCAAGTGATAAAAATGGTTAGTGGTATTAGAATTTTTTTTGGTGTTATTAACTTCAGCCAGGATGGATTTGCAGGCTTAGTCATATTCAGGAAAAATCCCATGTAGTTCAATCAAAAAATTATTGCTGGTTTCAGTTTTGGTTTGTTTTTTTTTCAGAGTGCTGCTTTCAGAGCACTCCCCATATATCTAGGAGATACGCAGAACGACAGTGCCTAGTATAAAATAAAAAATGAGGTACGTTCAAGTGAAGTAACACTGGACCAAAATTAGCCACTCTCTGAAGGTCTATGACATAGTAAACTGATTTGGGAAGTTACCAGCCGCCAAGATTTATACTAAAACATCTCAAACAATATTTCTTAAATACAGACTTCTAAATCCATAATTGGCCAACTAGGAGATATTCACATTGTGTAAGTTTAAACGCCCAGTTTTAGTGCCCAGCATAGATGACGCGTCTTCCTATAGTCCATGGAGAAAACTGAAAGTCTAAGTTAGGGGCCTGTCAATCTCCAGTGACTGTAGGTTTTAGTTTACCAAGAACTTATAACTTCAATACATTGAGTAAGCTGCCTTAACTTCACCAGTGTGAACTTCTCCCTTGCACCTAGATGTCACCAGTTCTTCAGGAAAAATGAATACTTTCAACCCTTGATTTTGCATGGCAATTACAGAATAAAAGGGAGCCTGGATGTATAGTGTGCCTGGTCGCTACCATTTCTATGTGTAAATTCTGTCAGTCTATCACAAAGGATTAGGAAGGACCATTTCTAACACAGGAGAAGTAACACAGAAGAAGTAAAACAGTTGGCCACTCCCTAAATGAAAATACATGTCTTTGCTTTTACAATCATCATAGTGATAACAAGTTACTTGCTACAGTTTCTCCCATCTGTGACATGAAGCCACTGACAAAGTTCCCTTTAAATTTTAGCAACTTTCTTTCTTTTCTCAGCTGTAAAGTCTAGGTAATGGGAAAATGTTATACTGCAACTGCCAAAAATGTTTTTCCTCCTGACAATGGAAAGACAAAGGGTTCACTAATCATGTAACATTTATCATCAATTCAATCGATTCTTGACAGAGAATGAAGGTGGACTGTTTGATATTTAAAGGGACTGTATGCTCAGGGGATATTTAATTATCCAAAGATCACTGCTAAGGAAAAAACAGAAAATTACACTCCATTTGTGGAGACTGAAAGTTTCTCGAATGTAGGTCCTAGCTGCAACTTGCCTTTAACCTTGAGTGTCTCCTATTTCCTTTCCCAGTAGCTATGAAGCCAAGAAAAATGAGCAGAGTCCAAACTGGGGACACCACAACTAACAGAGAGGGAAACCAAAAATGACTCCGAATTCAGAGTTTAAAGAGTTAAAGAAGTAATACTATTTAAACAGGGTTGCAGAACTCCTATTAAAAATGGCAGTACTATAAATGTTCTAGTATTGTCAGGAATGTTCTGTTGGATGACACTATACTGTGATTTGTACACACAGCGGACCAGAGCTGATGGGTGAATGAAATGATCCATAACCCTCACTGACACATTTAGAGCAGTTCAGCTGCACACAGAGAACAGTCCATCATTTGCACCCTTCTGTGAAAGCTGGCTTTACCAAGTGTTTCAATGAAATATGTGCAACTTCCCATTTAAATTAGTACCACATGAACCATGAAGAGCACCACAGGTATCTGTTGTAGTACCAGCCTAATGCAAAAGTGGACTGTCTTGTAATGCTCTAACAGGAAAGACATACAACCATTCATCTGTAACATATTAAAACCAGAAGAAATAAATTACTCTATAGATGAAGAATTATTGCTTGTGGAGAGAATGTGCAAAGGTAGTTCTAAAAAGCAGCTTTTACTAAAAAATTATTGCAACAGCATTTGAATTCCTAATGCATATTAAACCTAGTTCGCATAATCATAAATCATCATTTTTAAATCAAGAAAATCTGCTTGAAACTTTTTAAAGGTTTATTTTACTAGTTCAGAACTATTTCAGCATTACCACTGAGGGAAGCACAGTAGGAGTGACTATAAGGGTGAAATATAAAACTTTACCATTTGACAAGAAAAAGCTCTTTGGTACTGATTTTTTCAAATTTACCAGTAAGAGCTGCATAAGTATCTAAAAATGTCTTGTGAACATACAGGTGACTGTAAACCACTGTAAAGGTCGACTTGCCCTCTTGTGCAATAGCTTTTCTTAAGTTGTCTCATGTAGTATAGTCAGTTAGGCAGAAGAGTTAGAAAAAGCAATGAATTTACCCAAATGCTACAAAGTGTTTATATTAAATTAATTATAATGGGAAAATTAATCTCTGAATGTTCATTCTAAGCAAGGTACCTAATGCTTGATAAATCCTGAGCTGAACACAAACTACTGTTCAGGGTTGTGAATACTTACTCCATTCAGGGTAGTGTGCAGGAGCTGATGTACACGTGCCTTTTGCTGTTGGATTAGGGGGCAGTATCAGCATCAATAAAGAAGCAGTCTTACACTTGCCCACCAGTCTAGATACATGTTACTCAGTGATGGTTCCAAATATACAAACAAGGACAAATGGGGTTAGTAACTTACAGCCGAAATTTTCAAAAGTGTGCCTTGAATTTCAATTACTGGGTGCTAAAGTAGCCTCTGGGAAATCAGTTGTGTTTCAGCTGCATCTGGTTAGAATAGTTCTGTCATTTCTGAAAATGAGACCTTTGTCTTCATTTCTAGCAGTGCCTAGACTGCCTAGACCATCAGGCCCAGCCTTTCAATAAAGCAGGCTATTTTGCACTGGTATGGGGCCTATATACAATAGGAATGTACTTTGCATTAACGAATACTCTTATACACAAATATTCTTAATGTGACTTTTAAAACAGAGTATCTACAAAGTTCAGAGAAATTTCTGCAGTAAGGTACTTGATATGAAACCCACTTTGCAAAACCATCTTTGTCCTGAGCTGATAGACCCATATGGCCACGCTTCTCACTTGTAATTGTCCGTAATTGAAAAATGCAACTCAGTGCTTTGGCCTCAGGCACCAGGCGGAAACAAAAAAATGAGCACATAGCCGAGCCTCGCATCCATTCAGGGAATACATGATTTAGGGGGATGCAAGGAGCGCAGACACGAGACGACCAAAAGAAACAAATCAGTCCTACCTAACAAGCAGGCTGCCTGTGCTAAGTAATATGTAAGTTCCATACCTATTTAATGAATTTGTTTCTCCCATGAGTGTTAGGCAGTACCAGTGAAACTCAGATGATAGCAGAAGTAAGACTGTCTCCTGCAATTTTCCTCAAGCCATGTTCACTGCCCTTTTGTTCATGGCTCTGTGGTCTCTCAGATACAAATGTAAAGTGAAATGAAAAGCAATTTTGCAAAACTGCCACTTTTAGGTTGTGTGCAGTCAATTAAATAGAATACTATCATAAGATATTCAAACAGCACAAGTCTGGAACTGCTGCAATTTTTTGAATGATATCTAAATAATCTGGATGATTCAGAGTCATTTATATCACTAATCTTACTCTAGCAGCTACAAAATACTGCTCCATGTGTCATGAAACCTATATGGTACTTCTGTCTTTGCTTAACATAGCAGAATTTCAAATCCTAACCTGTTTACAATAGTTGCTTTTAGCCTTGATTCTTGTATTACCACTATGTGAGTTCATATCTGTATTCGATTTAAATTATGTAAATGATTGTGGTGGGTTGACCCCAGCAGCAGGTAGGCCCCAGCCAAGTTGCCCTCTCACTTTCCCCGGAAGGATGGAGGAGGGAATTGGAAGGCAACATCAAGAAAAACTTGTGGGTTTGGATAAAGGCAGCTTACTAAGTGAAGGGGGGGGAGATCCCAACCCAAATGATGCAAAGGCAATCACTCACCACCTCCCAACAGCTGAGTGATGTCCAGTCAGTCTCTGAGCAATGGCTACTTTAGAAAAAACTACCAACACCACCACCATTTTATTGCTGAGCGTGATGTTATATGATATAAAATATCTCTGGTCATTTTGGGTCAGCTGTCCTGGCTCTGTCCAAGCCCAACCTCCTGCCCACCCTGAGTCTGCACCCTGGGGCAGGGGCAGAGTGAGAAACAGAGAAGGCTTTGACACTGTGCAAGCACTGTTCAGCACTAGCTAAAACACAGAAGTGGTATCACCATTGTTTTTATCACAAAAATAAAGCACAGCACCATACAGGCTACTGTGAAGAAAACTAATTCCATCCCAACCAGACCCATTACAATGATTTTTAGTTACAGTCATCATTTCAGAAAACTCCCAGACAAGATTCCCTTTGCACTGACTGGAAGTTTTCACATTGAAATTTCATAAGCAAACCCCTGTATTTCAGATCAAAAAATACATTGCGTGTTGCTTTTTATATTTCTTTTTTTTTTTTTCTTTGTGCATAGGACAATAATAATAAGTTTTAAAAGTTATATAAGTTTTATCATTAAAACTCATTGTCAGTTTCATTGCAGAATCAAAGTATGGTTGAATTTGGAAGGCACCTCTAGAGATAATCTAGTCCAAGCCTTGCTCAGGCAGAGACAGCTACAGCAGGTCACTCAGAGCTATGTTCAGTTGAGTTTAGAATATCTACAAGGATAAAAACTCCACAACTTTGCTGAGGAATCCGTTCCAGTCTTTGACCATCTTCATAATAGAAAAGTTTTCCCTTATGTTTAGGTGGTATTTCCTGAATTTCAGTTTGTGCCCATCACCTCTTGTCCAGTCACTGAGCATCGCTGAGAAGAGCCTGGCTCCATTGTCTTTACGCCCCCATCAGGTGTTCTCCCCTATACACATGTACAAGAGCCTCTGAGATTTCTCTTCTCCAGGCTGAACAGTCTCAGCTCACTCAGAGATGTGCCTTCTATGCCACAAGGGCACACTGATGTTTTTTTCTGCAGAGCTGATTTCCAGCCAGTCAGCCCCCAGTCTGTACTGGTGCCTGGGATCATTCCTCCCCAGTTGCAAGCCTGGTCATTTTAATTTGTTGAACTTTGTGAGGTTCCTGTTTCTCCACCCTGCTAAGGTCCCTCTGAATGGCAGCACAGCCATCTGTTGTATGAACCACTCCTCACAGTTTTGTATGATCTGCAAACTTGCTGAGGGTGCGCTCTGGCCCATCATCCTGGTCATTAAGATGTTACACAGTATTGGCCCCCAAGGATTCATACACCTGTCTCAGCCACTCTACTGCCTGGTTTAACTGGTCATCCCATGGAGGTCAGCGGGTGCCAGATGGTTCAGAATAATACACATACACACACACACACACACACTCTGATCTCACAGGTAGTAAATATGAAATTACTTGCTCCCCATACAAGTATCTGAGTAATTGCTGACAGACAGATATTGTCCTAAACCCTAAAGCATGAATTTAAATTAATGCCATTTATTTTCTATTAAGCTACTAGAATAAGACCTTCCTACTGTCCTTATAAATACATAATTTATCTGGAAATCAGTGATGCCTAATCACAAATTGCACAGAAGTGCATGTAAACGTAACTCTAAATAAGTGTGCTTTTTTTTTTTAAGAATTGCTTTTTGTTTTTGTTTTCTTTTTTTTTCATTTCCCTCTACATCATTACGACTGTCTCTAACCAGGCTGTGACAATTAGATGCATGCTCTCTCCAAAGAACTTAGGTTCAGTTCGAATTGTCACCTTTATCTCTATCCTTTGGTATGAAATGGACAGTATCATCATCCTCTTTTGGGAATGGAGAGATGGTCTTGACAGCACCTGCTGTAACCTACCTGCTCCATTGTGCATCACCAAGGAGATGAGACGAGAAAGTCTCAAGCATGAAGTAGCTAAGGAGGAAAGAAAAAAAAGATATTTCCTTCCCTTAATCTGAGGAATGTTTCCAGATTACGTACCACTAGAGTTCACTGGTTGCATTTTAACATGATCATGTGACAATCAGCCTTTATTGTGGACAGTTTGGGTCAAACTCAAAGCTCTTGAAAAGTCTCCTTAAAGTAAGAGAACCTGAAAGAATATTGAATTATTGCATTGAATTAAAAGCTAAATTAATATATTCCATTACATATGCTTACTGTGTATTGTGGAAACAGAGTAATGCATCACTACAAATTGCAATATATATTCAAACAAACTAAAAGGGAGATTTGGGGCCTACTTTTTTTCCAGACTGCCTCTTGAATTCTCAGCTGCATGTTCCATAGGGGTAAAGAGGAGTTACTGATACACCTTACTTGTTATGTTGATGAATTTCACTGGTTTTAATGCATTTTTGTAATCCCTTTCTTCTGCACACAATTTGTATGACTTTCTATGTTTTCTACACCGTTAAAACTACTCACTACATTAGCTGGGATTTGCCGCAAGAGATGTATGCCCACTTGTAGTCCAGTAAGTCAATTACAAGTCTGGTCTTGTACATGAGTTTTTTGGATCACTTCAAAAATCACAATCAAAACCCGATCAAGAACTGTTTTTCATTCTTATTAACTTGGAAGCTATTTTGGCCTGACAATGTCTACACTGCTGAATATTCATTGGTTTGGAGTTATGACCGTCTCATTATTTTTAAAAAGTGTCCTAAAGGAACTCTCAAGGGAATCATTTTTAGAAGACATTACATATTTTTCACTTGGCCAGATCAGAGCACATTTTTATATCAATGAAGTCTGTTCGAAAGGCACAATGCCATAATGATAATTCACTACAAATAAAATAAACAAGATGTAAGATTGGAGATCAAATATTGGCAGAAAAGTGGCAAGTTTGCAAAGGATGAGTGAACTTTCCCTGGGCTCCTCCTTCAGCATGCCAAAACAAACAGGAAAATACACACAAACAACACACAAGTGCTTCTTATTCTTCTTTTCTTTTTTTTTTTTCTTTTTATTGTTTAAAAACACACATGGGGTTAGTAAGTCAAGCATTGTCGTTATATGTATAAAAGTAAAATACTGGTAGATGTGTTACTAGATAATTGGCATTAAATTAGAAGACTGTTCATCTGTGATTTGAGCAGTAAATATTATTGACAAAACAGGGAAAATCCCTAACTTTCCAGAATTGTTCAACTTGCATTCTTATGTTGTATTCACAAAGAATTTTCCTAAACACTCTTCAGGGGAGAAAAATAGGCATTTGGAAGCATAATTATTATCATATTAGAGTTACTACCTAAAGCAAGCCCAGTGGACTACTTTTTAAAAGGGCCTGTCTTTGTACACTGACTGTAAAGGGAAGCAAAACTGGATCTCTAGAGTTGGAATCTACATTGCAAGCACTTAACTTAGGGTAAATGGATCACACCTATGGCAATTTGTGTGGGAAGGATATAAAGGACAGAAAACTAGGATGGAAGAAATAGATGGAAACAAAAGAATATCAGTATTTAGGTTTGTGATAAATGAATGTGAGAAAAGATAGACCTAAAAGATTATTTGTTAGGGGGAGGAAAAGTTATGTAAAAGAATGTCAGGAGAATGGTACTGGGAGAAGAGTCTGCAGAAAAAAAAAAGAAGCAGACAGCATAGGTGAGATTCAGCTTGCCTATGTTTATGTGTAGTGTATCTGTGCTTATGTGCCCTAGATGTCTAAGCACCCACCGCAGTCAGTGGAGAGTTGGTCAATAGAGCCAGCAAGACCCAAAGAGCTTTTATCTCCTTCTATACTAGATATCTAATTTCAGTAAATTGAATTGCTTTCTGACTCCAGCTCTTAAGTCAAACAGGTACCTATTTCAATTGCCTAAGCGTGAGTGCTATTTGAGATGCTCCTGCATATTCTTCCTGGCATGCAGCAGAAGAGTATCAACTGCAGAAGAGCATCAATTTTCATATCATTGTATTATATACCTACGTCTTGAATCATATCTACCATGTAAGTATCTTGGATACCACAGGGTATTTGAAATGGCATTAGAAATATATGCATGATCAATCAAATCGAGCTCCAGCTCTCCAGGGACTGAAATAGGAAACCAGACTATCCATAGGCACCTAAATTTAGATGTCTGAGTCTTGAGCTAAATCCCTTTTTTTTAAGTTAGGGCAAGTAGAATTCAATCCCATGAATTGAGAAAGGCTAAGAAGTTTTAGGATTGAATTAAATATGTCAGAAAGAAGATTGGAGTTACTGAGAAACTTGCATCTAAAGAGAAAACAAGCCCAGGCACTCGAAGAAGTGTGACAATAAAAGATGTGACTAGACACATTAAGAAAGAATAACGTTATTTTCACGCAGTAGAAGTTGTTTGCATGTTTAGGTATAAACCACATTTCTATTTGTAAGCTGTAGGGACCTGGACTTACATGTGGGTAGAAGATCTTGAGTTGTATGGTGTTGTAAAATGACAGACTAGAATTTCTTTGGCAGAATCCATTTAATGAAGAAAAGAAGATTTTTGACTGATCGTATATGAGAGTGATTCATAGCAATGTAAATAGTAATATCAGTATCAAGCAAAAATAGAAGCAGTGTTGTTTACCTTATTATTCTGTTCAGTTCAAATTATACTCTTCCAGAGTTTCATATATTTAAGATCATTATGTTTACAACATATAGCATTAAGAAGGCCGTCAAGAAAGCTAGATGTTTCGGCAGATGTGATTGGCAGTCTGGAATGAGGGATTAAAAGAATCAGATTTTTCTGATAAAATGATCATTGGAATGAAAGTTAAGGATATTGACAAGTGAGGCTCTAGGTATAAAGGTTAATAGCTTGCTTTGATGAATGGATCTCACTTGGCGTTATGTCTGGAAATAGGACACTGCTCCATTTAATACCCTTTTCACATCACAAATATTTTCTTTGCAACCCTAACAGCTAGAAAACATTCCACTAAATAAAACAGCAATTTCTAAAAGACAGCTCTGCACAGAGAGTAGATTGGTGACCTGTCATTGTGCTGAGAAACTGGCTTGCAATTACTGTCCTTTCACACACACACAAATTTGAACTTCACATTAATTTTGTTAGCAGTTTGGCAACATTTTTGAAATACATACGCATCTGTATTTTTTGTAACTCAAATTACACACATCTAATAGTTAACAGGACAACCGTTATGAAAATATTGAAGTACTGGTAATGGTACCTGAGATCTTGCTTTCTGTTCCTTCTCTGTTGAAAGTGTCTGTAATAGCATTTGGAGGGCAGGCATGACATATTAGTATATATAACCTCTTTCTGACCAATACAAGAATATTTTCAATTTTATTGTTTCCTGGCGTTGGTTTTGTTTGTGGGTTGTTTCTTGGGGTTTTTTTGTTTGTTTGGTTGGTTGGTTGGTTGGTTGTTTTTTTTTTTTTCCTGGGATTTAATTTGCTCACTTATTTGTATTTCTAATCTAACATTAGTTGAAACATGTTTGTCTGTTATTTACGAGGCAAATTTATCTCAGGATAGTTTGACTCAGATTGGAGAATAACATTTGCACATGCTTAACTTTAATTCAAGGAAAAAGCTATTAAACACAAACATAACCATGAAATTGTCATATAAGGAAAATAACCGGAATGACTGCTGAGCTGCCTAAGACAGTAATAGCTTCAACACAGATACCACTGTGTAGTTCCATGAGTTAGCTAACCTGTATCTCCTGTATTGATGGAGAATAAAGAAAAAAGATAAAACAAAGCAGAACTGCAAGATTTTGCAAAACACAAAAGAAGTCATGACTGTATATAGGTACTTTAAAAATGCATATAATCTACAAAGAATCTTCTGGTATATATCTGTTCAGTGCCCTGTACTCCGATGCTGCCTGCTCAGCCTGCAGACTGCTCTCTTGCACATCAACTAATGACAGTACAGGAGGTTTTTAAACGTAATTTAGATTTCTGTTTGTCCTTATTGTGCAATTAAGTTATTGTCTAGCGGCTGCTTTAAGAATTATTCACTTTCAGCACATGAGAAGGCTTTTGATAGAGTTGAATTGTACAGCTGATGTTTCTAAGAAATTTGGTTTCACATCTGCTTTGCTAGGAAAACTGGAACATGTCAGATATTCTGAAGAAAACTCCTGGGTAGTCAGATTTCCTATAAGAAAACTGCTATCAACACTACTATGTAATTTATTCTTGTAAAATCCACATACTTAGGGAGGCAGAAGAAAGGGTAACTCCATTTCATTCTTTGCTGGAACTTGCAAAATATGTAGCAGTGTAAATATCTAGGACAATTTCAGAGCCCAACGTTTGGTCTCTCGGTACACTTTGAGTGCCTATTTGAGGGCCAGAAAAATTCTTCCGTATGTTGCCTGGTATATTTAGAGAAGTGTTAATGAGGGGCAGCTTCTTTAGACCACTGTAAAAGTGTTATGGCTAGAGGTAAACATGTTCTCAGACATGCTCCTTGTACATTTGCCAGAATTGGATGCAGCTTGTTTTATGCCTTTCGGAGCTTTCATTAACTGCTTTGAAGAACAGATCATCTACATCGGGGTTTAAGTTCATTTTCTGAATGGACCCTAAATC
>VYZM01009198.1:365038-414640 GCA_013398915.1 Dromas ardeola
AATTTAATCACAGGACTATGAAATAATGTACAGTAATAAATCTATTTCAGATTTGCTAGGATTCACAAAAGTAAAAATGTCTTCATTAAGAGAGAGAAAGATTATTATTGATTATTAATTATAAATGTTATTTTCTTATGTAAATCCTATGTAAATATTCATGTTCTTTCAAAATATTAAGTGAAGAAATATAACTCATACATTTTCTAAAGTTTAATAAATATAAAACAAAACAGATCAAACCATTATGTCTTCTTCAAAGCCATCTCTAATTCAATAATGAAAGTAACATTATAGCAATATTCATTAAACACTTACAGGTTATTGACCTCCATAGCTGAACAGAACAGAGGCAGTCAGCCTTAAAGGACAAATATATCTTAATTTTTGTCATGGGTGGATTAATGGCTTGCCTTTATTGATAACATTTTCTATTCAGCCCTACGGAGGACTTACAAAATGAAGCACAACAAAAGGATTAGAAAACAAAGAAATAATATGCCTAGCTGGACACAGCATTTATTCCATTTTTGATTGCTTAATTATCAAGTACAAGACATTCCTTTTAATATATTTACTCAATGAAGTTTAAGATTCAAATTAAAATATAGTTTAGTGATGCTGTGAAAGCCAGCTATGATGCATTTCCATAAAAATGACTAAACTGGCAGAGTGGATTAAATACTAGAGCATTTTGGAAGATGACACTCCAGCAAGATTTTGCATTTACATGAACTGGATAGTGTCAGAAATTTGTTTGCATTTGGGGATTTTCTACTAAAAGGGAATAGTAAACAAACATGTTACCATTGAGATTACATGGTGTGCCAGCATACATTATTTGTAGTCTGAAGGAGCATCCCATAGAATCCTTACTTTTACGACGCAAGCTGATTAAATTTTAAGGTAGACCAAGATGGATTTTATTTAGTACTATATTATTTCCTGCACTAGATTATTATTTTAGGAGAAGTTACCTGCTACAATTGGTATATTAAAAGCTGTGGATCCATAGGCAAGTTTCTTATCAGGGATAAGCATATTGATTTTTTTTTTTAAATAAACATTTTAAGAAAAGCTTTCATACATAATTGTTTCCTTCAGGGGTGGTCTCATTCAGAGTTCGTGACTTCACGATCAAGTGAAGCCCTCACAACCCCACCTTTTCCGTCACTTCCATGTCAGAAAGAAAAATTTTGTTTCAATGTTTCTGGTTGTTTACTGATTTACCCACCTTAGAGATCTTTACCTTCAGAAGTCTGTTTCTATTCATTTGTAGACATGGGGAGACAGTCAAATAGCACACAGAAAGCTACCTGTACATAGATACAGGTGAGTGATAGATCACATCAGTACCCAGTGTCTGCTTCACTTTACATCAGTGAATACTCAGTGTTTCCTAGGGAATTTGATAATCCAAAACCCAATAAATCCTGTCATAAATACATTTGCTAAAGAGACGGAGGGAATTGTGTTATGGCAGCATCTTTTTGATCTGAATCTTCCTTAAAATCTCAGTGAAATGTTTTGACATATCTGTTTATGTTGAAAAGCAAGGAAGAAATGAACAGCAAATTTAAACTGGAGTATCCTTGATTTGGTCTCCAAAGTCAAATTCTTAAATTTACCTGAACAAGATTTCTTAGATACTGCATGTCTATATTTTAAAATAGCTCTTGAAAATTTTATAAATTGTTTTGATTCTTATGTACAATATAAAGAGAAGTATTTTCATAGTTCTTCAATCCTTGATAAAACATAGTGTTGACTGCAAATGACAGATACGGTAAACAGATACGGTAATGCTAAATCATTCTGAAGTTTTTAGGATAAATCAAGTCTGTTAGTACCTTATAAATAAGTTATTACTGATGTAACACTCAATGGTTCTGGAGCTTCTACTGCTAAACAGAGTGATAGTGTATTCAGTCATATTTCCAAAATCAAAAGTGTTGAGATTCTCCTTTCACTTCACTCACTTCCACTTGAACTGAATAGAGTTGTTTTATTTCAGTAGAAAGCCACGTTAAAAATTATTTTGAACTGTCCTATTGTAAGTAGGGTGCATCATGGAGGAACAGTCTCAAGACTAGCTCGCTTTTAACAGCTTCTCAGTAAGAGCTCACTTTGCAATTAGCCTCGTGGAGCTCAGTGAGGCAGTGGTGGGGCCAGATTCAGCCCTAATAGAAGATAATGGGGTCATCAATGCAGACATGGGTTATGCATGATCACTAATCACAGGAACACAAAGATTTCTACAGCTCCTGTCTCCTAATCCGTTTGTTTGTTTTGTGAAAAAACAACTAAATTATTGTTTCCATTCTGAAAAGACAAACTATGACTTCTTAAAAGTTACAGTTACATGGAAAAATTCTTCCGAACTGTTCACCAGAGCTGTGTTAACTGGTACAGTCAGAATCAATGTTTTGAAATTAATGTTTTAAAATATTATTGCAAGTTGGTTCCAAAGCAGAGGGCATCTAAAACCAGTGTCTCTTGCCAATGAAGTAGGAAGCTGGTGAAGAGTAGCATGCATGAGAAAGAAAAGACAAGCATTGAAAAATTTTATAATGTGAATGTTAGACTTCTCTAATGATCAATAACCCTCTATGTAGTCTTCTACACTGAGACTTTCTTTTAAAAACAATTACAACTATGATTTTATATAGTCATAATAAAATTAAAATCACTTATTGTTTGGGGACTCAGGTGGATTAATACACATGAACACTCTCATTGAATTTGATGAAATATACAGTCACATGATTCAGAAATCATTACAAATAAGGTGTGCACAGATAAAGCAGAAAGCAATCATAACATTTGTTTTATAAAATAAAGCTAGTCTACCTGAAAGTAATAAATGTGGCTAAACCCTGATGTAACATCTTGCACTTAATATACATTTTTTTTCTTTTTTTGTAAATCAATACAGGTGTATTGATGTAATTTACCCGGACATGAGCTCGGTTTTAACACTGTGTATGAATTTCATACAGAGACTTCAACTTCAGATACACTTATGCTTAAAACTACCCCTAAGGTATACTGCTTTTCAGTACACATCAGACAATGCCATGTTATGACGTTCATCCTATCTTTCTCCCTACAAGCCAGACTGTGCTTACTAAGCTCACAAAAAGTGATTTACTCAGAGATATTCCTATTTCCAGTTTTAGGCTGTTTATACCAAGTTCCAAGAACTGCTGTTTACCAAGTATAAAGAGAGGCTAAGATTATTAGTTTAGATGTAGATAGTTCCATGGTAAACATCTATGCTTAATGAGATGAGCCTCACACTTACAGGCTATTTGAAAAGCTGCCATTCAATGCAGAATATACTAATTTTCTCTTACATATTCATGGAAGCTACTGTAAGTGAATTAGTTAGATGAGATACAATATCTATGTTGGCAAACATAGAAGATACCGGTGTGACAGCAGAGGCAGTACATCAAGATAAACGATCCTTTCATCTTGTTCTGCCAATCATTGTGTTGGTCATGGCCAAAAAAATCCAGATATAGGAGATGATATGTTACAGAGCAGCCAGGTAACATGAGTGGTGGCACAGCAACTGCTTTATTTTTTGAACGGGAAGAACTTTCCAATATAGGCACTGGAAGAGTCACAGTAGTGACATTTATTCCGCTGGGATATCACATCAAAAGGTATTTCCTAGGGGAGAAAATACTTAAGAGGAAGGGCTTTTGAAAAACAGAAGGAAAACAAAGTAGAGAATTAACACTTTGGCTTCAACCTTCCCTGAATGAAAGCAAACTCACTGATTTCTGCAGACATGCTTCATAAAAGGTTTACATGGGAAAGCAGGAGGCACTGACAAAAAGATACAAATACAGTTTAGCAACTTCTTGTAACAAGACATTGTATATCTGTACCAGTAATATAAGCCCAGTATTGATTTCAAAAAAGAATCAAATATATTTTCAGTCACTCTGAAAATACAGCAATTTACTATGAAGGTTATTAAAGGAAAAGATAGAAGATGTAAACATTTGTAGGTATACAGTTTGTTTGGAAAAGTTCATGTAAGGAGATAATATTTTTCACATAATTCAACAAATTTTTGTGCTTTTTATAATGAACATTAATTACCTACCATAAACACTCTGCAATGATACTGCAAAACTTAACCATATACTCATGAACATAATACTTTTGCTAATTTTAGTTTAGTTATATGTCCCAGTTTTTCCAGAAAGTAGTACCTCATCCTCAACTGTTGAACAGCAGCGGCATTTTCCGTTCACCACTCCTATAATTCTTTTTAATTTTACTCCGTAACTAGTCAGTGTTAGATTTTAAAGTACACTGATTGCTGACATATACTATGTTATGTGTACAGTATGTATTTATGTTTCTCAGATGTGACAGGCACCACTCAGCTTGCAACCTTCAGGACAGACAAGAATCTGTTAAAAGGGAAAAAAAAATCATCTAATTCTAAGTGAACATTTAGCCTGTCTGAACTGAGTGACTGAACTTGAAGATAGTTTCTTGCTTTTAGAAATATTGGGAGTATCTTTTCTCATATCAGGAGAACTAATTTTGTTGTTACACAATATTCATTTGTATTATTTTCCTTTTTAAAAAGTAGTCATTTAATTGTAATAAAATATGACTTTGATTATGTGAGAAAGGGAGAAAAAGAGAAAGAGATAGGATTTATTTGAGATTTTCAGCACTAGGAGCACAATTTTTTACCATATAAGCTTATAGAAGGTTATCTAGGCTGTGCAGCTGTCTCTTTCTGTAGCTTGAACTTGGACTCAAGAAGATTCAAGATTCAAGAAGGACAACTGCAGACAGCACGGTAAACAGCATCCAGTGACTTAACTGACTAAATGGAGATCTAAATGAATTATTATCAACCAAGAGTCATTGTGACAGTTCTCTGAGAACATCAGTATTGCACTATATGATACACAAATATTAATATACGTTAAGATTTTTTAGGAAAAAAGGATTAAGAATGAAACAGGAATCTGGATTACACAGGATGTAAATCATTACACAAGCATATCTACAGTGTTCTTCACAACCTACCCTCCAAAAAAGGGACCCTGTCAAGCTGAAAATGTATCATAGAAGTTGAACAAAGGTCATTGTTTCCATATAAGATGATACTAAGTTCATTTTTCTTTGAATGCTTCCACTTGAGGAGAGACCTAAGAGGAGGAATGTTAATATGCTATGACTTGTTTGCTTGGAAAAGAGGCACAAGCAGAAGATTTACAAACATCTGTAAAGGGTCTGCCCAGATTATAAACCTTTTCAATATACATTATTAATGATATGTATAATGGAATAGAGCGCTAATAAAATAATAAAAAACCCAACCAAAACAATCAAAGAAACAAGCCCCAACAGATTATTAAATCTGCATGTGAAATGAAACTGAGAGTATCTGAAATATATAGGAGACAGACATAGAATTTGGCATAATCATTGTAAATTAGAGAAATGGTCTTGGAAAACTGGGCTGAATCCAACAGGGACAAGTGCGAGGTATTACAAATAGGCAGGAATAATCAACTTTACAAGCACAGGATGGGGAACAGCTGGCTAGATAGCAGTTTTTGGAAAGCGATCCAAGGGATAGACTAGACTACAGTCTGAACATGATCAAACATATCACGCTGTTCTGAAGATGGCAAACATCATACTGAGATGTGTAAGTGGAATATAGCTTGCAAAAAATATGAACAAATCTTTCAGCTTTACACCATTTTGTAGGGCCTCAGCCAGAGTACTGTGTCCAGCTCTGGTCAACATACTTCATGACCCACATCAGAAGGAGAACAGGGAACAGTGAAAGGAAAGATAAGACATCTACGAAGAGAATCAATGAAAAAAGAATGAAAGATTCAAACTGTTTAAATTAAGGGAAACTGAAAAGGTGAAGGCTGGGGTATGTAAAAACTTCAGAAAAGAAAAATGCAATAATCTACTGACTGTGCCCAGTGACAAAAGATGAGAATGAACGGCCTTAACAGTAAGAAAGACTGAAATTAGACATCAATGGCAAAGATGCAATGGTAAATGTAATGGTAAAGAACAGCTTGACTAGAAAGACTGTGGAGTCTCCATCAGTGGAGGATTTTAAAAATAGATAGATCAACAGCTGCTAGGAGTCATGCAGGTTCAGCTGATACCAGCAATATTCTAGATGATCCGTTGAGGTGTCCTCTCATGCATGACTGAGTGACCAGCATGAAAGCTATGAATATGGTATGACTGTCCACAACAAGAAAATGAACCAGGTAGCAAATTTAACAGGAAAAGCAAGTCTACTTACTGTGGTGGAATTAAACAGGAGAAATCATAGCGACAGGGAGTCAAAAAGTAACTTGGCACATTCATAGAAAATGAATATACAAACACTTCTGCAAAGAAACCTTCGTGTAATCTCCCTGACAGAAGTCTGAAAACCATTGGTTTTCACAATCCGTAAGAGTTTACTAAGCGAATAATCTCAATGAGAAGGATGTGTTATTTCCTTTTACTCTAACTTTCTTATAGTGACCACTGACAGAACAGGACACTGAGCTCTCTGACCCAGAGTGCTGACACTTCATGAAAATACCTTTCCGGAAGCATCTCTGATTTGCACAAGGACTCTGGTGAACATTTCCAAATAAGGAATACATTAGCAGAAGAAAAGGTCTGTTCACAAACCATTTACAAACAAACAAACAAAAAGCTATGTGTGGGGAGTACATCTGCTGGATAATTTATTCACAATGAATTATTCAGCCAACGCTACTGAAGGACCTGGTTTTTTTCTAGTTATATAAAGATTTTTTTTATGACAGCCATGGACAGAAATGTTATCTCTGACTGATGCTTCCCTTACTGTCATCTTTTGTGTCTGGCCTGTAAAGTCAGTCCAGGAAGTACTTTGTTTTCTCACTGATCTTTTGATTCAGAGGTGAATGACAACTTCAACTATACAGCTAGACCAAATGCCTCAGGATGGCAAGGGCAGAAGCAAAATCATATTTTTAAATTAGAAGGACAAAAATTGCCCACAGCCAAGTAATAGACTATCACATAAACAGAAACTTTGTCACGTGAAATAGTAGCATTCCAATTTCAGGACAAAAGCAAGATAAAGTTAAGGACATTTGAAAACAAAGGTTTGAGTAAAGTGACTCATGCAGTGATAAACCAGATAAAAAGATAGAATACTGTGTAAAAAATAGGATGTAGCTAATACACACAACACAACATTTGGTTGGCATTTATTCCTTCTTTTTTAAAAATATTTTCTCTTTCTTTTCTTTGTTTCTCTCTCCCTTTCCCTTTTAGTTTGCAGTCCTTTGTTCTTTCCTTTTTAATGACTAGCAGTGATTTAGTTATCTAGGTCATTCATTTACCTTGAATTGTTTGCTGTGGTACAACAAATACCAGTTGAAACCTAAGAACTCCTGTTAACTTTACTCATACTGCTGAAACTGGTTTTATTAAAAAAAAAAAAAAGGCATTAAATATTTTTAATTGCTTAAAAGGTTTTAACTTTAAAATTTGAAATAAATTTAATATGAATTGTAAAAGTCAATGAGTTGCTAAAATGTGTGCAGTCTTTCTATTCATTAGGCAGTGTGTTTTCACATTTCTCTGTTAGCATAAGAAAACTCTGAAAATTCAATTAGTTGAATTAATGCAGTGTGCAAAACAGCACACAGAAAAATTCCCCATCCTTGATGGCACGTACCACTTTTGCCCTATTATTTGACAGAGTCAAATTATGACACAGCTTCTCTTGTGCATTCATTTTCAAACCTCTGTAAGCAAAATGATGCTTGACAGCAGATACAAGGCAGTAGATAGCAATCCTGCTAAACAGGGTTGAAGAACAAGGATATTTGAAGAAATATAAGATAATAGACAAACTCATATGTTAATATCAGCCATATGTTTTTCGTATGATCCATCTAGAAAAGTCACCTCATCTTCTCATAACAGGGATGAGGTTATTTTCCGATTCTGCTGGGCAAGGAACATACAATCTTCTTTCAGATGTGGATTACTACAGTACAGTGTACACATCACCAGGACCTTTATGTTTAGGTAACAAAGCAAGCCATCAACAGCTAGAGAACTGGTGTGATGTGTCTTAAACAGTTTATCTCATTTCCCATAGATGTCTCATTACCTTGTGGTCCCATTTTGTTTGTAGTCTTCAGCTTTGCTGTGTTGTCATTCGCTCATGCCTCCAGAAACACGTATGTATAGGTATATATCTCCGCAAACACAAATATGTAAAATGGAGTTCAATAGATAGACACCACCTCTTTTGGGTTTGTACAGCTCCTAACACAATGATCTCTATGTACAAATCCAGTTGAAATGGTAGATGTTTCTGTTCCTTCCCTCAGTAACCACCCCGTATAGAGCTTGTTATTGCAGTGATCAGTACATGAGAGACATTTTCTGGTGCCAGTTCCTGGCTCCAGCTTTCATCGATTTCAGTCAGTCCCTTGTATATGTTTAAGTTGACTTTTTGGGGAATATAAATAGCTTTGGCATTCAAATAATATTTAACAACCTGTCTTTTGATCTTCCAGATTAGTTCATGAGCTCAGGACTGAAAAATTCATTTTTCAGTTTGGCATTGTGGTTCAAATCCCTGTGTGCACCTTGTCCTCCAGTCTCTCTCCTCCAGGTAAGCACCTTGATCACTGGGCTGTATGTGGGGTACATCTACACATGCTGCAGACAGCTAGAAATCCCAGACATGTGTGAATGCATCAGTCTGCAGTGCAAAAGGAAGAAGTTTAACACTTCCGAATAGCACTGGAACTGCTTTTAATGTGCTACAGAGTTGATCTGCACAAAAGCAGTAAGACCAACCCTTTGTATTTTCAACACATCAGCAGACCACTTGCTGCCCAATTGGATATGGACTTGGTTTCTGGAACTCACGCCATATGACATGAAACAACTTTATAGCCTTTGAAATGCATTGTAGCCTGACATTCGGTCAGTTTGCTAAACTTTTGCTTGGAAGAAAGTGTTGTTGGCTAGAGATGTCTAAGATTTTCTTAGCTGTGAGAGTTTTCCAATCTCTTTGTCAGCCTATGCTTGTCAAGTGTCCATGGCTTCTACGCATCTATATAGATGTATTGAATACAGATTAGGAGCATCTTTTACATTGGACAAACACAATTATGTATTCTGCAACTGCTAAATGCCATCAAAGTGTGTTCATGAGAATGGTAAAAACTGGAAATGTTATCGTTCTCAGATGTAGGGATACCTCTTTCTAATGGATTTTAGAAATCCCTAGCACACTTCTGTCATTAGAAGATGGATTTTTTCCTGTATACTCGTTTCATTTTCCATCAGCATATTTATTAGTTCCAAACGCCTCACCTTTTGCTGAAACAGGTAACACTGACACAATGTTGTCTTTGTGGCTCTCTTTGCCTTTAGCGTATAGATTACAAGATGCATTCTGCTTTATTTTGTTTCCTTTGGAAATGCTCCTCTGCACTTTGTTGCACTAATTCACAGGCAGCTTGAAAGCATACTGTCTTACATATAACACTCTCAGCCGAATACCTGAATAAAATGTGAGTTACCTAGGAATAAATAATGGTGAAATGACACCACAAGCACTCAGTAAGTTGTCTGTCTTTGATACCACCTCCCATTCCACAGATGTCCTCTGCTTCCATTGCACTCTTCTCTATTGCACCTCCTGCCTATATTCCCAGATATATATATATCCCCTATTCTTCCCCTTACACAAATACTAGATTGAATTGCTGTCCTTCTAACAGAACAATGCTGCTTTTCTTTGATGCTTACTTGTTAATATGGGCATGCCTTTGCCTCTCCCCTTTTGCCTAATCCATTAGTAATGCCTCCCAAAGATATTTTTCCCTCCAGCTGCGGTGGGGTCCTTGGGAGTTAGCTTACTACCAGATATCCCACTGTTCCACAGCTGCAGGTGAATGCAACACGCACCCACGAAAAAGTCCACACACACACACGCAAGCAAAAGTGTAGGCCCAAATATATCAATATAGTTGATGTTTATGGTTTACAAGGGCTTAGAGAGATGGTCAGCTGGAGTTTATTTGACTGATGTTTGGACACGCTAGGTGATAGTTTTGCACCAGAACATTATATTTAAATTAATCCAAATCTCAAAGGATAAGGTCTTATCTATAACCTGATATCAGTGGCTAACAACACCACAAAGAGTAATTTGGAAGTCAATAACCTGCCTCCAGATTTTTTGCAATACATGGGTGTTAACTTGATCGTGTGCTTGGTCATTTGATAGCCACACAGGAAAACCTCCTGTCTGATGAAGTCCCAACTAAATACAAGTCCTTGTACTTGAATTAGTTAATAAATGTGGTTATCTGGAATCCAGAATGAATAGTATTTCTCATGTTCTCTGGGCTTAGTACAGGTCTTAAACCAAAAGTACAGTGGAATGAAAATGGCAGGCTGCAGCCTTCTGACTTCAACATACCATATAGATTGAAAAAAAAAAAAAAGAAAAGGATTAAAATTCAGTTTTTTGAAGAATACGGAATTGTTTGCTAGCTCAGTTGAGAACTGGATCTCCTATACCAAAAGACTGGCACTGCAATAACCAGCAGTGATGGGAAAAGCTGGCAATAGTGTTTAGTGTAATGGGAGCTGAAAACTATAACTTGTTCCCTGTCAAAACCAAGCCCTGTTACACGATAAGACAAGCCATTTGCTGTAATTGTTGATATTTCTATGAAATTGTGTCCTCTGCAACCACTGGTCATTCTGTTCTGTCTTCTACTGAGGGCTCTGAAATGAAAATGAAACACCAAAAAGTAAACGAAAATGCTAAGAAAATTAGCAATCCATTGTCATTTTGAAAGGAGAATAAGTGATGGAACATAGAACTGGTGAGCATGTCGTATGCAACATGAGATGATCCAGAAATAAACATTGATTGAGGACAATTTCAACCCCAAAACATGCAATATGAGTGGCTTTTTCAAAAGAGATCCCAGAGACGTTCAAGAACTTCAATAAGAACACGCTGCAACAATCTGCAGGAAGCAAATGGGCTCAGGTAGACAGAAAAATGCAGAAGGCATTTAAGGACTGTGCTTTTACTGTCCTACAAGGCAAACATTTGTTGATTTTTCAAGAAATTTGGCATATGCAGATGTATCTTTTTCTTTTTTTTTGCAAAAAACCCATTCACATTGTAAGGAAAATTCAAGAGAATTTCGGATTCATTCGTTTGCAGAAATGCCCACGGAGTATGCTGTAACATCTCTAAAACTATTTAGTTCAGAAAACAATTGAGAAATGTCATTTGCATGTTTTAACAAGTGAAAGGAATGAGCCTTAAAATGGACACTGATTCAGAACTTCAGAAGGATTATGAAAAAATACTTCAAAATGAAAATGTTGAAAAATTCAGCTGTTCTAAGAAAATGCAATGTGGAGATTCTTGATAAATCCTGGATAATACTGAGGTACTGAGAACATATAAATACATGTCCTATGCAGAAAAAAAAATGCTAATTTTAAGAAAGAGAGCCTTAAATTGCTTAACAGAGAGTCAGTCCAACCAGGAGAACACTAAATCAGCATTAAGCCGCCTAAACCCAGTCTTCTACAATGTGAAAGTCCACCTGAGAAGTAATATCCACAGGTGCCTTTCTGTTGAAAATAAATAAACACTTGCAAGGCAACATTAAGCTGACCAAATACATAAATCAATTTTAAAATCAGATTAACTGCACTGGATCAGGGACTTCGTCAATCACAGACGATTAAAACAACCTAGGTCTCATATGGATGGCTATATTGTACATTTCTTCAGATGAACACCACCTTACATGTTTCAGAAACTTAACAAATTTTTATTACCTCCATCACAACGCAAAAACCTGATGAGCTTTCGTGAAATTCTATGACAGTTACTGCATGATAAGAACATGCAAATAAAATCTTACCATGACTCAGTTTCTGCATGATGCATTTCTTTATCCCACAGCAGCTTGTTCCTGTGTCAGTGATCTAACACAGGACAAAGAAAAGAAGTGTCGGGGACACCACAAAGCACCATAAAGGTAATGCCCACCTTGAGTTTGGAAGTGCTGAGCTACTTAGCTGCTACTGAGCAGGAAAGACTGTCAATGCACCTACAGAAGCAAATGGAGATATTATTCCAGATAGTCTTATAAAATCTTTAGGGTGTTATTCAAACAGAAAATATACATTATCTCCTAGGTTTACTTATTGTGAAGCACTGAAATGTACTTTGGTAACACAAAGTACCAAAAAAAAGTTGTAATTTTTGTACACTCCTTCATTTCAGTGGGAAAAGAAAAAAGTGGTGAAAGGGAATTTGGCAATACAGCTTTAAATATTGCATAATCCTTGTAGTCAGCTATCTCTGTTGGCAGCCAAACAGAAGTGCCTAGAGTCAGAAACCTCAGCAAAGGGCATTTACAAATATTTAATAAACACAGTTACTTGGAATCCAACTCTGCTGTTGTGCTGTCCCCACAGACTTCAGATTACAAAGGCAAGGGAAGGGAAGTGCCCCATCTCCCAGACTGTGACCCGTTCCTTCTTTCTTCTTCTTGGAAACATAATTAGCTTCCTCTTCTCTGCACATCCAGCCCAGTCTATTGGACTGGACAGCTCTGCACTATTTCTTTTTCTTCCTCTGAAGCTTCTTGACTTCATTCTCTCTGTACTCAATCCTCAACAGACCTAGCTACTTTGATGATATTATGGGTTGACAGACAGAACTGAAAATAAGAAAAAAGAAGCCTACTGACAAACTGTCTTTTTTTTTTCTCAAAAAAAAAAAAAAAATAATGTGTCATCAGTGGTTTTGACGCCAAAATCCTTGTGCAATGAACACAACTGGCATGAATACTTGGATGCCTCCCAAATGCAGATGGAAATGTCAAAGAAATGATGAAGGTAATATTGTCATGAACTGAATTATTCCATAACCAATATCTGCCCCAGAAGAAGAAAAAAAGAATCTCTCAGCTAAAAAAAATAAGAAATGACATTGTTAGATCATGACCCTGACAAGTACTCAAAGTCAGCTGGTAAAAGGTTTTAAAACAACAACAACAACAACAACAAGGCAGCAAGCAAGCCGAGAAATGACAAAAGTATTCCATAAAATGTATAGATAGAGCAGGGAAGCAAACTGAAAGCCAGGTGTCACAAATATTAGAATACTTGTAAAGCACAGGAAAAGAAGTCAGGCATTATTGTTCTATTCTTGACTGTGCTGGAGACTTCTTGTGTGGCTTTGGCCAAATGACAACCCAAGCAGGGACATCTCAGCTAGGAAGAGCAGCATAAATGAAAGCCAAACACAGAAATAATCTTGCTTTGGAAATTATCCATTAAATGTTTTTCCATAAGGATCAATGTACAACACTGCATTAACCTCGTAAATCAAAGTTATTTATTGGCCTTTAAGTCTACCAAACAGCACAAATAGACTTCTTACTGACACTTTGCCATTTTTGGCAAAGCTCCAGTCATTGGAGATGACATGAAGATGGTGTCTGTACAAAATTATGGTAAATGTGAAAAACAAACCCACAGACTTACTTGAATCTGGGGATCACAATCATAGAATCATATGCTGAATGTGACAGAAAATGTATGGTATGGAATTATGAACCTTGGTTTGAGTAGCAGAAATTGGAAAGTGGATAAATTTTAAAACTTCTCTTCCTGAGCACGAGGACACAAGCAAGAGAACAAAACTGAAAGATATGGAAAGATTTTTCATTTTTTCGTTTCTACAAAATAAGAAGTGATTATGAAAATTTGCAGGCTCTTGGATGCAAAATCTGTTCTGTGCCTGATTAAGAAAATTGTAGAAGATCATGGCATGCAAATCAAGAAATGTGCTTATATAAATCTTTTAACTCTAATGTGAAATCAGAGTTATGCAGTCCCTGCATCCAGCTAAGTGAGATGCACCAGTGAACGCTACGACCTTGGGCCTGACTGTCATCCTGCGTAATTTGTCAGTTTACTCTAGCTAAGAAATTGAATGACGCTGGTGTAAAACTAGTCCAGGATTAAAAAAATGGGGAAAAGGATTCAAAGCAATTAGTTGCAGAGAAAAACAACCAGCAGCTTGTATCTTTGTTTGAGAGAGATAGGAAACAGAAAAAAAGTGAGTGTTTGAATGGTCTGAACAACAAGTGTGTGATGGGGAAGCTGCTACCAAACAAATACATTTTCTCTTATTTTTAGGGCATATGTGCTACAGGTAAAGAGTAAACAGGATTAAAAATAGACTGATGCATATATAGCACCACATAGATGTACAGTTAACGGCACAGAGTGGTGGTAGCTGCATGGACGTTTTGGGTGTAACACAGCTTCAGAAAAGCTCTCCATTGCCTGTAACAAAGCAGATACCTTAGCTCATGTCACCCAAGGGCAGACAGCAGATTCAGGTGTTTAATCAGTGAAGAAAATTCCACCCTTTCTGTTTGCTGATGTTCTTCTATTCCAGCAGCTGAAATGTTGTCAGGAGAGTTTTGTAATAACTGTGTTAAGAACATATTGCTCTGAGCAGTTTAATAAGGCATGAAGAATTTGTTATGGACAGAGTTTAAACAGTGACGGAATGACACAGAAAACAGTTCATAAGAACCATCTCGTGTTTTTTACCTCCGGCAGGAGGGCTTAGGAACAAAATGAAAGAGAGTTTTGAGTTGCTTTGTCCCTCCTTTTTGAGTGTAAGCGGGGGGAAGCCCAGATACCAGTGACATTAGTTTGTATTTATATCAGTTTTCATCAGTTACCTGTGTGCCACTTTGGTAGTCTTGAGTAGCCAGCATGCCCTGTGCTCTAACCTCAGACCTTAGCCCAGGAAAAACATCCTCAGCACTTGGCAGCACCGTAGATGTATTTGAATTCCAGAAGACATGCGGATGAATGACATAAGGAAAGGACCGGGATGAACAAATGCATGAGCAAGAGCTGTGGCTGGGTTCTGCTCTGCAGACCACTTCCAGCAGCGAGCGGTGTACTTCCTCTCCTTCTTTTAGAGAGAGTTAGTGTCCCCCTGACTATGTTTTAGAGTTGTAATAGATTAAAAAATTTATAGGAATACAAAGCTGTGTTTTAAAGGGCTTTTAAAAAAGTTTCTCTCAAATCACTTTGGTTCTATGCATTGTTTCTCTCTCATTACAAATCCAAGGTAAATTGTAATGTCTGCTTAAGCAAAAAACATGAGGCCAGTTGTTCAGAGTTGCTGAACCCGTATCCCAGTCGAGGCCAGGCTGCTACAGCTCCGTGCCCCCAGGTCCTAGAGGTAGCAAGGCTGGGCAGGTATTCCCAACAGGCAGCCCCCCACTGCAATTCAGGGTACACGTACACACGGCCAGACACACAGAGCAGCACAGACAGGGCACAGAGCTCACGCAAACGCAAACAGCACTGATGGCCTCATCCTGGCCCCCTCTCTGTCTGATCAGGATGATAGCCTGTTAGCGGAAAATTAAGTGTGCATATGTATATGTATATATACATGCTATCTGAATCCCTCAGTAGCTGTCCTGAGACACACAGTCTGCCCAGCAGTCAGCCCTGGATGCTTGGTCTCCCCATTTGGTGGCACTTGGGCATGTGAGCCCCTGGGGACACAGCCCCACGGCAGCTGCTGGTACTCAAACCTACATGCGCACACATACACATGCACACACACGCACCCTAAGGACCTCTGTAGTACCTGGTTTATAGACATCCAGTTTACCTAGTAGATGGCCCCTTGATCCACTGATCTCCTCTGGTAACCTCACAGACAGGCATGCCAAACAGCTTCTCTGGTATCTGGTCCTGACTGCGGCCTTACCAGTAGCCAAGCCCCAGATCCCAAAATCCCTTCTGCTTTGGACCTTCTGGATCACCTAGTCAACAACTTGCAGACATTCTGGTCTCTCCAGTCTCTGTCCCAGGCTCACAGTTGCCCTAGTACTTGGTCCCCAAGCCTCTAATCCTACTAGGTGGCTAGGCTAGCCTGATGTTTGCTGGTGATTTCACACCGACACATGCAACCTCACCATAGACACCCACCCTGGTTTCTCCAGCTGCTGGCACACTGGCACACAACTCCCTGTGTGCGGTGGTCCCACTGCCATTGCTGGCACTCAGGTCCCCATACACTCACATGCACACAGAATAGAGTTCCCTCAGGAAAACAGTCAGAAGTGGAGTTTAATGAGAAAACAGGAGAGACTGCTCTGATCAGGCGCTGGGCATTGCCAGATACATATACTGACTGGCCCCCGTTTACATAAGACCAGCCCTTTTTATCCCCTTTCCCCCTCTATCTTCCCATGCTTGCTATTCTCCAAACTACCCTGATCTCTTCCTTTCCTTGCCTTTGGTTCCCGCCCTAAACAACCCATCGTAAGTGCTGTACAATCCCAAAATGCCCTCCCCTGGCATTCTCCAAGGAGCCCCATACTCAGTGGCAGTCCCCTCTCAGTATGTGAGGTGCCCCATGGAGAACTTCTTGGTTGGCTCATTGTGGTGGGTCTCACCCTGCCCATGGAGCTGATCACCCCTGTGATGGATCAGAGCAGGGGCTCAGGCTCATTCCTCTGACTGAGGTACTGGGGACTCTTACATTTGCCCTTTTGCCTCAGGGACACCTGTGTTTGTGGAGATGAGCCTTTAATCACTAACCTAACATCAGCCATCTTCTTCATCTTTTTCTTTGTTTGTTTTTGTTAAATCACTTACAGGTTGCAGCATTCTGGCTGTTGTCTGAGTGGTGTGCAACAGCAGCTGCTTCTAACTCCAGACTGCAGTCCTGATTTCGCTGAAATCAATAGGACTTTGGCCACTGACTTGAGCGGAGACAGACTTTTGAATAAGTACATCCTGAAATGTTCCCAGAGTATCCACTGGTGTAAATCTCACCTCCTCTCAGCAAGCAGATGCATGGAGTTAAAGGAGAGAATAGGTCCCATAGAAAATTCCTTTCTCTGTGCTTTGTTAAAACAGAAGGAGGAAAACTCACCATTCCAACTTCGCAGCTTTGCAGCTAGACCTACTATTTTTTGGTAGAAATCTCCATCATTCCCCCCATTTTCTTAATTTTCTGTAAGCTTTACCTTTTTTTATTATCTGTGCATTTCAGGATAATAAAAAGTGCTATTATGAGCTTTTACATGTGCATGCTCATTTAGCATTCCAATAGCTCTTCATGCCCCCATAGTATCCAAACAATTAGGAAAAGCTGGCATGGGAAAGTTCCAGAAAAGTTTTTAGTTGCTGAAATTAGCAAAATTACTGATTGACTTTATTGTAAATAAACAGATGAGAGTCATAGTAGCAGGCAATTTCTCAGTCCTTTATTGCTATTTAGACTATGTCCCTTCATGCTGAAAAGATATGAGAAAGAAATCCGCAGCACATTTTATTAGTAAGTCTCTTTTATTCTCCAGGAAAACTACCAAGAGACGAGGTCTACTGTATGAGTCTATCCAAATATTTTAATAGGACCCCGCTCAGCACTTTCCTAAAATGAAGACAGAGGGATTTTGGCTGAGTCCAAATTATGATCAGGAAGTTCCTCCGTGAACATAAGCAGGAGTGCTGATAGAGGCCGATGACTGACTGAGACTGAAGGTTCACAGAGCTGCAGCGATTTCTGGCTCTTCTCCAGTTTTGAGGATAGAGTCTGCCAACTTGGCAGGCTGGAGGACTCACTGTGGCAATTTTTCAAATGCGAGAAATGGTCCAAGGAGGAGCTGTAACTCTATGTAAACTGCCCAGAACTGATGACAGGGGCCTCTGCTTCAAAGAATCTGGCCAAGAACTGAGTGAACTGCTGTGTCCGGCTGAAGATGGACAGCGTATTTATGGAATACCTGTGGGCATTCACTGTGCAGCTACAGCCAAATTGCAATGCAACTCTGGCTTCCAGTTGGACTTGCTGGAAAGTGCAATGTCTGGGATTTTCTGGATGTCAGAGGCTGGAAGTTCCTTTGAATTCTCATAAATGTGAAGTCACCAAAATGACATCCCTGCATTTTCAAAAGTAGGTTTTTTTTGCTGCTTCATGTTGGTTTACTTTAAAGGGGACCTAATTTCCACAAACCTATACCACATTATACCACACTGTCACTTATCTTAAAATAGCTAGCAATGTTTTGAAAATCTGGAAAAATTCTTTCTCAGCCCTCTAAATAAGAAAAACTCTCTTAAAGAACCAGTCAGATGTTTCTCCCATCTAAATATTTCTCACGCTATTCCCTGTTTCGTCTCAAGCAGTGAGATGGATTTGATGCATCCAGAGAAATTTTCAAGCTAAAACATGCATGATAACTTTGGCTAATTTGCCCTGTTGAATTCAGCAACAGCTACATGACTTGGCTATAAACCATACTAAAACCACTCCAGACAGATTCCAAATATGAGATAAAAGAGCTTACTTTTGCTATTTCCTGAAGTTTCACAAAGAGCAGAAAGAAAACCCACAACAGTTTCTGCTTAATGAAACAGAAAATAAAGCAATTAATACATCACTGACTGTAGAGAGTCAGAAGGTCAAAACTCATTAACAACTAGCTCTACCAGTTAAACTAGGTCTCCCCCACATAATCAGCAAATCTTCTATAACAATGAGACCTCATGGTACGCATTATGGAGCTTGTGTTTTGTCTTCTGAATTTGCAAGTGTTCAGGAATTTATATTCTGTTTTCTTGACACTTTTCATGTGTTTCCTAAACTTGCAGGTCTTATAGGAATTTGTATCTGTTGCTTGCAATTGTGGGCTACTGAGAGTTTAACATACAACTTCCCTTAACAGAGAAGTGTTCACAAAACTCCTTGAAGTGCTACATCATTTCTATTAAAGAAGAAAATAAAATACTGCTGTTATCACTTACAGTACTTTCAAACAGCACTGAAGAGATTGATACATGTGTTCATTCAAGCTGTTAGCATATCCTACTCCAGTCAAATTCCTCCATAGATATTTTTCTCACTTATTGTATGCTCAGTTCCTCATAGGACCTCAAGGTCACTTCTGTTACTGTTTATTTATTTCTTTCCTGAGAGCAAGATTATTCTGTAGCATACTTCCTGTTTATCTACAGGCTCACTGTTATAAAAATGTTGTTATTTTTTTCTCTGACCTAAAAATAGTGAGAAACAGAAACTCCTGCTGCAAGTGAGTGGCTGACATTTCAGCACCTTCAGCTGGAGAGAATTTGAGATGCAAAAGCAACCTGGACAGGCCCTTGTGAAAAGCAAAATAATAACATCCAGAGGGAGAGAGAATGAAGGAAAGCACATCCAAAGCTTTCTGAAGAGGTTTAGCAAACTTACCAATCCTATATACATAATTTCATTTCCCCATAGGGCCATATTCCATAGCTCAGCATGGTATACTATATAATAAAAGATGCACCAACCAACCAATCTGGTGCCTTGTTGAAAAAAATCCCACCTTTATTGGAATTTGTGTATTTATAATACAAATATCTGCAGTGGTAAGCAGACAAAAAAATGCAGGTGTTACTTGAGCACAGAACACCTTGTTACAACCGTGGATCTGAGCTATGGCAAGGGCAAATGGCAATAGCATGAGCAGCGTCAAAGCAAACAGGAGGCATAAAGTGGAGTCAATATGCCCTATTTCTGTTGAATGCTGCAGCCTGTGAGAAAAGGGATTGTGCATGTGTGGTGAGTGGTTCAGGAAGCAGTAGCGCATTAAAGGAGCAAGGAAGAGAGACGCTCACCATGGCCTGGCATCAAAATGTATCATTACAGAACCAGTTTATTGCATTATATATAATTATTATAAAAAATGTTTCAGGGCAGAAGAACTTCTATTCTGATGGCTCTTTGTCTTACTTGGCTCAGCATAACTAAATTGGAAGAATTGATAGCTTTTTAAGACGGTGCTGATTTTTTTCCTGCAGGAGCAGCATGTGAGGCATCTTTTTTTTTTTTTTCATATCAGGTACTGTTTAATGTTGTTCAAGCTAATTGTTTATTTTGCTCCATTAACTTGGAATAGACCTGAGTTTGAGGCTTCTTCCATCTTATATGCAACAGAAACAAGCATTTATTGCTTTCCAAGTCCAGAAGGAAATAATCTGTTGGGGGAGACTGAAGCAAAGATATTTTTCTAAGTGGTCAGGTTCACACATAAGAAGTGTGACTGCAATGCTCTACTATCTAAAACACTGGGTCATTCATTCCCCAAAAGGAAGACTTTGCCATGACTTATCCCACCCTCCAATCTTCCTTTAAAACCTGACTTAGCTGTGAGCAAAGTTGTAAAGAGCTCTTGGCCGCTTTTGAATGAAAATCTGTGATGTCCACTGTTCGGAAGCTGGCAACAATGAAAGCAATCATGCTGTTTTTCATCTGAGTGCAGGTTTCCTAGACATTCTTTATGCTCCCTTTAAAAAGCAATCCTATAAATATGACTTCGGTGGCAGAGGAATACACACAGGAGACAAATGTGTCCCCTCACTAACGGTCTGATAAATTTGTGAGATTTTTTGGTGACATAATTACAGCTTGGTCAGCCCCTGCTATTATGCATCACTGTTTGTGATAAACAACGCTTTGCCCTGGGTGTTTTAGCAAAGTCTTTGAGAAAACTGCAGGCCTGTAAATCACCTGCTAACTAGGTCTGCGGCAAATTGTTCCCCAGAGTTATGAACTCCAGCAAACTGGAGTATCAAAGCTCATGAGAGATACCAGGTTCTGTGTCCACTTGGCTGGGACAGATCGAGGAATAACTGCATGTGGAACAGATAAAGATGGTGAAAAGCTGTTGTATGGGTAATTCACTGACTTAATTAAACCTTTCCAGGTTATAATATTTAATAAAAGCACACTCCCATAAAAAGTTCATCAGAAGTGTGTTTTTAATGAGGAATGTATACGCAAACTAATGCATAGTCTGGCATAGAAAAAGCATGCAATCATGTTTAAATTTTCATGATAATTACAATATTTTCTCAGAACCAGAGACTACCTGTCAGAGCTTTTTGGAGTGTTTGTTTTATTTCTGAAGACAGTCACATTTGCAATGTTGGTTAAGGGGAAGCTTTTCACGTTTACAGACTTTTTGTGTAAAAGGAGAACTATTATGCTATTTTAAGGTAAAATATTAAACCAGGAATCTTCTTCAATAGATTGGTGGCTACAGTAGCAGTGTGGCTGGGTTTACCTTACATCCATTACACAACTTCTGTCAAAGAAGCTGTGATATGGATAACACATAATTTCCGTATCCATTCATAATTTCCACCTATTTCTCACTAGTACGGAGTTGTTTCCCCAGCCTTCTTTGCACTAGCCTAGAGCATGCCTTTCTTCCATGGTCCTGAGTAGAACACAGTGCGAAGCCCTTCCAAAAGAAGCAATGGAAAGATTTTGCCTCAAAACCTCTGCTGTTTTTTTTAAAACACTGTTTATAGTCGCATCCCCTCCCTCCAGTGGCCCCTCGTTAGGAATGGCATCTACTTCCCCAGATCACAGGAGACTTATGCAGAAGAGGTTTTCCCTGTGCTCTTTCCACTCTTTCATAGCTAATCAACAACCACTCACTGCCTAGCTATTTGTGTTAGATGTGCTATATAACTGTGGCACAAAGCCTTTCATTTGTGTTCTTACTCATGCTATTTGTAGACTGTGGATTGTAGCTGCTGCCTCTGATCTTCCACTGTCTTTTTTAAAAATGAATAAAAAAAGAGGAGCAATTATTGGCACTGTTCAAATGGCTTTCCCTGTTCTGCTCTCAGGAATACAGCCTTTGTACAAAGCCAGTGGAGTTGTGCCCATTCACAGCGGGGCTGAATTTGGCCTAAAATGCTGCCCCAGTAAACTGCACAAGCATCCTCTTATGAATTGTGAAAGGTAGCGGTGGAGCTAGTCTCTGCATCTGAGACGAGTCAAGCTTGCAGTCCCTGTCCCTCACCTCTCATTCCTCATAGAGCTGGTTTTTTGAACATACAAATATTGCCCTTCGGATGGCCGGAGTCAGGCCCAGCCTTCCCATGGAGTGCAAATAGATTCTGACGGAAGGGCTGTATACAATACAGGCTCACACAAAGATGGCATTTATCAGCCCAATAAAGTTGTCCCCATGCTGATGGCTTTCTCAGGGAAGCTTGCAACATCTAGAAGAGCTTCGGTGTAAGTTAGAGTAGATCCTCAATAAGTAAGCAAAATGAGATTAACAGAATGGGAGGAAAAGGGGGTCTGTGCACACCATGAGAGGAGCAGAAAGCAAACAGGGAGAGTGACTAGTACTAATAAAGAGGATGAGAAAGAAGAGAATGTGTTGGATAGAGGTTCATCAATGTGAAAGAATTATTAGATCTAGAATCATAGAATCATAGAATCATAGAGTCATAGAATGTGTTGGATTGGAAGGGACCTCTAAAGGTCATCTAGTCCAACCCCCCTGCAGTAAGCAGGGACATCTTCAACTAGATCAGGTTGCTCAGAGCCTCATCAAGCTTGGCCTTGAATGTCTCCAGGGATGGGGCCTCCACCACCTCTCTGGGCAACCTGTTCCAGTGTTTCACCACCCTCATTGTAAAGAACTTCTTTCTAATGCCTAGTCTAAACCTACCCCGTTCTAGTTTAAAGCCATTGCCCCTCGTCCTATCGCTACATGCCCTTGCAAACAGCCCCTCCCCATCTTTCTTGTAGGCCCTCTTTAGGTACTGGAAGGCTGCTATAAGGTCTCCCCAGAGCCTTCTCTTCTCCAGGCTGAACAACCCCAACTCTCTCAGCCTGTTTTCACAGGAGAGGTTCTCCAGCCCTCGGATCATCTTCGCAACCCTCCTCTGGATCCACTCCAACAGGTCCATGTCCTTCTTGTGCTGAGGGCTCCAGAGCTGGACACAGTACTCCAGGGGGGGTCTCCCAAGAGCAGAATAGAGGGGGAGAATCACCTCTCTGGATCTGCTGGCCACGGTTCTTTTGATGCATCCCAGGATGCGATTGGCCTTCTGGGCTGCAAGCACACATTGTTGGCTCATGTCCAGATTTTCATCCATGAGTACCCCCAAGTCCTTTTCTGTACCCTTTTTTTTTTCTTTTCTTGCTTTTTTTGGCCTTGAAGGAAATGTGTTGATGATATTTGAGAGGGAGTTCAAATTAAAATTGCATCTTAAAGGAAGTCACCTCTTCTTTGATTTATTTTCCTAGGAGGTGGAAACGGGTGAGAGAAGAAGGAAGGTGCTTTCTGATCTCTTTGCAGGTTGATTTTCCCAAGCTAGTACATTCATACCAAGACTGCCTCCAGCATCTCTTTGTTGAAGGTTTTCTTTCAGCAGATTCCATCTACTTATCTCTGAGTAGATCTGCCTAAGCAGTACACCCACCCTTGTGATGGCTAGCTGGAAAACAAAGTAGAATCATGAGAATCCATTTAACACTTTCCAGCAGGTTTCATTACCTCATTAAAAGATGCAGGTTTTTTGGGAAACAAAGCTAGCACTTCCAGCATCTCTCAGTTCCTCAGAGAACTGGTTTGTGTAGCATACCTGTGACCTGCCAGAAAGAGAATTTTGATATTAAAACTTGTCAGTGGTGAGAATCAAAGTTGAGGAGAGAAAGAACGTTAAAGATGATGCATCTACCACTGTGAATTATTTCACACCAAAATCATTATAGTAAAAGACAGCAAGCTGAACAGGCATGCAGTCATACCCACACTCACACAAAAGGATCAGAGGGCTGGAGCACCTCTCCTATCAGGTCAGGCTGAGAGAGCTGGGATTGTTCAGCCTGAAGAAGAGAAGGCTCCGGGGGGACCTTATTGCAGCCTTTCAGCACTTAAAGGGGACTCATAAGAAAGATGGAGACAAACTTTTTAGTAGGGTCTGTTGCTATAGGTCAAGGGGTAGTGGTTTTAAACTAAAAGAGGGTAGATTCAGACTAGATATTGGGAAGACATTTTTTACAATGAGGGGGGGGAAACAGTGGAACAGGTTGCCCAGAGAGGTGGTGGAGGCCCCATCCCTGGAAACATTCAAGGTCAGGTTGGATGGGGCTCTGAGCAACCTGATCTGGTTGAAGATATCCCTGCTCCTTGCAGGGGGCATTGGACTATATGACCTTCAAAGGTCTCTTCCAACCCAAACTATTCTATGATTCTGTGGTACAAAGCTGGTCTCTACTGATCTGTGGGAAACTTCCTGGGGGCTGGAGACTGACAGATATTTTCCAAGGGCACAGAGAAGGTACAACAGCTGGGATCAGTCATGGCCTTCTAGTCAAGACATTTTTTTTTTCTCCCTTTATCATCCACAGTTTGTTATTTGTACCATCTGAGCCTATGGTGTTGGCTTTGATATAATGAGTCTGTGCAAATATGGCCTTTCAGGAATGCCCACACAATACAGTGCATGGGATATCTTTGCATAGAAGAGCCAAATGAGAAATCAATGTGGCACCACGGATGAGGGTCTTCTACCATTCACTTTGTGTCTCAGTTGTCTGTACTTGTTGCCTAACTATAGTGTTGCATGTAGACCCAAATATGTGATACTACAGGTGTCATCCATCTCTGTCTTAGAGAGATAGACGTTCATGATATTCATCAGATCATTGTGGTAGCAGCTTTCCACCTACTTCTCTGTGGTCTTCTTGCACATGGAACCCAATGTATTGCAACGTCTCTCGTGGTAGGCCTGCCTAAATGCACCTACATAGAAAAATAATCCACTTTTCAAACTAAACATCCAGTGCAAGGCAAAGTGATGTGCATTGGAAGTTACCAGTAGCTTACATGATCCTATGACCTTCTTTTCTTATGACCAAGAACACGGTTTCTGCCCTACTTGGGCCTTTCCATACATGAAAAAACTTGAGACCCAAGAAAATGGAAGGCCAAGACAACATTTTGTGGAGACCTTGTATATCTCTATGTGTAGTGAGGGATGAAGGGCTGGACTCTGAGGAAAGTGGTTTGGAAGACAAGATGAATTTCATCAGACGAATTACGCCAGCAAAATACCCTGCTGTATGGATGCAGGCTGGGATGCACACTGTCTCCAGGCTAGCTTGACTCTTGTAAGCAATTTAACAGAGGAAGGTTAAAAAAACCCACTTTTTGCTTTGTTTCATTATGTACGACTAAGCATTTGAGGCATACTTCTGTGTGGTTTTACTGCCTATAATAGGTGCAAGCAGACTGCCGTTACTACTCACCATAGGAGCAAATTTCACTTGTAATCACATTCTCACAATCTATTTACATCAGTGTTTTATAGAGAGTTACCTGTAATTTATTTTCCTTCTTGAATTTCCAGGATGTATTATAAGACACCTGGCAAAAAAGATTTCCATGAAGTCCTGTAAATATTTTTATGAAGAAATTATAAGCTGGCAGTTCTTATGCTTATAATTAGAGGAAGGGAATTTCAGTTTACTTGGATAGGTGGTTGAGTTTTTCAACTAAAAACGAAACAGAGGATCCTTAACACATAGAGTATACCTTTTAAAATGTATAACTTCAAAAGGACCATAGGTGCTAGGCTACAATGGTGCTATTTAATGCCATTGTGGTCAACTTTTAACAAATGAGCAAACTGCAAGCCAAACTCCAGGCTATTCGTGAATAATGAGTCATACAGAACCCTTGGTATGCAAGCTTTTTCCTTTGTTTGCAATCAAAGTAAGCTCACTTCAAAAGTAGCAAATACAGAAAGAGGACTGACTAGTGAGGCACTTGAGTGCTCAACCTGTTAAGAAGGTAAATTAATAATACAAGGAAACTGTTTTTCGTTCTGCTGCTACAGGGAAATTTATAATCTATCCCATCTCCAGGATGAGAAACTTTCAATTTCTTTAAAACCAACATGGTCTAGACTATTTCACATTTCTGTTCATGGCTGTTAGTTTGTTACTGTCTTTGTTTGTTTCCTTTTAAAACAAAAATCCTATTTCAGAGGAAAGGAAGTAGACTCTTTCACAGTGAGAGTTCAAATAAACTAAGATTATACATGAAAAACCCCAAACTCAGCTAGTGGTTGAGGGTTAAGTTTCATCAGACACAAAGATGACTGTAGAAAAATATTCAGACATATCATGTAATGAGAAATGCAATTAAAAATATAAGTATACATTCTTCTTTTTTTAAACAAGTGTCTTTTTCTTCATTTAACCTAGCATCTTCAAGTCACCAATTTTTTTTCACTTCAAAGTTGACAGAGGCTAGTTAGGTTCAAGCTGCTGCACAATTTCTCTAGCTACTCATCTCCCCAGAGCTTTGTTAAGCAGTCCTTATCAGTGCCTACATACATATTGCATTGTCCCATCATTTTCAAATCAAAATACTACAGTTTTTAAATAGAAAGGTAAACAGAGAGGCAAAGAATTGCAGAAGAAAAAAACTGTTGAGAAGGTTCTAAGTAAGAAAATTGAAACAGGAGGGAATGGCATGCAGAGAAAAATACAAGTTCACACACCAAAGTTAGAGGATTTGGGATTAATTGAAATCCTCAAGTGGTGCATGGTAAGTGACTGCCTATTTAGAGCCAATAGATAGGTTTCCGTGAGGTTAAGGAAGCGAAAAATCCCATACGAAGCTAGTGAGATGTTAAATTCTAATTAGAAGTGTTAATTAAAAAAAAACATTTCCAATTTCATCAGTGAGAGTGCTTTTGTTGTTCTGATTCTCTTTGCTACAGTGAATCCTAAGTATCCTAACTCATTTTGTCCCAATATTATTTACCACTTCTATAGGGTATAAAAAAGTTGACTATGACTATAGTGGCATGGATTATTACAGTGGCACCTACTACAGTCTCTGTGATAAGAGGACTATCAGCACTTCCACTATATGAGACTTTTCTGGGCTTGAAAACTGAAGTCGTAAAATTCACACTGGACTGAAACTCGGGTACATAACTTACCAGCCTGTAAAAAAAATGCCCTATAACTTTATGCACACTAATTTGATTGAGCATTTTTTAATGAACTATGCAAAAAGCAGTTTGTTTCCTCCAGTTTCAAACGTTGCTCTGTGCAACACTAACTAAAAAATCTTGTTATTTAACTTGACATTTTGCAGGTCATTAGCCCACGGCACAGAATAAATTCCTGGTGCACGCAGGATCAGGATGGTAGTGGCAGGTACTTCTTTACCATGGGCTCTTTACCATGGGTACCTACCCCTCCAGAAACGGGGCATCTCTTCCCCAATATTGTATACAAAAACTGCTTGCTGCCCATGCAGAGGCTATGCCAGGCCATGCAGGCTCCTGCAAGAAGGTGGGATGGTAAAAGCTCGGTAAAGATGCTGCCTGCAGCTAGACAGGCAGTAAATTACAGGCCCCAGATTAGTGGCCTACATCAGGTAACTGCCCTGGAAAGGGGGGTGTTAGCTAGATCCTTACCACTCTTCAGTGAGTGCTCTGAGTTAGGGACAGAGGCAACATCTCCGCTTGCAGATCCATAGTAACACTTCTATAGTACATCTTGGTGCTGATTAACAAATTAAACTACACGAGCTCATAGAAACCCCACTATATACCTATTTTAAAGTACCCATTTTTAAAAAAAAATATTTCACTGGGTGTATCTACAAGCATAAATCATTACTGGTTTATATACCGGTACACATATTCCTGTGTGCTTCGTGCTTCAAAAAAGGAGAGTCATTTTAAATACAGAGAACTCTGAAAACTACAAAAGCTAGGGGGCCGCAAGGTGTGGCTCCTCTTGGAGTGGTGGTTTTTATGCTCAGTATGGGATGAAATTTTAATCTTTTGACGTATTTTGCAAAAGAAATCCAAAGCCCAGTAGCAAAAAAGCCCCAACCAAACAAAAGAAACAAAAAAAAATACCACTAAAAAAAAAACAAAACAAAAAAAAAACCAAAGAAAAAAACCCACAAAATGCAGGAAAGAGAGGTACCTACCCACTACACAGGTCAGTAATAGCTGTGGGCATAAGAAATCTTACCAGCCAAAGAAATAGAAATTAATTTGCTGAAGTTATAGAAAGACAACAGCTTAAGAGCTTGACACCTCTTAGAAGTTTCCTACTGTCTCTCTTTTGTGTGTGTTCACAGCTCAGACCATGAAAGGAACATGCAAAGTCTACTCTTCTACTTCAGTGCAAAGCATCTTCCAGACAATTTACAGGGTAAAGCATCAAACTTAGTTCTGGAGAGGATGAGGAACACATGCAGACACCAAAACCATGGAGGTGGTGATTTCTAGCAGAAAGATAGCGGCATCCATGAGAGACATAATGTCTTAAATCACTATAACTTTGCATTAGGGAATGTCCACCTATGTCTAATGGTGAAAGAAAACCAGAAATGAGATACCTTGATCTGTCTTAAGCAGAGCACAAGAACATGAGATGATTTCCTTTTGCGTGGCTTAGCCAGAAGGCTGCTAGAAAGACCTGATCATGACGTTTTCTCTCTGCGCATGGAAAAATATTTCCATCCTGCGCATGGAAAAATATTTCCCAGTGGAAATTTTATAAACATGAATTTTCTTGCAAAAAACTTCATTTCAAGGCTTCAAGAACTGACAATGAAAAACCACTTTGATGGAAGGTCTCTGTCCAGTTTTATCTTGCACATTTAGGGTTGCTTATTTTAGAAGGGTAGTTTTGCATATTAACAAAGGACCACAGCACCTACAGTAAGGTAAAACAGCAAGTAACTGACTTGATTTTTATGACTTAACACATGTAGATGTATTTAATCTAATGTTTTGTCATGTATAATTCAGTAAGTTAAGGCTAGCTTCTGGTGGCAGATCAAAACTATGACAAATATATATACAATTCCCCTGAGAAAATGTAAGATCAAATTCTGTATTTCACTTCATCTGAAAAGGAAGGATCATTAAAGAAGAACATTTCAAATGTGTAAAGAGTATTTAGTATTTTATGGTTTATATCACATAAAGGTGAGGTAGTTTTCCAGCCTGTGAACTACCGTCTCTTTTCTAAAACATTTCTGGATAATTGGTGATGTTTATACCTGTATTTTTAAAAAAAATTCTGCTGTTCTGCATTCCTCTCATTTCAGTACGTAATTAGAAATTGTTATTCTGTGTATAGCAAGCAGTTTCTTTTCTTGGCACAATTACTGGACTGTATCTTGTAGATTTTTCTCTGAAGTACTGAAATGGAAGGATACCCCCATTAGCCCTTGCCCCCAGCTCCCTTAACTCTCCAGGCAAGTTTGATGAGTCACACTTTTTCCTTTAAAGCTTTAGGATCTCGTGCCAAATTCAAGCAGTGTTGCCAGCTCCAGTGATTTTATCATGAGTCTCATGATATTTAAAGCCCTAGCTCCAGTACTCATTTGGTAACATTAAAATCTCTGCTTTCATTAAAAATAAATAAATACATAAAATCAAAGCTTTCAGGCTTGAGAACTGTGACAAAACAAGAAAAAAAACACACCAACAAAACAAAACAAAAACAAATCCCATGGAATATAAAGGGCTCAAAGAAACCCAGATGGCAAATAAAAAAGAATCTCACTTAATAGAAAAATCTTGCAATCTGTAAGGTCTTTTATACGATTAATAAAAAAAAGAACCCTACTTAGCAGAGAAATCTTGCAATTTGTAGTGTAATTTATATGATGGAAGGGTCTCCCCTCATGGTTTTGGAACAGCTGAGGCTGGAAATACTGAAATCATCACTCGTGGTAGGGAAGTACCACCAGCATCATGTGAAGGGAAGGGTTAGGCTTAAAAATAATTTGAGATTCTTAGTCATGTTTCTTTCATAGTATCTGGCTTCTGAGCATAGGCTATAGGCAAGAGTTCATGAGGTCCTTAAAGCTTGGTACTGCTTTGTTGTTCCTTGGTCACTGGGGCAAGAAGGGGACAGATCTTCATGATAGGTGGTGCAGCTGTGTTTGATAGATTGTGCAGTTTGCGTTTGTGCAGCAGTCCCAGGTAACATTTGGTAGGGTGGATGGGAAGATTATAAATGTTCTACTGACACCACCCAATATGAAATGTTGTCCACCTATCTGCCCTTGCACATCTCCAATGGCCATTGGGAAGCAGGGGGAGAGGGGAGGGCAAGGGGCAGCGAATAATCCCAATAGGAGCCTGAATTCACTTCTAACTTGGAGGAATAAGAGGCTCCTGCTTTTCTTAAATCCTTTATGAGGTTACAGGGAGCACATCCTGTCATAATATCACTAAAAGGAGATCATCTTTCCAAAGCCTGTCCATCACCTTCTGGAACACCATTTTTCCTCAGATATAACTCAGTGCTCTCAGCTTTCTTGGTTAAACTGTTTGATTGTCTATGATGCAATGTACCTTGTCTAGTCAGAGCATTTACAACATCCTTCGCATCATCCATTCTTCATATTTGCTGACACAATGCTGTACCATCTGTCAACTTTTAAAATACCCCTACTTTCCTTGAAAATTGCCTATTTTTCCTTCAGAAAAAAAAAAAAGAAAATGAAACAAATAATTTTAAACATCAGACTTTAATGCTGCACAATATTAGACCAACCTGTATGTTCTGCCAGGTTTGCAGCCATGTTTTTCCCATGATACTTTTTCTAAGGAATGTTTCCTGTACAAGTCACCAGGAAAAAAAAAAAAAAAGAAACAACACCCACAACCAACAATGAACCAACCAGCCAACCAACCAAAAAAAAACCAACAAAAACAAAACCAGGGTTATGTGTCAGCTCTGGAAACCAGGAAAAACTGGATTTTTTGGTAAAGATTTTGGTTTTAACTTTCTTTGTTATTTTTACTTCATGCAGCATGGTCTCTTAACTTCCCTGTTGTGAGGAATGTATCAAAAGATCAAGATAATTATCAAAATTACAGAGGCTTTATGTCAGTGGCCATTTATAATTGATAAAAACTCACAGGAATAGGGTCTGAGGAGTATTTCCAGAAATTTCTACGTCTGCACAAAGTTTTTCCTATATCATATTCCACTTCTGTATGAAAGACGTCATGAAACAGAAAGTGAAAACCAGCCAACTGACCACGTAACCAAAGCTTAAAATGCAGAAATGCATTCACTAGAACAGCTTATTAAGCTTTTCATTCTCAGGAGGACCTGGACTGAATTTGTTTCAGCTTATTCAGTTTCTCTTAAATATTTTGGTCAAATTATATTTCAACCCAATAGTAAAATGCAGATTAGCTATCAGCCTTGAAGAGAGGAGGTAAAGATAATCTGGTTAGATCTGCTCATCTCTGTGGAGCTGACACCTGAAGTGTACCACTCTGATGATTTGGGGTTCTTGTGGATCTGACCTTCAAGCCACGTCCTCTTCCTTTTATAAACAGAGAAAGTAAACTTAATGGTGAAAATGCTTTGGGCTGATGTAACAAAAACACAGCAACAGAAAATTTGTCCTCCTTAAAAAGGCTAAATCTGTAGCTCCACTGAAGTAACACATTCACCTGTACTGTTAAAAGTGATCTTTCTAAAATATGTTAGTTTCTCTCATTAAGTCTTACGTTCACAGACTGAGCTATTAGAAAAATACCTCCTCTTTGCAAATTCCCCAAATACCCTAGAAAACCTAAGATTTTACATGATGACAGAAAGAATACAATCATTTTTGCTTTGAGTCATACCCTATAAAATATGACAGTTTTGAAGAAAAGAAAGTGTCATTCCATCTTGAATCAAATTTTGAATACAGTAGTAATGAAATCATCACTTCTCTCACACAAATACTTGAACAATGAAAGTTTCACACAGCTCGAAGTTTAATTTGCTAATGGAAAAATTGCCTACTGCTCAGAGAAGTCAGTGTGAATACTACTGTTTTGTAGAGGGGTCCGCATTATAATATTTGATTGTATTCTGAGAGGTTTTGTGCAGCAAAAATACCCACTGATGTAAAAATGAAAAAGACTAGTTGGACTATCAGGAGAGCTGAATCAGGCTCTATGCTGGTACTGCCAGGGTTTATTTCTATCTTGACAATACATAATAACCATTTCTAGCAGGTCAGGCTCCTATTAAATATCCATTGCAACTTGACTTTTGGCAAAATATGTAGTTTTACAAGGGAAACAAAAGCTGCAATTCTCTAAATGAAAGCAGAGAATATGTTGAGCTTAATGTGGCTTTTCTTGCCAGAGATGATTGGTGAAGCCCGTCTATTAAGCTTTATTTATTTAGTAATTGTGCAGCAGCTTTCCAATTCCATGCTGACTTCCAGGAATGAAGAGTTACAATAATAATATGCAGTACATTGCGTGTTTTTTTGCTCACTAGCCCTCTTGGATGATGGCTGGATCAGGCTCGGGGCTGGCCTTTGCCCTGATCTGGATAGGAATGTTAGAGAGGTTATTTCTCTATTGCTTTTCTTTTCAACAAAACACTATTTGTCATGCTCATCCGTTGAAGATGCCTCTGCACATGATGTCAAAACAAAACCAAGCAGATTCTGACAGAGCTGCATCCCATTCTGTTCTTGATATTGACCATGAACCTTTCTCTATTGCAAACTTTGTTTCAGAGCCTGAATTAATCAGAAGATTATGAATTGAGGTCTAGAGCTGAATTATTTCAAAGTTTTGTAGGAGTTAGGAACTGAGACCAAAATCAAAGTATCGTCCACTTCATAAAATGTGGGGTATACTGTAAGAAAGAAGAGGAGGATTCTATTTTTGCCATCAAGTACTCTTGCTCAAATGAGGCCAAAATAAGTATATGCAAAATTAAAATGCCCTCGGATGGAGTTTTATATTGATTTCCTTTTCCATTAAAACATATCCTTCTCTTTATCTTATTTTCTATATTAGTCAGGAAGAAGTTTGATCTTATAAATTCTCAATTGGTTTCATAAACTCTTTATTTAACTAACAACCTATTTAATTTAACCCTGCACCTCTCTTCAGTCTTAGCATACATGGACCTCCCTTTTTGTCTTTTCATATCTTGATATTCCCTCACTATCCTCATTCCCACTAGGCCAGTGGTGCCTCCAAAACTAGGAAATACGATTTTGCAGTACCTACTCCTGCTATAGCAGATTAGCAGCAGTTCTTTCTTCTTCCCCAATGACCTGGATCATCAAAATACAATCTTCTCTCAAATAGAATTACTAAATTCTTTTAGTACAGATAAGACAGACATCAAACAAATATTGTATTGGTTGTCTGCAAAATGCTAAGGCACAAACATTGATCTTGCTGTAGATTTTCTTCAAACCTTTATTTGGTTGTAATTTCAGTTATTTAGCACAAACAAAACCACTTTGTTTTAGTTCTTATCAACATCAGTGTCTTTCTTTGCAAACCTCTTGAATCAGCATTCCTGCCTCAGCGATTACAGATACTCCTGATAGGAAACACTACAACTGCTATTCCTGTGTGGGCATCTTATTTTTTGTGGCACTCATTCTTAACTGCTGAATCAGAAGAAACAGTCTTCTAACACAGACAGCTCAGACTTCATCACTAGCTGCTTGCCTTCCCTTAGGATGTTGGGAGTTTTTTTGGTAACAGAAGGAAAAGAAACTTCTAAACAAACAAATAAACAAACAAACAAACAAACAAAAAATCCAATGCAGAGGCTACAGCTGGGATCAAAATTTTTCCAGGCTAGAGCCAACTCACAAAACTCCATTTAGTCAAATCCTAATTTCGATGGCCATCAGCACTTTTCCCTCTTTCCTTATGTTTTCTTGATCCATTGGGAAGAGGTGTGACAGCCTCAGTCCCTTGATTATTGATTCTCACATGATTGAAAGCCAAAAATATTATCCCATAAAATAGTACCCGTACAGAAAAAACAATCTGAATAAAACATTTCCTGATTCCGTTCCTAGAGAAATCTCACAGTGGTTTTCAAGGAAATACAGTGAGTAAATCAATGGCAAGATAACGGCCTATGCGGCAAGACGGCTAATTATAGCAAGACAAAATGGAGGAACAATTCTTGTTCTGTATTGCACTTACCATGTGTTATCCTGAGTCCTCACAACTTTGCAGGCTGTAATCCATTAAAGTTTGCAGCATTCTGGTAATATTAGTGAGAATGTTCAATTACTTTATCAGAGACAAACTGTTTATACAAAGGCGTCCATTCTACCAAAAGAAATATATTTTATTATATAAATATGGGAAGGAAAATAAGAATTTTCTAAAATAAGGTCACTGGTGCGGCAGTCTGTGAAACATAAAATCTTTGGTATGTTTTTCACATAAAACACTGTTCTAAATGCGAGTGGATCTGTAACCTCAGAGATTAATAAAAAAAATCCTTTTCTTTGGTTTGTTTGTTGTGGTTGCTTTTATTCGGGTGATGAAAATAGAACAAAGCAGACTATGTTCAAACAGCAGTTATTCAGTAGTCTTTACAGATATTGTCTGAATCTAATTGGATTTTAATGAAATGATATTTCCTTTGTGATAAGTACATAAAAATTATGTTTTTAATTAACATCACAAGGTATAAGCTATAGATACCAACCCTCAACTGAAATAATATTACTTTAATGTTTGCTTCATTAAAAAAGGACAGAAGTAATAACAAGGTAGCAAGAAACGTGTGTAAACTAACTGGACAATGATTAGTGCTGGACCCTTTTCATGCCAAGGAGCTGAGCAATTTTCCTGATGTCTTTTTCATTTCCTACTTCTCAATTCACTAGAGTTTAGCCATGAAAGAGTTTACAGAGTTTATTTATACACTTGAAATTCATTCTGGGGAGGAGCAGGCACTTGGACTGGAATATCAATATGCCAGGCAGAATATAAACTAAAATAGGTTTTCAAGGAGGCCTTGTAAGTGGCACAATTAAAAATAAAAAAACTTGTAAATGAAAAGCTATGAAGAAGCAGTGATGTCCTGGCACAAAGAACCCTTGGGATGTTATGCTCCTCAGTGGTTATTTCTCTGGCTTGTTACAACATAAGACTAGGAGAATGGCCATAGGAGGTAAAACCAAGAGTCTACCTAAGGTTTCCTGTCCTGTCTCTGGTAGAGGCTGGCGCTGACCTTTTGGAAAACAATATAGCAAGTATAGACTGATATGCTACCTCAGTCTCTGCCAGTTGAAAGATTCATTCTCCATGCCAGGAACTTCTATTTGGTTTGTTTATTTAAATAACTCAGGAGTGAAGAAATACCACGTCAAGATACCACTTCGACTTGTTCTCCCCCAGACATGAGAAAACAAGCAGTCAGGAACAAGGCAAAAAAAGAGCTTTCTCCTCAGCGTCTTTATTGTGCTAGCCACTGGGCACAAAATCATTAGCACGCTGTTTGCTTCTGCAGCAACAAGGGAGTGAGGAAAAGAGTCGGGACACAGAGCTACTTCTGCTCCTGGGTCAGAGCATCCCTGTGTTGCCCTTTTATTACAGGCTTGACAGTAAATTTAATATAACGTGAGACACACATCAAACAGATGGCAGCTCAAGGTATAATGCACAGTATACAAGTGGGCAAGTGAACAAAGAAAAAGAGCCAAGTAGGCTCAGAAGTTTAAGCCACAGCAAGTTATTTATATTTCCAAGGTGTTCATCCTGGCAAGGAACTGACAGCGAGATTTGCTGCAGCCAGAATCTGGGCTAAGTGGAGTGAAGGAAAAGCACTTTACAAATATAAACTCTTTGTTGTAATGTAGACCAAAAACTGAAGTTAAAGGGTTTGACTTGCACCAAGCCCTGCAGTCTGTCTCTACAGCACTGTCTGTAAAGTGGGACGGGGTAAGGTGGCTCATGTCCTTGGGGTAAGGGAATACTTGCATCAAGAAACAACCATAAACATTGAGTCCTGCTTGGTAGCTTTTTCTTTCTGCTTGTAATTTTCATCCAAAGGAAGGGTTTTGAAATATGTGTCTGTATTTTAAAGGCCTCCAGTGCTGTGGATGTTTAGTTGGTCATCTTTACCTGGTCACTTCATCCTTGAGCAACTAGATGAACATATTCTTGCTCAGAAATATTCAGACCTTTTCTAACCAATGATGGCTCCATTTGGTGCTCACTGAGACTCCCATAATTTATTCATACTGAAGTACACTTACCATTATGCATCTGCAGGATCATTATTTGAGTTTGTTATCCTGTAACATTAGCTTAAACATTTTATAAACTGCTGTGCAGGTGACAAGTTTATTAAACCAGGAAAGATAATTGCTGTACAGAAAGACTGTTAGGCTGTGTTCACTACAAGTTGCACAAAATTCTGTTATATTTATTCTATTTGTCATGTGACAAATTAGACTATACTTCCCCATTACTCAAGGGTCACAAATTTAAACATTCAGACGTTCAAGAAAGAAGTGCCTGGCAAATACAGTATTGTTATGCTTTTGTTCAGGGTTGTTGTTTTTTTTTATTTTTTTTTATTGGAGTTTCTTTTGGTTTTGGTTTTGTGGGGTTTTTTTGGTTTGTTTGCTTTTTTCATGGAGATAACAATTTATTTTTTTGCTTGTTGCAATTTTAAAATTCTGAAAATTGCCAAGGAAGCTGTGGGAAGGGACTTTAAATCATCTATATACAGAGGATGCAACTTGTAAGATTTATATTCAGCCTTTAACCCAATCCTACACTTAGAAATCCATTAGGTATCTAGCTCTTTCTGGACTTGTACTAAGAAAGAAGGGAAGGCTACCACCTGGCCCTTTACCTCAAATTGCAGGACCAGTCAAATAAGATTATCATTCTGATCTATCTGAATATTAGCTTTAATATTTCAAACCAAAACCTCTTCCAACAAGACAAAACATACCCTCCTCATGTAGAGAGCATGCATACTAATGTCAGGGATATAAAAAGGGCTTTTCATGTTGTTCAAAGACATCTAATATCTTAAATTTTAAAATTATCTGAGCTGAATCAGGCTTTTCACCACAAATTAGACTGCAGTCACCTTCATGTAGGTATATACTGAATGTGATACACTGATAAGCTCACTTTGATTGGGAAGTCTGGAAACAACCTTAGCATATAATAACTGATAGTAATATTAACAGTAAATCTTCTGAGAATAGTATAGAGCATTACAAGAAAATTATTTTTTTCCCGTACTTTTAAAATATAGTGCAATGATTTAAAAAAAAACAACAGAAATCACTACTCTGAAAGGAAATTTTTAGGTGACGGGTCTTTTGCTTGGTCTTGCTTCTTCAGTGTGTGGTCTAAAATAGCCCATTGAAACTGAGGGTTAAAACTGCAGTTCTTCCTTTAAGATAGTTGTAAAAAAAGCATTAAACTCCGTGCAGAATCTGGATATATGAAATTATTGGAGTGTCCCAGCAAAGAAAACATGTATCAGTTATAGAAGTAGAAACATCTCTGAATCTGCAAAGGTGTTTGAAATATGTGTATGAGAATGTTTATTACGTATTTCTTCTAACTGGATAAACCTACAAGACCCCATATTTTTAGCTAGCCATATGAGAATAACAAGACTGATTGCTGTGGTGCTCAATAATGTGCATATCCTCTTTCAGGCCACAAATATTTTATCTCAATATTCTATTGGAAAAGTCTGATGGGATTATCTTCTATCAGTGTTTCCACAATGGCAATACTGCCCAAGACTATGCAGTGCACCCCTTATCATCCCAGCTGTGCAAAGCCCTCACTGTTTACTCTTGCGCAAGTAAAATATTTTTAAATAAAAATATATTTGGGGAGGAAGTAGAGGCAAATTGGTGGGAGGACTAGAGAGTCAATCATTTAGCCTTTGAAGCATTCATGCTGCCATAAAATGGAGTTGGATTTGCAAGTGGTGCAAGTGGGGATATATCTACAAACAAGGTAGGAACTGATAGCCGTTTAAAGGCAGTGAAGAAGTCTGGTCAGTACTCCTACAAATTAAAGTAAAGATCTGGAAACCTTGCTTTAATAAAGTTTTAACAGGGAAAAGATAGAGGCCCAATTTTTATATGATGTTTTCTCCAATAAAATTTTGATGTCTTATGGATACTCGTTTCTGTCTTGACAAGAATTTTAGCAAGCAATTCTGAGCTGCCTTATAAAGCTTCAGCAATCATGGGCAGAAACAGAGCTGCAAGTATTGGCCCAGGTCAGTAAAGCTCCTTCAGAGCTCGGACACAATATTGTATTTTTAGTAGTCTAGAAAGCACCCAAAAGTCAAGGAAAGACATGTAATTAAAAGACCAATTTTTTAAATACCTGGTGTATCTTGGTCATGTGAATGTAGACATGGTAAAAGTTATACCAGAGATTGACTAAGCTAGTCTGAGCCTAAAAGCCACTGAAATATAGTCACATTTTAAATCCCTGAGTTTTAATAAGAAAGCTATTATTTAAAATGTTAGTTGAAAAATATATGCTACTTACTTCCAACTTGTGACCCACCAAAAAAGAAAAAAGCTTGAATTTTTAGTACCTTAAACTAATTCAGATCACTATCATTAAACAGTGAGAAAACTAGCATTACATCAACACTCATCCCCAAAACATTGCTGACTACACTCATCAGACTTTTCTCGTCATCACAAAAATTGTTCATGACTGAGCATTTATTCTTGCAAAATTTTTATTCCTACTAAACATGGAGCAAATTGTATACGGTCTTGAAACGTCTCTTGAGCAAACAATCTAGAGCTATTAATAAACAAAATGTGACATGAAAAATCAGGGTATTTCAGGTGCCCCGAAAGACATTTCTTGGCAACTGTCTAATGACTTCTTTGTAAAAATATTTATATATTATCTTTTTTGAAACATACCAATAATCCTGAAAGCTTTACACTGTTATCATTGATTATTCATGATCTTCCATTTAAAAACTTACAGGAAATATAATGGGAAAAAACAAAATTAGCTCAGCTAATCCAGTCACCAATATTAACCGAAGGTGGTTAACAGGGATTATAAACAGTTTTCAAGCAATACACCAAATGCAGATGTGTTCAGTAAGTGAACAATTTTTAGAGGTGATGCTCTTTTTTACCCTCTTATGTTTCTTGGCTTTTGTGGAAAGTAAAATAACATGCTATAAATGGAAATGTGAAACTAACCTGTGAAACATTTATTATTCTGATCACTTTGCTTGTCTGACAAAACTAGTTTTCTCTTACTTTATCTGTTTTTGACTTTTTAATAGCATTCTTTGCTTTACAGCATCCATCATAGTGGATTCATGACCATAAGGATGATCCTAATTGCAATTATGCACAGGCAATAGCAATGGGTAGATAATAGTGGGCAACAACTCATTTGTTTTTGCTGATCAATGAAAAGAGAAAATGAAAAAGAAAAAAAAAAAGAGAGAGAAAAAGAAAGGTTTTTTGTTTGATTTCCTGATGTTAAACACTGAAAAAGAAAATATTTTAATTTTTAGTGAAACCGATGCATGATTTTTGCACCTCACCATAAAACCCCAAATTCTCCAGTCATGGTTGTGTTTGGCACAATGGACCTAAGACTGTATACGAAATATTGTTGATTTAGCAAGAAGAGGAAGAAATGTTGCCACAATATATCATGCAAAGTGCTGTGGAGAGTGAGCTCAACTGGTGCACAGCATCCACACGGTGCTCAGGAGCAACCCTGTAATATGGTTGTGCTTCCAGGCTCTTCGGTGAACGTGGCTGCTGGTACCCAATGGAGGCACCCGTGCTCTCTTCACAGTGCATTCACTGACTAACAAGGGTAACCATAGTTGGAGGAGATTCTCCATTCTCACTGTCACTGTCATGTCTAGAGCTGGAGGTAGCTGTATGAGAGCCCACTTGGCCTCGAGGAGGAGGAGAGGGGGCTTCTGCCCCCCATCCCAGGGCTGGGGAGTCCTGCCTCCAGTCAGCCTGGTCCCTGGGTGACCTCCCCTGGGACTCTTGAGACACCCTGCCAGGAGCACTCAACTGCAGCAGCATCAAGACTCGGGATTTGTGAAGAGGAGGGAAGTCAGCTCTGGTGTAGCTACATCTTTATGGCTTGTTGTGCTGACACCACTTTCCCAAGTGTAGACAAGCCCTCGAGCAGACGCCGCTGTATCGCTTAAACTTCCATTAAAGGAGATCACAGAGCTCGCCTGTTCCTGGCACTTGTCCTGGGGTCCTTGGTCCTTCCAGAAATTGCCAAATTAAGATGTAAAGGAATGAAAGAGTAGCTTTTCACTTCCTTGTCATTTCAGTGGGTTCCTGCAGGGTTTGTGCCAACTCAGATGCTCAAGTCGTATTTGATTAAGCTAAGTACAATCAAGGAGGAACATTTCCAGGCCAACTCTAATAATTAAATAACAGAAACAGTACTACCAAATCTGTTGCCCATCATGGTATGTAATCAGAGTGTCTATGCATGTAAAGTAATTACAACTGTGGTTATCCCAAGCATAATTCTTTACTATTAAAGGCAGTAGTTTTTGTGGCGAATTCCCCTGATGTGTAATCCTACTGTTGATTTTTTTCTATATTCTGTTAGAAATCATATAAAAACGCTGCAACTCAGAGAAGCAAGTAGTCTAAATATTCCATCTGTGGTAATGTTGGTTGAATCTTATGAATCATGTTGATTTCTTTCTGATTAAATATGAGCTTTTATTTCAGAGTAGATGTCTACATATTAATAAACTCTTAACAATGTTACCTTATAGCATCAGTGCTAGTAGATAACAGATTGTAGATTACGAATGCATATTTGGCATAGGCAGCAGTGTTCAATGGCATGAGGTATCCTAACAGATTCATCTGGTTTTCAATCACTTTTGACTGCTTGCAAATACGGTACCTCTTTCAGTAGGTGTCAGAGTTTGCAGCTCTCTGCCATGAACTTAGACAAATTTTGTGACAGACTGTTGTCACTCACAGCTGTTTGTGTCTTAAAAGCTGCTAGTAAACAATTGTCAAGGAACCAACCTCGCGTACGCCTAAGGAAAGTGTGTTCTGAGTGAGCCACCATTTGGATGTCTTTATGTTCTAGCCCAGATTCACTCCACAGCTTGTGTTACACTAAACTTAACTTACTTCAAAGTTAATCCTATTTGATCCTTAACATATTTACAGTTGGGCCAATTTATTTTGGATATGTGGTCTGTTTAATTCTATTGGGTTTTTTTCTTATAGATAATGTATATATGGACATACTTTATGGAGGGATATGTGTGTGTGTGCCTGTTTGTGCAGGTGTACATACATATTTTGCTATTGCAGCTCTGATCAGTGGGCAGTTAGTAAATAAACAGAAAGTAAACAGCAAGAAAAACTATGACATTTACAGAATTAAAATGAACAAGTAATTGCCATGTTTTATATGAAGCAACATCCTTAACACGTTGCATCTTTATACAGGTTGCTGTCTGAAAAGCAAGCACGAGGGTAAGAAATCTAGGATTAGTGTTGTAAAAACCACAGTTGTCATTTCAAATTATATCAGATGACTGGAGATCAGTGTGTGGTGGTGGTGGCGGTGAAGGGCTGCTCTTTTTATCAGTGTTTACCTGACATCTCCTATACATTAGAGATTTTAAATACAACTTGTATACGTAAGAGTCTTTTGGCACGGACTCTGTCAAAGACTGCAATGTAATATAAGCAAAGTACATTTTAAGTACAAATACCATCATTTCAGATGATGGCTTCAAAGCAAATCTCAACTGTAATTCCCATTTATGCTATAGGAAGGATTCTTACTGAATAGTGAAATCCTGTTACACCTTACCCTTTTGTATGACTACCTGGGAGCCTTTTAGCCTGACTGCATTTCAGAATGAACGCATTCAGAAACCAGCAAGATGATGAAAATCAGTGTGCCATAAACTCTAGTTGTCCACTACTCCAGATTAATTTTATTAATTTTCAGCTTGCTTTATACCGTACCACAGAACATATGGCTGCAATTTCAGAAAAATATCAGGTTCTTTAGAGTATCTGTAGAGATCAGCACACAACAAAATCCTCATATGCAGATACATATGAAGCAGGATAAGTTTCAATTCTGCATCCTAACTGCTCAGCTTTAGTGCTTATCTCATTATGACAGATACCCATGGGATCGGAGTCACTCATATCATCCATTCTCCCAAGCATTCTCTGGAAAGACCAGGTAGAGAAAACAGGGAAAACTGTCTCTTTTTTTGGTTTGTTTATGTATTCCTCTAGAATTTGGACCATAGTTCGTGAGGGCAACACAACTTTCTGGAGAGAATTTTTAATTAGAATACCACTCCATCTATAATAAATAGACTTCAACTGCAACTCAGATATCAACTTTGTCTAGACAACAATAAATTATACTTGCTGATTAGCTACCAGATCATTTTTAGTTTTCTATCTAGAGGACCTCATGTTAAGATCATCTGGAGCGTCTGTAACAGAGCTATGGGCTACTTGTAAATCCTTACTAGTTCTACCGTTTTGTAGGGCTTACCAGTTAGAAATAATCATGCCTATAATCATGCATAGCTAGTGAAAAGTCGTGGGGACAGATATTAACAGTAACATCACACAATTTTCTTGAACTCTTTTTGTCTCATACAGTGCCTTGAACCTACCATGAGACTGTAAAGCCTGCAGTGAAACAGTGCAATCCATGGATGGTAGAAGCTTCATTAAATATAAATATAAAACAGTATGAAAATCCTGTGTCTCTCAGCTGAACAGGTAACCATATGTTTATCTAGGATGGTTACTTTTTACTAGTATGCATTTAAGTACAAGAACTCCACGCTATTGAATGAAATTGAATCTTGATCTTTCCTTCATTGTTACCAGTCTGTCACCACGTAATTCAAAAGAAAAAGAAGTAACGCTTGTCATGCTCAAAGCTGAGTAAAGCTCATCTTAGCATCGATATGTGTTGCATTTTATTTTAATTTCCCAAGGTTCATGCCAAGGAGCTGTGCAATTCAAAAATGTCAGTTCATGGTTATGCTTAATTCAATAAACTCCTCAGCATAATATCATGCCACTAATGTTTACCACTCACATTGAATGATAAATTAGCAAAAACAACAAAAAGGATGCACCAAAAATCTTCAGTTCTGTTCCATTTGACTGAACTTTCACAATGGCCATTTCTTCTCCTTCTTCTTTCTCTCCCCCTCCCCCTCCCTTCCCAGATCAGTCTCTGTTTATATTCTACTGGTAGGATTCTAGTCCAACTGCAGGGTCTCTTGAGAACAGACTGACCTAGGAAACACTCTAAACAGTTTTGTACAGATAACAAGCTGCCCTACTAGCATTGAATACACAGCTTAGTGGCTTTCATATTAAAAAAAAAAAATAAAAAAATCAGCTAATAATGCCTCAGTTCAGGATCAACAATCTTAGGGAGTTTTGTCAGTTTGGGTTCAATATTTCATCGTATTACGATGCGAACATTAAATCTGAAATTTCCGACTTTCTGCAATTATAAACTCAACCTTAAGCATAGCATTAATGTCATTATTTGCATGAAATAGTATACATACAGAGGGAAAAAAATCAAAGCAAGATAGAGGCTATTTATTTCTCACCGATTTTGTCTTCTTTTATACACCAGTTTTTGCACTCGAAATGGGCTCTCCTTTTTTCTTTACAGAGTGTCTCTGGTCCTGCTGATCCTCCTTGGGATAGTGTTGAGGTGTGAACCTGAGATATTTAGTAGCCTTGATACAGCAAAACATTTCAGTACAAGCAGTAATTAAGGCTATTCTGAAGGCAATTCATGTTTTTCCATATACTGCAGGAGGTAACTAATGTGAAGGGTTTTTTTTCTGAACAAGATATAAAGCCACTTTTGCTATTTAAGTGAGAAAATACCCCAAACCAACCAACGAAGCCAAAGACAAATTAACAGAAAATTCCAAGATCTCTCCTACAGAATCACAGGCATTTATTTCAAAAGTGTAGCAGACTCCATCCACCATAAACAGAGGGAGACAAGTTCCTCCAATGATTCAGAACTTCTGCTTAGGCAATGACCTTAAGCACTTAAGCACTCAAGTTATGTGCCTAAAATTAGACAGTGTGAAACCCCTGAAGTCTATTGATAGCCATAATGATATGACTCATGAATCTATTTACGTCAGTGTAGCATTCAGTACAACTGAGTCCCAGCTGGGACCTTGAGGTTCTAGCATGTTATGTATGGATCATAAAAAAATGCACAGAATCCCTGTCACCTAAATTTAACTATGTAAAAGATCAGCATTTCCAATTTCTTCTCTCTGATATATCTATTCTAGAATAGTATCAACTGTCCCTTGGAAGTGCCTAATTCTCTGTTGACTGTAAATGGAGACTAGATTAGCTTAAACCAGATACCCAGCTTTCAGGTGGTTGTAGTTAAGTGAGTTGAATCCTACCCAGCACGATTAGAACTATCGTTTTGTTACAACAAATGCCAGAAGAACTTACAGAACTGTCCCTGATGCATATTAAAGTAATGTCAAAAGTCACTAACTAAAAATAGCCTTTGTTTCCAGAGACTGCTGAACAATGATTATATGAATTCTACAATAATAAGGTAGTCAGTTTGAGTAGATAATAGGTATTGCCATATTCTTATACAAGTCAGAGTGGTACCATATAACATCTACTTTGCATACATTTAAATGACACCAAAACCAGTTTCTCTCAGCTTTCTCTTTAAGAGCAGGGAGACATGTGCACTGAACCTCCAAGGGTAAGATGTAGGTCCTATAGCACCATTTTTTTCCATTTCAGGAAAGCTACTTACAGTAACTGACAAATAAAGGACCCTTCTTTCAGTGACTGGGAAGTAGGAAAGGAAATGTTTGAAAGATTAATGGAGAGAGAAACCTCCTGACCTCCTTCCTGTATAGGCTGGGTTACTGGAATGTCCTCCTTCAGACAACATGTAGGCAAAGAGCCCGCCTTAAATAAAACAACGTAGAAGAGAAAGAGGAAAATGTTTTTTGAAAGTGGCTTTTCTCCACTTCCTAGCTATTCAGAATGTAGAGGACGTGCCTGAATGACCACCCAACACATTTCTTCTGGAAAAAAAAAACAAAACAAAACAAAAACCACAACATCTAAAAAAAAACCAACTGGCAGGAACCTGCAACTTTATGGAAGCAGTAGGTAAGCAAGTAAAATGATTACAAATCCTCTTGGGCTGAATGACAGGAAGGAAGTGCACTAAATGATGCATACTGAACAAAGGCCTAAAGGTTCGCGCTTACCTGGTATGAATTCTGATAGCTGTCTAATGGTCTGTGTTTGGATGCTGGTTTCTTATGTTAGAGGACAACATCACTGCAAAACACACACGCATATGAACATACATATAAACACTCAGCAAAATCAAGGGCTGATGATGCCCTATGAAAGCTTTTAAGGCACTGCGTTCCTCTAAGAGCTACTTAAATTCAACTTTTTATATATATATATAGTTATATATATATAACTATAGTTAAACCAGCCTGACAGTTATGTAGAAAACTCAGAAAAACAGTAAACTGCTGTCTTGTTGTAATATGATAGAAATCAAGTGGCAAATTTTTAGCTTGGCCTACAGCTGCTACCGGGTGTTACCACTATTCGTATCTCTCTGTATTTAAACTGCTCTCTTTGGATGTCCTAATAAAGACACTGCCAGTGAATCAGTTCTTTTTCACTCTTTTGAGTGTTTATTTTTGTTTCTGGGAAAGTAACATCCAGAATTTATTAACCTGTTGGTTTAGAGCTGGCACAGGTAAAAGAGCCTTGGCATATCACTGGTGCTTAGTGTTTGACCACACTGCAAGCACTGCAGTATGCTGTCAACATACGAAAGCTAGCTTAAAAATTAGCTAATTCGGATGCCACAAACCTTCAAGCTGGAGCAACAGGGAGCTCAGCAAGCACTTCCTGAGTGAATATTCACCCACCTACTCAGGCAGGCAGAGCACCATGCCGTGCTGAGCTGCTAAACTGCTCTTGGTAGCAACATTAGGCAATCTGGTTGTGCCTCCGCTCTGTTGTGGTCACAGCAGTGACGGTCATGTAGACACAGATTTGGCTCGTTGACTGTGGAGCACTAAAAGAGTCACAGGTTATTTTTGCCACAGCAGGCAGCTTGTGTGATTCAATCCACAGAGAGCTGTCACTGAGGAAGAAGGTGCTATTTTAATGTCATCGGGATGGAACAGGACTTCATACCAATTTCCAGCTCCAATTCCCTGCACAGATGTTAGGGATGTCAGCCTACATTTCTGCTGCGATTTTTCAAGAAGAAATGCTTTTGTTTTAAAATCCAAACAACCTGTGTCATTTTTTTTGGGAAAAGGGACTCTCCTTGAGATTATATCAGATCCAAATATCCTTGAGGATCAGTACACTTATAATACATGGATCATTTACACTCTAGACCATATCATCTCTTTCAGAGTCATCCTAGTCAAGGCCTTCTGTTCACACACTGCACGGAGCTATTATAGACTATTGTGTCAGGCTTGCCTGGAAGAGTGGGGAGCACTTGAATGCATGGATTATTGACGCAATAGACTGTAATGGTATGTCAATTGTCAAGGCCTATGTGGGGATACTTTCCTATGCGGATCATTAACAAAGAAGCTGACACTCTGTCATGTCAGTGCAGCTGCCAAGTGCACACACCAATTCTGCATATTAACGCCCCTTATGAAATTCTGAATAAGGAGAGTGTGTGCCCACTCCTGGCACTTGAAATTCACTCCATTTATGTATATTTAATAATTACATACGTGCTCATGCTGCAAAAAGCTGGGGCAGCACAAGAAAAAGTGGAACCTCTTTTAAAAAAATTAAGCAAGAAAGACTATAGTAATGAGCAGTACATTGCTCTTCTGTAGCACTTCTCAACAGTGATCTCAGAATGCTTTACAAACAAAGTAGCTTGTGTTATCCCCAGGTGCCTTGTGGTATTCCTATTTCACAGACGGAGAACTGAATCAAAAAATTAGTTACAGAGGACACTGAGACTGTAACCAGCGCTTCTGAGACCCAGTCTAAGAGCCCACAGTGCTTGCTACATAAAAAATAGGATGTGTTGTGAGAATCTTTAGAAATGCATTGAACTAGACCACATCTCTCTCCCTCTTTTCCTCTTGTGTACTTCTGAGCAAAGAGTTCTGGTTTTAGTCCCAGCTCTTTTTTCACATGTCCCCTTCTAGGCATTTCCCTTTTTCTCTCTCTTATTAGTAAACTTAACTCAGAAAATCTTTTATTGCATCCAGTAGATGACAGCAGGATGATGATTCTCTTTGGCATGACCCCTTATGGCTATAGAAAGTAAAAAATGAAACTTCTCGTTGCACAATTTTTGTCCTAATTTGTCTAGAACTTGATATAGCCCTTTATCACCACTGGTAGATGAGAGCAGATTTTACACTTGCACAATACAGTAACTGCAGGTAGTGGATTTTCTGCTTATGGAGATGCACTCTCTTACTGAAGACAGTCTGTTTTCTGTAGGCTGGAGCATTGGTTGGTTTGTAGGGAGTATCAAGAACAACCTGTCCTTAAAGGTATAATGTAATGGCAACCATCTGCTTTAAGACATTACCTGGACAATCTCCATTCACCCTTGAATCCCATAAATTATTTTGATTCAATGACCATGATGCTAATAGAAAATTACATACTGATATCCCTAATGCCAAACCCAGAGGCTGAAGCAAAGCCCACTGAGGCCAGCAAAAACCTTTCTTTTGTTGTTTCATAGATGTGGACTCAAGCCCTGGGTTTGGGAAAGACATGCATACAATAGCCAGAAGATGAGGCAGAAAAGGGACTTAGTCTACCCTGTGAAATTTGTAACACTCTCAAAAGTATTTACTTACGTGACTTTACAAAGACTACAGTAAGTAAAAATTTTGTATGCAGCCAATAAATCTTTCAATAGAATAGCTTGTTAAATTTTTCAGTGTTTGGTTGTTGGTGCTCTCTTATTGTGTTGGTGGTGGGTTTTTTGGGGAGGTGGCACCACAGTATTCTGAGCATGATGTCAAAAGGAATGGAAAATAATCCATTTTTCATAAATCTGTTTTTCCTTCTTTTTTTTTTTTTTTTTATGACAGCCTTGCCTAAGCAGATACTTCTTTCTGAAAGAGTTCAAATTCAAGAAACTTGTTCAAGTTCACAGGAATGGAACTGACCTATTCATTGAAAAAAAGCTAGTACAAACTGCTAGGCAAAGAAATGTGAATTAGAAATACGAAGAATCACAGCAACTATCATCTTCCAGCAATATATTTGGTTTAAAAAGAAGAAGAAAAATAAATCTTGATTAATTGTTGATGAAATTTATTTGCTGAAAGATGGAAAGACCTTGAGGCAATTACAACAATAGGTAGTATGAAAGAAAAATGAGTTATAAGAAAAAGATAAGACCAGAAGGTTCAAAGATCATTGCTGTTAACTAGCCACAAATTCAACTACTTATATGAAGCTTCTGTGATCTAAGTGGGTCTAAAAATTTGGGTTGTGAGACTCACAAGGAAAAAATTATCATGAGGTTCTTTTCCTGTTTATCACTTTAGTTATTCTAAGAAATACACTGGGGAAAGCTTTCTTCATGTATTATTTCTGCCTTTACCCAACCAAGAAACTAAGAAAGAAGGAAAGATAGATTCAGAATTAACAACGGGAAGTTAAATAGGCATTTTTCACTTTCATATTTTCCTTGGAGACATTTTTTTTTCCGGAAAAATAGTGTATCTTACTAGAACACTGTCTTTCTCTGTATATAGACATTTTTATCAGAAACATATATGTATTTTCCAGTTTGTATAAGCAAGTACCCAATGAAAGATGGTAGCAGTGGGAAATATTTCTTTAAATATTTCTGTTATGAAAACAGAGCTGACTGATCTTTTTATATTTGTAATATTTCCTTGCAGATGTAGCACACTCTCCCATATACAGTAAATCCATTTATGTATTCTTAGGAATGATTTGGGTTAATGGGTTTGTAACTGGAATTCATTTTATGAAAGGTATTAGGTGAAGAAACAAAGCAGCAACATCTCTATGGCAGGTTTACTAGTAATATGGCCACAGACTGTTGGAAGCTCATTTGGCACCAACCATGTGAGAAAATTACTCAGACAGAGGGATTCTCTCAGGGAGAGAAAAACAGACATTGCATCATGTAACCAACAAACTTAACCTTGTTTTACTAGTATCTTCCTTTTGTACCTGTTCATCAGTCCCAGTGTTTAAGAAATGAATTTGTATGCAGAGCATCTTTCCTTTAGTCTACACAAGGTCCTCAGATGTGAAGGTGGATCATGACTACAACTGCTGTGGCTGACAGGATTTCAAAAGGATTCTCTAAGAAGCTAACTTCATACGTGAGACTTCAGTCTGATTTGCTGAAGGATGTACTCCTCTCTTTTTACATAATGAGTTCTTATTTCCAAGATCAACAGAAAACAGGAGTGAGAAGAGAAGTGAGAACTGGATGTGGTAAAGGTTAGGCAAGATGGACCATGTAAATAACAAGCAAAGAGTAGCATTTGTTGCATCTAAATGAAAGTGATTCAATTTGATATAGGTTCATTTAAACTAACGAAAAAGCAAGATGTTCTTCTATCTTAATTTGTTTACAGAATCACAGATCACAAAATGGTTGAGGTTGAACAGGACCTCTTGAAATCATATAGTCCACCTTCCATGCTCAGACCAGGATTAACTAGAGCAGGTTGTTCAA
>VYZM01009198.1:420065-427565 GCA_013398915.1 Dromas ardeola
TCTGGGCAACCAGTCCCACTGTTCAGCTAGCCATGCAATTAAAAGCTTTTTCTTATGGAATTTCACCATCTTTCAATTTATGCCCACCCCCTTGTATTGTCACTGAGCGCAAACGAGAAAAGCCTGACTCCATTGCCTTTACTTCCCCCATCAGGTATTTATCCTGATTATCCATCCCACGGGTTGTGCACCTTCAGGTTCTTCAGATGGTCTTGAACCTGGTCTTCTCCTACAGTGGGCTGTTCCTCATTGGCAAAGTCCCCGCCTTTGCTTCTGCAACTTGGGCAGTGTGGCTAGAGCACTTGGTGGAGAAGACTGAGACAAAAAGCCCATCGCGTACCTCAGCCTTGTCCATGTCCCAGATGACCGGGTCTTCTGTTTCCTTCCTGAGTGGGCCCACATTTTCCCTAGTCTTCCTTTTATCCCTGATGTATATAGAGAGGATTTTCTTGTTGCCCTTGATGTCCCTCGCCACATTTAACTGTTTCAAGACTTTAGATTTCCTAACCTGATCGCTGGCTGCGCAGACAATTTTTCTGTATTCCTCCCAGGCTGCCTGTCCTTGTTTCCACCCTCTGTAGACATGTGGCGTATGAACCACTCCTACCAGGTTTGTATCAACTACAGCTTTGCTGAGGGTGCACTCTGTCCTAATCCAGGTCACTAATGAAGATGTTGCCCACTATTGGTCTCACTCTCAACCTGTTGAGTACCCTACTATTGACTGGCCTCCAACTGGACTTCATGAGGCTGATCACAACCCTTTGAATTTGGCAGCTCAGTCAGTTTTCAGCACAATTCCCTGTCTTTGTCTCTCGTCTGTATTTCATCAGCTTGTTAGTGAGGAAATTATGGGAGATGGTGTCAAAAGCCTTGTTAAAACCAAGGTGAACAACATCCACTTTGTAAATGGCAAATAGACAAGCTTTTCATAGCAAACACAGCTACAGAGGCACACCTTATTTATTCACATCAACTTATTGTGTTGCTTTGGGAGATTTTGTATGTGCCTGTGTCCANTATGTGCCTGTGGCCAACTGGAGGGAACTTCCCTGAAATATTGTAATGATTTTTTTTCTTTTTTTTTTTTTCTGAGCATGAAAAGAACACTTCGGTTGGAGGTAATTACATGAGCTGGTTGGACTATGCTGGATTATGATGATCTGGGGATTTCCTTGTGAGTTAAATACTACAGTTGCTGTTAATCATTTCAGTCAAGTGGGGCATGGTTAGTTCACAGCCTGTTTTTGACAGTGCCAGTGAACAATCATCCATGTGAAACTTCCAGAATTCACAGATGTTTCCATTATTCCCTGGCAGTCATCCAAGTGCCCAAACACATCAGATGTAGTAGGCTAACGTGTCACAGGAAACCAAATTCACCAAAATATTTGGGAAAATTCTTTTTTATTAATATTATCATTATTTTTTGACAAGAGCTACATTGACAATATTGCCTGACACACAAAGGAAAACAGCATGGGGTGCATGGGATATAGGAGTACCAAAGGGTACGATTTCCAACTGATTGTGGTTGCTCACTGCTTACTGTAATATTCTAGAAACATGGTCTGGTAAAGCGCTTCTGATTATTTGCATTTGCTGGAGATAAAGGAATGTGCTTTGATCACTTGAGTATTCAGACAAGTCCATTAGTTATCTGTAAATCAATATATTGATTTTCGGACTGCTTGTTTACAAGACTGTAAAGGAATTGTTTACAGGCTGCTCATTCAAGTTCATACCCTTATATGAATTCTCCCTTGTGATCAGCAGCCACAAGGTATTGTGTTTTCCAGTAACAAAATACTTAGTTAGAAGTACGCACTATACATTGCCTTGAAGCACTAAAAGATTTGAAACACTTGTGGTTGGAAATCAGAAGTAACAAACTCTGCGCTGTTGACTTTCAGCAGCCAACCTGATTGATTATGTCAAGCTAATTATGATTCTGCGAACCACTTTTAGATATATTTATGAATAATATCCATGGGTTCTGATACGTGCGTTTTATAGCATCTTGAAAACATTTGCCTTTGCCTGCTATTGCATCTGTGTTAAAAAGAAATACTTTTCTTTCAGACAAATGGATCACTTGGGCCCAAATGTTCTAAACATCAATAAAGCTAATCAGGGTTAATACTGAAATGAGTATTAAACTGAAGATTAAGCAGAGAAAACAAACTGAGAAGCAGGTTCTTCTTTTTCCTCAATTGCAAACTGAAACTGAAGAAGCTTATCATAATCAAGTGACGAGTTGAACTTAGCACTTACAGTGTCTAGCCTTATGAGCAAATAGTGATATTTATTGATGGTATTAATGTTTTTAAATAGGCTTAGACCTTTTATAATACCACCGACATTTCATTTTATGGAAGATGGAATGTAGAGGCTGTAAAGTCATGATTAATATTGCTAACAGTAATAAGTGGAAGTGTAATAGTCATTTTTGCTCGTATTTGCTTATATTATGTGAATGCCTTCAGTATCTGAAGAAACTCTATAGGGATACAATTTTCCCCGAGTTTGGAAATTGACTGACTTCTGAAAACATTGCACAGAAGGACAAGAAAGAGTTCAGATTATTTACTTTAACTGTTAACTGACCAAAGGCTGTGATTGTCACTTAGAGGTATGTATCTTAGCTGCACAATTAGCTTTATTATTTAATCCTTCCCAGCATGTGCTGTTGTGCAGTGAGGGATTTGAATGTGTTCAGCATCTCTGTTCTGCAGAAAAAGATGTTAATCATTCAAAGACTTCTGAAAGAATATCACAAGGTCAGAATAAAACTGAAATAAGGTTTTGAGTGAATAAAAGAAAGCAGAACAGAAAAGAAGCTCTACCCTTGCCTAGCTTTATGAAAGCCACTGCCAGTTTTTGACTGTTGCAACTGAACAGCACAGTAAGAGTTCTTTAGCTGACTTGCCTAGATCGCCATTTAAGAAGATCATCCTTCTGTATGAATAAACAAAATTTGTGAAATACTGAATATCATCCTATAGTAGAATGGTACAAAAGGAAAAAGGTAATAGGACTGTAAAGAGGCCTTTTACCACCCAACCTTCAGGCTAACCTGAAGAAAGCCAATTATCAGCTCATCTATGCCTCAGTGATCTCCATTCTACTTTTGGTTGTCAAGTTTCCATTTGCTGGTTAAGTAAGTCACAAAACAATGACAAAAAGTATATCCAGAATCACATACAAGATTACAGGTTATAGACTGTATTCTCAACTGACTGAAGTAACCGTGCCTACATTTCAAGATTTCTACATTCAAGATCAAATTTTTTTCTATTGTTTATTTTTGTTTATTTATGTGATTACAATAGGTGCAGATAGTGGCTGAGAAGAAAGCTAGAAAGGACACGGTGTTGCTTACATCTGAGTATTTTAAGAATTATAAAATAAAGAAAAAATGGTAAAATTATTTTCCTTTTCAGTATAACTGAGCAATTTTTTTGTCATTGGAATGGCTAAAATTGTCTAGAAAATCATATATATGTGCACTATCTTGCTGTAAAACCTTTCCTCTCCTTCTTGAGTGTAAAATAATGAAAGCTTGTTTGACATACAGGAACTGCTGTGAAGCAATGGCAAATCACTTCAAAGAATATAAAAAAATTCTAATTCTTGGATTACCTGCTTCTGTGGCTGTTTTTCAAAATGGAATAATAATCAGGGAACATCGCTAGCGATGCAGTATTTTTTGATTTCTTGGTTAGTGGTTCAGCTCTGTCAGTAATATCTGTACCCTGTTCTATGCTTTCAACAAGGATTGCAGTTGTTCTTTTTAAAGCAGGAGAAAACAGTTCTCAAATTTATTCTGATGTTTAAAAACTCCCTAGGGCACAGGCTACCCTCTCAATGCATGAGCTTGCAACTCCTATTAGTACTAATGGGACTCGAAGAAAATCTGTGCAGAAAGTTCACAATCCTGAAAGGCTGGAGTCAACCAGATATTTGCCATTGCTTCTGTGTACACAGGATAAAGCTCATGTATGTCACAAATAAAGTGACATGTTTTAACCTGGTTTCTTAGAGTCTTCTTCGTATTAGTGGATAGCTATCATCAAAAAGCTTTTCAGGTGGATAATGATCTCATCCTCTGCCTTTTAAGTATAGAATTTTTAATTGTTTAGTCAAGAAAGAAAGCGTCTGGTATGGCAAGAATCTCATAACAGTTCTTCAAGGACAAAATATTTATTAAATAGACAGAAATATTCCATCCATGAAGCCACTGTCTATCAGTTTGGTCTGCTGAGGTGTTAGACATTTCATATATTGAGCTCCCGTGATTTTGGGGTTTTTTTCAGTGATCCAGATAGTACTTCTTAACACGGCTATGCATTTTTACATCTGCAAAAATAAAAATGGTGTTTGGATAAACCCACATATTATATTTATCTATTGATACATGGATACTCACTTTGAAAACTTGACTTCTGGGCATGGATAAGGGTATCTTTGCAATATTCCTCTGAGGGAGAGAAATACAATTAGATCTGTTTTACAAAGATGAAGGAAAGGATTAAGGGCTAAACTGAGAAAGGTACCTAAGGACTATTCACAAAAGGCAACTGTAGTCAGACATTTCCAGAGCATGATTCACAGTGCTTGAAGATAGGCTTTGTATCAACCCCTGGAGCTTCTGTCTCTTTCTCTCTCTCTGTGGAGTGTATTGGGATCCTGGGATGATTAGTCCCCCTAGGCTGAAGTTTGCATTTCAGTATAGGCAGTACAAACCTGAGTGTTTCAACCATGTCTTTTCAATTGCCTATTCCCTGTGCTGGCATCCAAAGCCTTAGCCTACATTTTGGCTGTCTGTGCAATGCAGAGGAGCCTGGGGGAAGGAACAACCAAAATCGGGACTCTACTCAGGGAGTCACTCAGAACTATCAAGAGGAAAAGGATGTGCCTTGAAAAAACATTCATTCCAGAATATGATTGCTTTATTCACCTCTAGCAGGAGGTCTAAGGAGCCCTTTCTGGAACTGCAAAACAAAGGCACAAAACAAGTACTTCTTTGTCAGGAGCCACCAATGCACTTAGTTCTGCTCCCTTTCTTCCCTCTGTCTTGCCCAACTTCCTAAAAACTATAGCAAATGGTCTCCATCTTCCTCTCCCTATAGAGGAGCTGCAGGCTAATCAATATCACAGTGGTCAGAATAATTCACTTTGGTCAGAAACTCATCCAGGAAAGTAGAAATATTAACTGAAGAAGAGTGTGGCCACTCAGCTATTGTGAAAGGGAGAGAAAGGTCTTTTCATAGAACCCTTTGTAGCATTTAGCATATGTAAAGCACCTGAAAGTGTTTGTTGATCTCTCTGCAAATGTCTTTTAAGATGGTGAAGAAAGTTTGTGGCAGAAGACAGAATTATCTCACTGTCTTCGGTACCTTAATCCACTATCTCAATCACCAGACGATGAAACCAAGGGGGAATATGTTACAACTGAATGAAACGGGACAGTTTTCCTTGTGCAGAATGGAAGAAGTGTCATATATATGAATGAACAACAGAACCTTGACAACTCCTATACCATTTCAAAAAGTTGAATAGTGTCTTGCATATATTTGTTTTTATGGCAATGTTCATTTCAGACTTGAGAATTGCTAGTTGGTTTGGTTGCTGTTCTTCAGCCTATTCAAGCCAGAAACTTGCTTGGTTCACTGCCATTTTGTCTTTATTAAAATAGAGTTTGATGCTAGATTTTTTCCATATGAAATACAGGGAAAGACATCTAAAAATCTGTAATGTGCTCAGGCTGATGAAAACAGAGGGGATTTAATGCACATTATCACAATTTAGGCATAGGACATCAATATTGTTTTTAAAGATGAGCCAAAAGTGACATCAAAAATCAAAAGATTTTTTTTTTACTAATTCACTCAAATTTCAGTCAAGCATAAAATAACACAGGTGAGTATCTGTTGGAAGTAGAATCTCAGAATATGAAGTACCAGGAGTTGAGAAATCCCTTACGCCAGGGGTTTTGTGTATACTTTTATATGTGCAAACATAGGCTTAGCCTAGTCAGATCTTAGATGCTGAGCAGGAACAACTTTTGATGATAATAAAATAAGCACCAAAAAGGAAGTCCAGAAAGATATGATGAAGGTAACCACCTCTGAGTATAAAGTGTTTGGGAGGGCAACGCCTCAATATGATTTGGTTCGTCATTTTCAAAAATCTACAGATCCTTGTTTTTCACTTACTATATTCCCCACATCAAAAGATAAAAAGTTATTGCCAGAACTCCAGGATAGAATTGATCTTCAGTTTTCCAGCAGACATTAATGGTTAAAGAAGGTCAGCTTATCACAGTCAGTAGTGTCTCCAAGGAACAATTTCAGTGAAACACTCTGTTGCAAAAGTTCCTCAGTATTTTAGTGATTAAATTCCCTCCAAATTCCACTTCTATTAGAGCATGCTCTGCATTTTCTAGCTTATGTTTTGCAAGGCATTTCCTGAAATATAATCACTGTTTTGCCTGAGACTGCTTCACACCTGAACAGATTAAAACAACTTAATTTCCAGTGTTTCCAATGCTTCCAGCTAGGCCCAGACACATGGACAAGGAAGCTGACTGTTTCAAACACAGAAAGAGAAAAACTTGTTTCTCTAGGACTGGAAACAAACCCGAGGTACCTGATTTTCACTGTGTAAGTGCCATTCCTAATGCCTGAGAAACCTACTATCACGTCAAGAATGAACACATTGGATAACATTTCATTCCTTTCAAAATATCCAGACTGACAAACATGAGACATACAATAAGAGACCTCCATTTTAATGAAGCTTTCTTTGGAAAGGGATATAGCTGTCTTCTATTTTTTCCTAAGGTAAAAAGATCGCACTCTCCAGACCACCATGAGAGAAACCTAGATTCAAGACCTGACTCTGTGTGAATTCAGAGTCATATGACAAAAACCACCCCTATACCAGAAAACCAGGAAATCTGACCCAGTTTGGCCAGTTCACCTTTCCAATAAGATATAGAAAGAAAAAAACGCATCTGACAATTCAGAAAGTACAGATCCTGAGCAGTAAATGGGCATCTGATACAATTCCGTTCTCATTAGCATGATTGAAAGTTTGGTTTCTTTTGATGGATATGAGATATAAAATGCTGGAACGTTACATAAGAAAGGGGATTTTGTCTTCTGCTTTGTTCTCCTTCACTTCTAATGTTGTTCTTCCCAGTCTGTGTCCACATGGATCTGTGGATACGTGCCATGGTAGTATATCTTCAACCACTGATCCTTCAGTGATCCTATTTGGGGGCCTCTATGAAATGCACTGCTGCACAGTTGGTTTTCACCCAGCTTGTTTATGCCACAGGTGCCAGGGCATATGTAAATGGGGAGGGGAGGAAGAGTGGCAGATACTGTGCCTGCGTCCCACTGTGACAGGAGAAGGACGCCTCCCAGGGAACCTGAGAGCCCAGAATTACTCTTATGTCTCTTATTTTAGATGGAGTTAGGGTGTTTGATTTTA
>VYZM01009198.1:432565-446812 GCA_013398915.1 Dromas ardeola
AATTCTGGATTAAATCCATGCTGAGTTGCCAATCCAGCACTTTGTGTTCTTTGCCAATAGCTTTGGCTCAAGTGAAAGAAGCAGGCTTTGTTCTAAACTGGTGCAAATTCCTTGGTTGCTGTGATTGTAGCTTGTTCAAAGTGAGTGATCACATATGTGAGTCTTAAGTAGAGCTGTGCAAAACTTGGCAGCTCGAGTGCACAAGGGGTTTGGTGAACCTTCATTTGGCTTCTGTGTTTATGGGTTTGAATTAGTGTAGGAAAATTAAAGGATGAGGTAGGACATGCACTGAATAGATGCATCTCAAGAAATAGAATGAGTCACAGAGAAACATATCAAAAGTAGATGCAATCAAAAGCGAGGGACTGTAAAAATAATGTATACAGCAATTTAGATACAGTTTTATTATTTAAATATATTTGTTGTAGTTTAGACATAGATACACCATACAAAGATACAACTTTAAAGTGGAGGTTTTTTTATTTTGTTTGTTTTATATTTTTATGGAAGTGAATTCTTCACCCATTGAAAATAAGAGAAAAAAGCATAACTTTCCTGAATGAACAATGACAATGATTTACTTAGTTCTGCACTGCTCATATTATGCTTTATAATTTGTATGTCTTCCTTGCCAGAATACTCTTTCTCATTAACTGTTTTCAATTCTTTTTAATTTGAGATTTACACATTAATAAATTATGTGTAAGTAGTAGGCTACGGTATATGGTTCTGCTAAATAGTTACCTTAACATCATACTGGTTTGGAGGAGAATAGGCCCTTTTAACTATGCCTTCACATCTTCTTTCTCCTCCACTGTTTTCTTAGAGTGATGAAATAGTGGTAGGTAGAAATTCCTTCTTTTACATGATAGGAATTTAGGGTGAGCACATTGAGACACTGATGAAATATACTTCAAAATGTAGCTTTTTAATGTGGCTATATTTTGCCTCTTCTACTCTAAATGCTGAAATTAATTTCATAATAACAATGACGGTGAGGTACCCTGATATGAGTTAGGCTTTCATGAATCGTAGTGTTCTCCTTTGAAGAAAATATTGTACTACTACTATTACTACCACCGCTGTTCTTTTTTTTTAAATGCAAAATGTAATTGATTGACTAACTATTGCTTTCCACTCAGTCTCCCCATTCAAAATTACCCTTGTGGCATTTCCAACCACTCTCAGTGGAGAAATCCCGGCCAAGACAGAGAGATGAGCCAGAATTCTCCTGCTCACTGCCTCAAACTGTCACTCCATGGGACCATCGCAGCTGGTGCAAATATGTGGGCTGCTCTTAATTTCTCCTGAGGACCAATCCTGCTCGCAGAATAATCAAGCAACTATTAAGTTGCTTTTAAGTTGAAAAGGATACCAACTCGTTTGTATTAAGAATGTGACTTTAATGGGATACATATGGAAATGCCATCAATGTGGTGATATAAAGTGCATCTATATTTTCAAGACAAAGCTTCAAGTTTTCAAAACCAATAGTGAGCAGTGTAGGGCAAATAGTAAAGCAGACATGGAAAATTTAGGCTATCTATTAGCATCTGATGTTGACTCAGCAGGGGAATCCTTCCTCTGAGTTGTTCTGTAATCAGTGCTCCTGTATTTATGCATCTCATTTTTCCAAGAGCAAATGGAGCAGAGCTGGTGACTCTTACCAGTCCTTTGCACAGTAGCAGTCATGAGGTTTTAGCCAACTATGAAGCAAATCCCAACAAGAAATTATTTCAGCACAGATGTATATCACAAGAGTTGTGGTAGAAATAGTAATTTATTTCCAAGGACCCTTCATGTGAAAGGGGCACTCATCTGCCAGGGATAGTGGGGAAATCCATGTTCGCTAGCTCTATTGATTATTGGTTTATTTTTCTGGAAACAAAAACAATCAGTCTAATGAGAAGAGAAAACTTTCTTCTACTTCTGTCTCAAATGTTATAATGTGTTTCAGAAGGGTATAGTTGTGTTTATAGCTGCAGAGTTTCCAATAGTCACATTGGTTGTTTTTGACTTATGGCATACAGTTAAGGATTTTATAACTAAATTTACCACAAAAAGATGAATACTCAGGTATCTCTAACTTTGCATCCAAGAGAAGAGTCCTGAATATCGCTATTATTAAGCTCAATTAGATTGAGAACACTTTCTGGGAATGAAAAAAAGCAGCTCTGAAACTAAGTTGAAAACGTACAGCTAATGAACAAAGTAAAGAGGAATGTAGTAGAGCTGATATGAAGCATTGTTTTTCTAACTGGAAAATCTTTAAAAAAGGAATGGAAAATGATAACTTGTACTGTTTATTTTAAGATTATCTTATTGCATTAAAAAAAGATTTAAAAAAAATCTCTACTATAAAATGCAATAGAATCATTCAGCAGATCTATGAAAACAATACAGCTTATTAAAAGTCTGTAATTACTACAGTAATTTACAAAAAAATATTAAATTTTTATCAAACTGCTTATATTTCATCCCTATCAGAACTTCATTGTAAGAGGACATGCTTTGGTTAACCAAAGAGGAGCAATATTTTGTGGTACAAGCGCCTATAAAATAAATAGGGTTCTAAGAAAGTAACAGGGTAGAAGTCATAATCTGCACAGGTAATTTGGTTAGCAAGAATATGTTTTTATGAGGAAAAAACTTACAAGATACTTTAGGAAGGGGGAAATGATCAATGTAACTTACAAGAAAATAATTTCAATGCTTGAAATAAGCACCAAAATACATACCGAATATTCATCTTAAAAGATATACCCGTTTACAAGATGACTTGAATGAAGCTGATTTTGGGACACAATTGGCCAAAGTGAGAAAGAAGTGAGAATATGAAAATAGAATTGGTCCATAGTTGTGTGGCTTTCCTTTTTTTTTCTTTTTTTTTTTTGTGTGAGAGATGTTATTTTTTAAAAAAAACCACAAAGGTAAATAAGAAGTGAGCATAATTAACTTTCATATTATAAGAGGAACTGTGAAGATAACATTTCTGGAAGACTCTTTTTTATTATTATTATAATAAAGCATCCCCACTTCCTTTATTTATACTGGTATCAATGTTTCAAGGCCTTAGTTCTTAAGTATCAATTTGGCACAACTTTCAAGTCAGGTGTTGTAGACTGAACAGAGGTAAGGCAGCTGAACTGCAGAGTCAGTGGATGATTCCTGCTTAGGAAACACAGGAAGTAAATGACAGAGGTAGGTACATCAAATGTATCATCAGATTTTCTTGTTCTGTTCCCAACCATGGGTAAACTAATTTCCTCATCTTTCATTTGTCTCCACTAGAAACAAATGAGAAATTCACAATAAGCCATGGAAAGGTAGTTGTTTGTTGTTTATTTATTTTTTTTTTAATTCCTGCAAACAGGCTTTATTTCGTTCTTACTTTTGGGGTGAACATATTTCATCAGTATTAAATACTGCTTTGCTCAGAGGTTCTGACCAGCATTTGGGATTTCACTGAGTTAACTTTTCACATTACTCTGCTAAAGATAAATAACAACAAGACCAATATGCTGTTGTTAACTATTATTATCTTAATATTTGATGGTCAATAACAATAAAAACAATATGTGAGGTCTTTTCTTAGTACAGCAGCTGTATAATTTTCCATAGATTTTAAATAATGTGAGTTGGTGGACTCACTAGGGAAAATGATGTAGGATGACTTTACAGGGAAAGGTATTTAGGCCTTGAAGATCTGAACACATTTTAATGTTTCTCCGTTTCATGTATTTCACAAGAAAGAGTATTAAATCTTAGTGTCACTAAGGCTAGCATTTAGTCATTCTATATTTTTTTAGTTGCAGTATTTCTTCAACCTGATGTATTGCCAGTTAACAGTTCATTTTCCAGCCAGCTCTTATTCCAACAAGTCATAATTGCCTGCTCCTCAGAGCTCTTCACATAGGATCCACAATAAAATTTTCCTTATAATTAACTACTCCAGGGGAAGGTCTCTGGTCAGAATGACTTGAGAACTATTTCTTGTTTTCCTTCTGCATTTTACTGCTGCTATAAGGGCACAAGAAATAGCCCGTCATCTTTCCATACATGCTTAAGACTTTGAAGAAGATATTGATTCCAGGGAAAATATTTTCCTCCTTTCTCATCAAAGCCGTACCTTATGTATATGGTTACCAGTTGTTGTCGGCCCTTCTATAAACCAGTAGAGCTGGTAAATTAGTCCAAAGTGTGTCTTCAATGATCTTTTCACAGAAAATCAAATGTTTTCAGGAAACGCGACTGAAAATTATAGTGAAAAAATGACTTTGATCTAGTTTTTATGAAAAAACCTGTATTTTGGAAAGCTAGAAAAACATTTTGAAAAACACTTATCGCTTCTGTCTTGTTTTTTTCCCAACAGCTGTGTATTAATTGTGTGGATCTTATTGATATGATCTATCTATATGTCTTATAATCTTTTCATTACAACTCATAACTAAACAATTTGTAGTTTCAAAGTATTCTTATATTTAATTTTGAGTGGGACTGCTCTTCATCCACATTACTTCCTGACTTTCCATGCAGTGACTGTTTGTGTTTGTTTTATTTATTTAGTTTGTTCTTTTGCCAAAACCTCTCTCCTTTCCTTTCCAGCTCCAATCCATATGAAACCTTCAAGACAGTCATATGCTAATACTGGAATGAATGCAGTTTTGCAGTCCTTTTTCTGAGTTAGGCAGATTGAAAATTTTGGTGACAGGGTGGGGTGGGGGCATCGAAGCCACAAATCTGAGCTTCAGGACATGGGGATAGCTCCAGGTATTCAGCTCCTGAAAGCATATCTAAGATTTTATGCTCCCTTTGACCCCAACTGGGTTATCTAACTGAAATAAATAAGGTTTAGTTACCTAACCTCTCCTTAATCTTTCTTCTGGTTAGGTTTGGTAGCATCTCATTCCTCATCTGCTGATTTCTAGGAATACAGTTTTCAGTTAACAGTCTGGGAACTGGCTGCACCAGTGCTGAGTAGAGGGGAAGGATCACCACCCTCAACCTGCCAAAAATATTGTGCCTTATGCAGCTAAGGATACCATTCGCCTTTGTTGCAGCAAGGGCACATTGCTAGTTCATGGTCAACTTGGCATCCACCAGGATCCCCAGATCCTTTTCTGCAAAGTCCATTTGCAGTGGGGTGGCTCCCAGCATGTACTGGTGTGTACGGCTGTTCCTCCCCAGGTGCAGAACTTTGCACTTCTTCTTGTTGAATTTCATGAGACTTCTGTCAGCCCATTTCTCCAGCCTGTCAAGGTCCTCCTAGAATGCAGCAAGACCCTCTGGCCTATCAGTCATTCCTCCCAGTCATTCCTCCCCTTCTACAGTTTTGTGTCATCTGCAAACTTGCTCAGGGTACAATCTGCCCCATCACCCAGATCATTAATTAAGATGTTACACAGGACTGGAACTAGTATTGACCCATGAGGTACACTGTTAGGTACTGGCCTATCTAGGCTTTCTTCTGATGATCACCACCCTCTTGACCTGGCCATTCAGCCAGTTTTCAATCCATCTCAAAATCAAGCTCGAGACTTCAAAATAGGTATTTGGGAGGGGTTGACCCTGGCTGGACATCAGGTGCCCACTATCACTCCCCCTCCTCAACTAGACAGGGGAGAGAAAATATAACGAAAGGCTCATGGGTCGAGATAAGGACAGGGAGAGATCACTCATCGATTACGTTCACAGGCAAACCAGACTTGACTTGGGGAAATTAGTTTAATTTATTACCAATCAAATCAGAGTAGGATAATGAGAAATAAAACCAAATCTTAAAAACAGCTTCTCCCCACTCCTCCTTTCTTCCCAAACTTAACTTTACTCCCAATTTTTTCTACCTCTTCTCCTCAAGCAGTACAGGGGGACAGGGAATGGGGTTTGCAGTCAGCTCATCCTACAGTGTTTCTGTTGCTCCTTCCTCCTCAGGGAAGGACTCCTCACACTCTTCTCCTACTCCAGCATGGAGTCCCTCCCATGGGAGACAGTCCTCCACAAACTTCTCCAATGTGAGTTCTTCCCACAGGCTACAGTTCCTCATGCACTGCTTCAGTGTGGGTCCCTTCCACAGGGTGGAGTCCTTCAGGAACAGACTACTCTAGTGTGGGTTCCCCATTGGGTGAAAAGTCCTGCCAGCAAACCTGCTCCTCTCTCCGTGGGTCCACGCATCCTGCCAGAAACCTGGTCCAGCATGGGCTTCCCACAGGGTCACAGCATCCTTTGGGCATCCATCTGCTCTGGTGTGGGGTCCTCCGCTGGATATCAACCGCTGCAGGTGGATATCCGCTCTACTGTGGACCTCCCTGGGCTGCAGAGAGACAGCCTGCCTCATCATGGTCTTCACCACAGGCTCTGTTCAGATGCCTGGAGCATCTCCTCACCCTCCTTCTACACTGACCTTGGCATCTGCAGGGTTGTTTTTCTCACATATTCTCAATCTTCTCTCTGGCTGAAGGTGCTGGGGTTTATTTTTTCCACTTCTTAAATATGTTATCCTAGAAGCACTACCACCGTCGCTGATTGCCTTGTCCTTGGCCAGTGGCGGATCTGTCTTTGAGCCATCTGGCACTGGCTCTATCAGACATAGGGGAAGCTTCTCGCAGCTGCTCACAGAAGCCACCCCTGTAGTCCCCCACTAACAAAACCTTGCCATGCAGTATTATAATGCCAAATTTTTTATTTAGTTCTTCCTACTAGGAAAAAAGAAGATTAAATTGACTCTTAGATTAACTTTATCCCAATACAGTACACATATAGTTTGGTCCTAAATACTCTGAAAACTGACTGTGTCAGGTTTCTTCTAGAATATCCTAAAACATTAGTTTTCTAAAATGAACTAAGGTCAGGAAGTCTGCAAGCTGAATATTAACTCCCAGGACACTAGGAGCTTAGATTCATATAATTGGAGAATATACTTAGAAGGCAGAGTCATAGCATCACTCTAGGGAGGAGAAAGGAAAAGCATCCTTGAACAGATTGTAAATATCAGCACTTTAGGTATCCTTATCTAACGAAACATTAGTTAAATTCTTTACATGTAATTACTCCTTCCACAAACCCTGTTTAGAGCAGAAGAGTCCTCTTTTGAAATTAAGATGTTATTAATCTAACTAGTAATATAGACATTTTTGTTTTGTTTTAGCTGCCAGCTTAATTTGCTTTAGTTAGGATGAAGCAAATAGCAAGGGACATTAACATCTATCAATAAATAAATTAACTATTAAGAAATGTAGATCTAAACAAACACTTAGGCATCTTAATCAACACTTGGGAAGAATTTTGACATCTTTGTCCATAATAGCAACTTTAAAGCCAAATGCTCCCTGATCCTGGAGGAACAATTCACTGGGGGAGAGGGGGGTGGAAGGGGCAGCGGGGAAGAGTAGCAGGAGGACAGAAAGCTTTGTCATTTCACTGCTCCCTAATGATGGATGCCATAGATTTTGACTTACATTTAAAGGACTATCTCATCCATGTCTGTCCCATGAGACTTCCAGCAGATTGGGTTGAAATCATCTCATCCTCCATTGCCAAGAGCCTCATAGACAGTGTTCTCTTGCTGGACAATACTTCTCAAATTGTAATAAAACAAAAAAGCTTAAGTCCTTTCTTGAAGTCAGCCCACAAACAGCATTTCACTAGATAACAATGTCTTGATCTGGTTTATTTTTATATTTCATTGTAATTACTATTTTATATTAATTTTCATATGTAGTTTTGTAGAAGCACTCATAAATGAATTTTCGTATTTCTAACCAGATTATAAAGTAAGCAGTATTTTCTGTTTAATTGTTTCTAAATGTTTTTGTCCCTCCTCAGCAGAAAGTTATAGTACTGCTGAATAAGAACTAGGCGGTGCTCAACAAGAATTTAAGCAGGAGTAATGTGTTCCTTCCCCTTCAGCTATGGAGTCTGATGCTAGTCCAGGTGAAACGTATCTTGCTCTTTTTTTTTCCTGAGTTTTTGAAAATGTTGGGTGAATTTTCAGATTGGAGTCATAGCCAAACATTTAAAATTTCATGGATAAAAATAAGCTTGCAAGTATGGATTGCAGAGACTCCAGAAGCCAAAGGTAAATTTAAAAAATGTACTTAGTGTGATAATGAAAAGTTAACCTAGGGAAATAGGTTCTCTCTTTTCTTATGTAAATAATAATAAAAGAAGATAAGCAGAATGAACTGAATACTGGAAATCTTACTTCTGTTTTTTGTCTGTATTTTAGTTTCAGTAAAAGAGATGAGGGCTTTTTTTTCATTTCACCTACTAATAGTCACATTGTTTATGCTTTCTTTTTTTGCAAGAGATGAGCTTTTAGCTGGTATATCTGAGGCATTCCCCTGATGACAAATGGTTAGAAAGATTTTGGGGAGGGGAATCACTATTTTTTGTTCTGTGACTTCCAGCATTTAGGAAATGACATAACTGGTGTTTATTTTCACACATAATAAGCTCTAACAATACAGTAAAACTGTGTACATTATAGAGCTAAAAAATATATACATGTATTCCATTTTTCTGTATCTATAGGAAGTTAGAAGGCAGTTTGACTGCAAAGGTCAACCAATGGATAAGGCAAAAGTAAAAGAGATGATAGGTAAGAAAATAATCTCTTAACTGAATCAGTTCAAGCCTTTTAAAGATTCCAGTTTTTCCTCAGGTAATATGCCAAGATTTGTGACCAGTCAATGAACAACCAATTTTAAAAAAATGACTTACAATATAGCAACATGACTGAGTCTGTATGTACTTTGGGACAGTAAACTCCCAGAGTTTTCTATGGTACACACAATGGAAAATTCTGGCTCCATTGTCTTTTTCTGTCAGATCCTGGAATATTTTTACAAACTATGAAGCCGTGCAGGTTTTTACAGTACAAAAAAACAAGAGGGGTTTGTTTGTCTGTTTTAAAGAATGATATTCTTCTTAAATTCAGTTGGCTTTCATGCAAAATAGAAAGAAGGAAACCTAGTAAAGAAACAGCAAACTTTATATAATAATATAAAGTTTTGGTGTGGGAAATCCCAGACCAAAAAAAAGAAAAATCTTCTAGTTCCAACTGTCTAGCTAGATTTTGCAACAGAGCAAGAATTGCTATAGTATACAGGCTTCAAGACATACTAGACCTCTTGTTCAAATATAATAGGTTAGCAGAGGCCAGATGAAGGGCCAGGCTGTGATCTGCAAGAATTTCTACCGAAGTGAGAGACAAACTTTGGATCCTTTTGTGGCTGCTGTGGCAAAAACAGCTGAACATGAACCTACATTTCTCAACAGAAGGACTGTGATATCAAAGGAGTCAGTATTCTTTACCTCTAACCTCTACTCATGCTTTTTTGAACAAAAACGCACATGGATATTCATCAGAATTAATATCTGTACCAAGCAAAAAGGGAATAACAGTCCATTAATAGTGGATTGACATTGTGCTGGTTACTGTGCTAAGGCAACTTCATATATTTAAGTAAAATAAGTAAATGCTTTAACTCACAAGCTTTGATTGGGTTCTAATTTAATTTATCTAGGAAAAGAACACAGGACAGCAATAGTTGATGATAAATGTAAGACAGAAGAGACCAAAGAGAAAATTAAGACAAAGTCCTACAGAGTTTTACATTATATCTCATTCTAGGGTTTTAAATTAGTTTGTCCTGACTTTAGTGAGTAAGATAATATCTAGCTTCAGCCTGACTTTGAGTGAACTCTATTGATGAATGGGAAAGGCTGTTTTTCTCTGGGAAAGCGCCTGAAAACAATCTGTTTCTGAGACCAACTGAAAAGTTAGAAGAAAATAAAAAGAGACAGAGTCATCTGAGAAGTTTCCCCATGTATTTTATTGTTCTGAATAACACAGAAAATTATGATTCTAATTTTTAGAATGCATGGATTCTAATAAACTACTTTTAGACAAAGTAAGTTTTCTTTTCTGTGATATTTTTTCCATTATTCTCCATCTGTCTTTTCATATTATAAGCTCTAGGGGTAAGATCTGTGCATTCAATATATATTTGTAAAGCACTTGGCACTCTCTCTGTGCTTAATGCAAACACTAAAAGCCAACACAGTATAAAATATTAGCTCTTCAGTTATATTAAATCAGAATGGTTCACTTAGCTCCTCTCTGCTTTCTGTGAAGGGTACCAATTAAAGTAGCCTGTAAAAAATATGGTAATTTATTAAATGATGGAGGTTTGATATTGTCTAGACTAGTTTTACCCCAGTTAAATTTTTGTTTCATGGTGTTGCACTTGGCCCTTCTTCATGTAACTGAAATTAGAATCAAGCTTGCATTAAAAGATGAACTAGAGAGAAGCTAGTCATATTGTAGGTGATTTCCTTCCTTGTTACTTCCTCATAATTTGCTAGAAACAAAGAACATGTCACAATAGTGTCCTTTGCTGGCTTCAGCTAACCTGGGAATACGTAGCGAGTACACAGAATGCTTCCTTCTAAAGTTTTTTTCTTTTTATGGTACTGTTTAAATTATAAACATCAAAAGAAATCTTCTGAATTAAATGAAAAACTGAAGGGGGAAAAAAAAAAAGAAAAAAAAAAAAGATTGAGCAAGAAGGGGAGCAGGGGAGGTATATTTCCCATTTCATCCCAAGTGGAGAAAAAATCTGTTGAATTCCCTTCCAGACTTGCAGTGAGTCTCACAGGCAAATATTCAGGTATGGTCTTGACAGCTTCTCAGAGGTCTTATTTTTAGAAAGAGTGAGTCACGCCCATCTTCTGAAAAAGCAAATTATTTTAAAACACTCTTGCTTGCTGAAAATCACTATTCTTCTTGAATATCTTAAGGGTATATTAATTGCCTACAGATAAAGATATATTAATTACCTACTGATAAACTCTTCTTTAAAAATGTTGAGTTCCGATAGCAAGCACTTGAAGATAATTAAGAACTTGGGATAATTGAGAAATGTAGGGCACATCCATATACACTTCACATAAGGTTATTCAAACTAGTCCCAAAAGAGAGGATATGTGTATGCCACAGTGCTACTCCACACAGGTATACTAGCTCGTGTATAGGTAGCAGTATAGCTATGTGAATATGGTATTTGCACTGGGACTAATTAGGTCACTTCACTTTCATATTGTGATTGTTTTATTTTCAGAGCCAGCTGGGTATCTTTCCACAGTTCAGTATTGTTCACTATAGACATACCCTTAAAATTATTGTGTATATTTACTGCTATTCCTTTACATATTCACCCTGTGCACCGAATGAATTAGGATCCCAGTTGGAAAATAGAAAACAATTGTTCGTAAGTCCTCGTATATCTCAGTATTTTCTATTTGGAGTTTCCAAACCTTAAATATTTGATTTTTGCCATCTGATTTTTGAAGAGAGGGGGAAACCGAAACATATTTTTATATGTTTGTGACAACCCTCCATTCTGTGCTCTAACGAGTATTTGAACTACAACCTTCACAGCTGAGACTGTTATTCCTTGTAGTAGGAGACAATTATTATCTCAGTGGGGAATAGACAAACTGATCATGTTTGATCATGGGGTTTGGACGGACCTCAGCATAGGCTGGCTTTCTTTCTTCAACTTCCTATCACGGAAGCTTTTGGCCAGATATGAGGAAAGAATTATTTGGGTTACTTTGGTGCTAGGAAAATGTGAAAGACTTTTTATGGCTTTTGCTTTTACAAGAAAAAATTTTAGCATATTTTGCTCTGAATACAGATTTTTTTTCTGGAAGAAGGGTAAATGTGGGAACAGAGTAGAAGACACATAGTTGAGCTGCGACTGGTAGAAGACAGTGTTGCTTCTTAAACATAGGTGTTGCTGATCTAAGAAAGCCAGCAAACAACTATCCATGTTTAATTAGACTTGTAGCACTTTGGGACAAATTGCATGTTTTCTGATATGTTACTACAGCACCCAAATGTTGTTGCTTGCAGAACCTACTAGTCATTGCAGCAACATATGTGACAAAAAATAATGAATATATTAGTAAAAATGCTACACAGAAGTAAAGAAAATTGTGTTCAGATGAGGGATTCAGGGGTATTGTGCCAGCTTTTTCCCACCCTGTAGTTTAGGATTTTACCCCTCAAGAAGTTTTTTTAAAAGAAAAATAAAAGATAAAAATATTTTTTCATAAATATGCATTTCGTTTTTACAGAGTTAGCATGAAACACTGAATTTTTGTATCTCCCATGATTGAAGTATGAGTAATTGCACATATAATTGAACTGCCAGATATAATTTCTCTGATTAGGAATGTACAGATTTCAGTTTGGTTTTCTAGCTTGAAACTGATCTAGCATCATAGATTTGTAGATTAATATGATCTATTGAGATAGATTTCCATTGGTTTCTTTGTGCGAAATAAAGTCAGGCAATTCACAAACACTTAATTCTATTAAAGATTAATTCCATTAAAATGTTGTCATGGTTCTGAAGTGATAAATGTGACAGCAATGAGCTTGATTCATGCCTGTGATACACTGAATTTCACTTTGAGGGCAGATATTTCAGATAGGGAAATTTTGTCTGAAGGTGGGCTCCAACCACACAAAGCATATATGATTTCAGGAAACTGGAACCAGTCTATTCAGTACTAAACTGCCAGGGTGTCTGACTATACGTTAAAGCTGTCAGCAAGCTATGGAAATGTTAGAAAAGACAGTAACAAAATCCCTGCTTACTTTCTCCTGGACCCGAACCCATCTTTAGGAACCATTTGCATCACAGTCTATCTATACTTGCAATGCAGACTTCATGACTTAACAGCTTTTTGCTCAAAGTTGTAAATTTTCATCATTATTTCATCATTATTTAGCCCGTGTTTCACCAGACGCAGCAGAGGAAAACCCAGGATGTTTGATACAGCACTTGCATCATCCCAGACCTCTGCAGGAGCAGTAAGAGAGGATCGAAGGGATTAAGTAAAAAAAAAAAAATCTAGAAAAGTTGTACCCAGTGCCACATGAGACTTAACAAGTTATCCTTAGAATCTTACACTCTACAGGCTGAGAAGGAAAATAATTATATTTGCAAAAATTCCCTTTGTAAATCCTGCTTTCTAATGGAGAAATCACAAGGCAAGAGAGTGGAGGGTCATTGGAGCTTTTAAATTAAAGCAGAAAATGAAAAATAGCACCACTGTCACAATGAACAGTAAAACTTTCCAGTACAGTTAAGACCTACTTGAAAGTCTGTGACAGATGTTACTGAAATTAGAAATACTGTTTTTGCTGAATTGAGGTGTAATAACATACAAGTTTTTCTAGAACACACATATTCTTCTGAGTACAACCAATATAAGAAGCATATAAACTCTGAAAAGGATACTTGTAAGATAGGTTTAGTTAACCTAATATGCTTCTAATCCATCAACTAAACGGTTCAAATATTTTCAGTATGCTAAATGTAAATAAGTGAGGCAGGGTTCATAAATTCAACATATTGCTTTGCTGTCTGTGAAGTTGTACTGATTTTCCAATTGGAGCAATTATACCATTGTCATTTCTTTAATAAATCTTTTTATTAATTTTTGATGCATATAAATACACAAAAGTCATAAATATGAACAAATGGCACCAAAAAAAGGAGAATAATACTGAAGAAAATGCAAATTATATTGGTTTATAATACCAACAGTAATCTGCATTTCTAGAACACTTTCCATTCAGTTGTCTCCAAACATCCTACAAATATTAGCTATTTTCAAGACTTCTGTGAGAAAGAGAAGCATTAGCATCTCCATTCTAAATTGTCTTCAATTTTTTAAGCGCCCGCTAATTTGGGATACCTGTTTGGAGAAGGGGGTGGCTAAAGGAGGAATGGACTAACAATATGAAATCCTGAACAATCAATAATAAAAAATACCCTTTTTTGTCATCGATTTCCTGGGTCTTTTGGAGAAGAAAATGTTATTTTAAGTGTATGTTAGGAACAGAATATAGTCCAGGACTACTAATTTTCAGCCCCGTTTTCCATACACCAAATCATTCTGTCCTTGTGCTCTTGTTAGGGTTTGAATATCACTGCTCAGTAGCAGTTGATCAAATTCTGCTATTCCACCTCCCAGCATGACACCTTACCCCTTGAGGACACCCACGGTTTGCAGTCTCAATCACCCTGTACTATTTGCAGTAGAGCTTCTTGTCCAAAGAGGCTCTTTCTGCAATAACTATCGAGGCACCCTCATTCTGCCACCAAGAATGAGACATTTTGTCCTCCCGTTGTCTTTTCGGACTCTATAGAAATTTATTGTCTTCTTTAT
>VYZM01009199.1:0-67405 GCA_013398915.1 Dromas ardeola
CCCCCCACCCGCAGGCGCCAGAGAAGGCACTGCCACAGTGGGGACGGGGATGAGGATGCGCCATGACCTGCCCGCCTCAGCCCCGGTTCTTCAGTGCTGCGCTAAGTTACAGTCCCCTCAAGGGAAAAAACACTTAATAAGAAATAAATAGCTACCCTTTCCTCATAATACTTCTAAATGTCACTCCAGTATCATTTTTAGTCAATGCAGAGATATTAAAGACCAGCTCAGATCTCTGAAAGGCCCCTTTATGTTTCTAGAAGCAGTCACGAGAAGCATGCAGAAAATGTAGGTATTGCAGCAGCGCACAGAAATATCTGCCAGGCACAGGGCGCCTCGCCGACGCCGCGGCCCCGCACCCTGCGTGCGCTCACCAGGGGACATGCAGTCCCCCGGACCTGGCACCCACAGGGCGGGCGGTGCATGGGGGGTCGCTGCAGCATGGGGCCATGAACCCCCCCAGCGCTGCTGGGTGCCCACATAGACCTGTCAGCAGGGGGGACCCACTCCAGCCATTTGGCTTCTCCAAGGTAACCACTACCAGCCCACCCTCCCCTCGCTGGGCCACCAATGCCACCAAGGAAGCCACAGCTCCACCGCTGATCCTGCACCTCAGCACCCTCTAGCAGCTCTATGTACCATCGCCGGTGCATTTTCTCAGCAACAACCTTTACCTTCTCCAAAGTACCCACTATCAGCCCACCCTCCCCTTGCTGGGCCACCAAAGCCACCGAGAAAGCCACCACTAAAGCTACCGAGGAACCCACCACTCCACCGCTGATCCTGCACCTCGGCACCCTCCAGAAGCTCGATGCACCATCGCTGGTGCATTGTCTCAGCAACAACCTTGTACCTTCTCCAAAGTACCCACTATCAGCCCGCCCTCCCCTTGCTGGGCCACCAAAGCCACAAAGGAACCCACTGTTTCACCCCAACCCTGGCACCCTCCAGCAGGTCTATGCACCACCACCAGTGCATTGTCTCTGCAGCAACCTTGCATCCATCATCTTTCGTGTGATTTTTTGAAGACGCTGCTGCTGGACCAAGAGCTGGTCCTTGCACGAGCGAAAGCAACAGCCNAAAGGAACCCACTGTTTCACCCCGACCCTGGCACCCTCCAGCAGGTCTATGCACCACCACCAGTGCATTGTCTCAGCAACAACCTTGTACCTTCTCCAAAGTACCCACTATCAGCCCACCCTCCCCTTGCTGGGCCACCAAAGCCACAAAGGAACCCACTGTTTCACCCCGACCCTGGCACCCTCCAGCAGGTCTATGCACCACCACCAGTGCATTGTCTCTGCAGCAACCTTGCATCCATCATCTTTCGTGTGATTTTTTGAAGACGCTGCTGCTGGACCAAGAGCTGGTCCTTGCACGAGCGAAAGCAACAGCCCCGAGTCCCCACGGCTCCTCTGGAGCGGCAGCACCGGGGAAGCATTAATCGCGTGGCTTGCGACCCAGTTCCTATCTGCCATATTGATTTTGTAGCACACTCATTTTTTAATCGTTAAGGAGTTATTAAGTCAAAATGTCTCAGAAGCCTCCATCTATTATATCAGAGGTACACTTATAAAAAGTTTTGTAATAATTTCAAAGAATAGTACCAGTTTTGTTTGGGCTCTTTTGGCAGGCTCAATTTCAATTAAAGGATGCTAATTAGCTTAATCATATTTCATGTTAATGCCTGCTTGATAGAGACCTGTGTCAGTTGTGCAGCTGCTCCAGGTTTGGACTTTACTCTGGGAACATTTCTACCTATATTCCCAACTGGGAAATGTGAGAAAGACTGCCTGGACTGGGTTTTATGTTTTCCATCCGTCGGGAGCAGAGCATCCCTTGGCATGTTTCCACATGAACTGACAACGTGTCTCTTCACCTCCTTTATCACCCCGCGCCATAAGGCACCTTGATGCCCGGAGGAGCGGGTTTCATCCTTTGTACCAGCGAGTTCAGCTGCAGCCTGTCGCGGCTGGATCCACAGCTTATTTCTGAACAGCAGCCAGGGCGCCTTGTATATTATGAATAAAACAAACACCGCCGCGGCAGTGTTTATTAAGCAGCTAAGGAGCTTCCTAATGTCCCCAGTGGATAATCGTGATTTCGCCGCGCACGATGCCCACATCCTCCTCCTCCTTGCTGAGACACCAGGATGCCCGGGCACCAGAGAAGACCGTTCCCCACGGGGTGCTGAGGGGGCAGCTCACATAAAACGTAGGCACTGCAAAAGAGAAGCAGCCCTTTCTTTTTCTGTGCGGAGATCCTGCCCCTGGAGATCACAGGGCTCTTCTCTTTACAGCGTCTGTTTATCTGGAACTCGTCCATCCCAACTGCACATGGGATTCCACCGCAAGGACCGGAGAAGGACGCTGGGTAAATGAGCCAGCAGTAGGTACCCTTCAACCAAAGGGCGCTGGCGAGAGGGACCGTCTGGTCTGACTGGGCCTCCGCAGCAGATGGAGGACTTGTCCTCTCATCCCACACCCTGCCTCTGCAGCCAGCAACCTGCTCGGGGAGCCAGCAAGCTGAGACTGGGTTTCTTTGGAGGCTTCGCCCTGCGCAGCCCGCATGCGGCACTCCTCCCGCTCAGGTCCTGCGGAGGGGCTGCTCCCAGTCCAGGCGCTCGGGTTTGGGTCTCCTCCAGATAAACGACTGCTCAAGAAATGCTGCTGTCCTACGCAGCAGTATGAAAACCTGACGGCACGCCTTTGGATGACATTTCTGAGGCCTCACACTTGCTCTGCCTGTTGAAAATAACTATTTGAGATGGCCTTAACTCCATGTCTCACGCTTCTTACAGATATTTTAGCCCCCAGGAGCATCCAGACTCAACAGTGCCTGGACACGGTGATGGAGACCCGACCATCTGACAGAGAGCCTCCATCAGAAGCAGTGTTGGGTCTCGGTACGGAAAAGCTTCCTCAAGAGAGCAGGCTCAGGACAAAAAAACCACTGTAATTTCTGACGGAAGCCAGACGTCCCTTCCCCAGGCATGTGGTAGGGACGGATTCAAATCACCACAAGTAAATTAACAGTCTCACATTTACTTCAAACACATCGAGCAGTCCCAAATACCCAGGACGGCTGCTTGAATTTTCACGTGCTCTCAAGGGGCTGATCAGAAGAGAATCACTTTTTGTCAGATGAGTTCTGGCTGAAGGATTCTTGGTTTAGGTTTAAGCAACCATCCTCCTCCTCCTCCCTTCTGTGGGGAGTTCCTGCCCACCACCGTCCCAGCAGAGCGCCTGCGGTGAAAGGTGACGGCACGCGGGTTTTTGGAGAGCACAACTGATGGTTTATGGGCACTTTGCGGCCCAGCAGGAGCCGTGACAGTAGGGCCAGGGGACGCGGCTGATCCAAGCCAAAAGGGCTGTGGGAATCACTCAGGGTTTGTCTGGCCACCTTTCTGCCTATCTCCAGGAGGCAGTGAACATACTCAGGTGTTGCACATTATTATGAAAGTACCTATCACAGATCCTGCATTTTTTTCCCCTTTGAGAGCTGAATATCAGATTTTGTGTTGCTTTAGAGCAACAGAGATGACTTCTCTGAAGGAACCTTTCTGGAGACTCCTGTACCCAGCACTTGGCACTTGGTGGGAAGAAGCACACAACGCGTGCCCTGCCACGGGTCGTTCAGCTTTGTCCGGCAGCGAGAGTGGCAGATCTCCTTTGTGAGTCGCACTCTTCGGTGGTTAGGCAAGAGAGGTTTTGCCATCGCACAGGCAGCATTAGAAAGTCCACCAGGTCCTTCCGACATGGCACCATTAGACAGAATTTGACTGACAACCAAACACTGCTTCTCGATTATGGCACTTACTATGTGTCCTTTGGAAGAAATGCTTTTGCTGTTCTGGAGTTTCAAATTGTTACTACAAGCGTGGCTGACAGATACAGAAATAGACTGGGTTTGATGGAAATGATTTCAGCTCCAGCAAGAAAATAGCAGCTTTGTCACTTTTAAAACTTTCCCAGATTCACAGAATTGAACAGAAGGGTTGAGACTGGCAGGGACCTCCAGAGATCATCCCGTCCCACCCCCTGCTCAGGCAGGGACACCTACAGCTGTTGCCCAGGACCATGTCCAGATGACTTCTGGACATCCCCAAGGACAGAGACTCCACAACCTCTTTGGGCAACCTGTGCCCATGCTCCGTCAATCTCAGAGTGAAAAAGTGTTTCCTGATGTTCAGAAAGAACCTCCTGTGTTTCAGCTTGCCTCTGGTTGTGTCACTGGGCACCACTGAGGAGAGCCTGGCTCCATCCTCCCGGCACCCTCCCTGCAGGTGTTGATGAGATATTTCACGTTGATAAGATCCCCTGTGTCTTCTCTGGGCTGAACCATCCCAGCTGTCTCAGCCTTTCCTCACAGGAGAGATGCTCCAGCCCCTTTATCATCTTCATGGACCATCACTGGGCTCTCTCCTGTATGTCCATCTCTCTCTTCTCCTGGGGAGCCCGGCAGCGGACCCAGCGCTCCACGTGTGGCCTCACCAGTGCTGAGCAGAGGGGACGGATCACCCCGCTCGACCTGCTGGAGATGTTTTGCGTAATGCAGCCCAGGATAGCATTCACCTTCTTTGCGGCAAGGGCACGTTGCTGGCTCGTGTTCAACTTGGTGTCAGCCAGGACCTTTTCTGCAAAGATGTTTTCCAGCTGGGTGCCCCCCAGTACATATTCGGGGTCAATGGGAATTTCCCTTGGATGCCCATTAGCTACTTTGGGAGCAATCTTGAATCCAGAAATGGGAGAGATCCTCAGAGACACTCTGTCCAGGGTATCACCTGGGTCAGACAACGACCAAAAGACATTGTTCTGTCCAAAATCCAGGAGGCGGTTCCTGACACTGAAAGCTTTATGCCTCACCACTGGGGCTCTTCACAGCCACAGAAGCAGAGCAGGACCCCCTCCTTCTCTGCCCCACGCCCCCCGAGCTGGGTAACGAGGCAGACCCAGGCTGATATTCTGGGGCCGACTGCTGGTGCTCTTGCACAAAATGGTTTTATTCCTTCCAGTTCCTAGAGCACGGCTCATTGAGCTTGCTGTTCAGTCTGCTGAGAAACTTCTGGTCTCAGATCATCTCTGCACAACTACGTGAGAATAGCACAGTCACCTGCTAACGAGAGCCAATTAGTGGCAGATTCCCACTGTTCGGGAAAAGGAAGGCAACGGGAGAACGGGAATCACTCATCCTCCCCGTTCCTCCTCTGACAGCCGCCAGACCAGCGCTCCAGCTAATTAGCACAAGGGCCTGAGCAACGATGTCAAGCAGGAGTCATGGAGCCCTCGGTCAGATCCTGGCATCACCGGGAGCAGTGGGAGCTTGGCGGGGATCCTTCCCGAGGGAAACACCATGCGGGATGAGTCAGCCATGCAGACAACACGAAAACCCTGGGAAGAGGAGCGTTCGGCCGAGCAGTGCTGGCAGTCGTGACCTACAAGATGCTTCAGAAACCTGGCGTGAGAGTCTGCTGCCAAGGACATGCTGGCCAAAGTGGCAGCTGGGAGAGGTCCTGCAGGCACCCTCCTCTCTGGGCAGTGACCTACACTTCCCTGCAATGGTCACTCTGGATGTTGAGCTACCTCCCCTGAAGTACAAACACCTCCCCTGGCTGTGGCTACAGCCTTACAAACGCGTCTGGAGAAGATGGAGCGGAACTGGAAACCCGAGAGAGGCAATTAATTAAAAGGTTTTGTCTCCTTTATATAATCACAGATATTGATTCACTCCTTAAAGCACTCTCTTGCATCCCAGCCAGTGAAACATTCCCAGTGGTAGTTGGATTTGTGCCTCTCCACCCTGACAGCTGAAAGTGTTTTATATCACTGGGTAGCTCCATCAGATCTTAAAGAGTCCTACTGAAAAGACAAAATATAGTTTTATCAGTTGACAAAGAGGATAACAGGATTTCTGAAAATTATGCATCTAATCCCACCTATCCTGCAAGATCACAGTCCTTAGGAATTTGGACAACCTGTCCGATAAGCCTAGCAAATACAGGAACAGGCAACCACCGTGAATTAACATGCTCCTCACTCTCTGGCAGATGCTCTTCAGAAAGGGGAGAGAGAGCCTAGTTCTGCTGAAGGCGCATGACAAGTTTACGGTAGATAGTAACTGAAAGGAGCTGCAAGAGGGTTACCAAAGCCCACACCTCAGTGGAGGATAGAGGCAAAGGTCCAGGTGGATCCTCGAAAGCTGCTGCCGATCACAACAAGATATTTCAAAAATTTTGCTCTATGAAAAAAAAAGAAAAAGAAGAATCATTTCAGCAGTATCTCGTGGTCAGTGTTACCCAGGAGTGAAAGGAGATGATTAATCAGTCCCTCCCTACTTTACGCACCATAAACCTTCCAATGCCAGAAAGTCTGTGGCTTTGCAGCTCCTAGAGGTGGTGGAACCCATGCCATGCAGAAGGCAGGAGCTACTTTGTAAGGAAGAAAATAATTTGCCGTGCCTATGACTACAAAACCTTTAACATTTCGGTTGCTAAGTCCTTACGTTTGTCTTGGTTGAAACTCAGTGCCCTACACATGGCATTCAGCATCTGCTTGTGCAACTGGTTTTGGGGTACACATTCCATTCCTCATAAACAAATGTTCACATCACCACCTCCCTGTACATGGCCAGACACTGAGCAGACCTAGAGGTCTAGAAGGACTTTTTCGAGAAGGCCCTCCCCCGGTGCCCAGGCAGCTCCACAGAGCACCATGACAAAGGCTGAGATAGATCTGGTTACTCCAGCACAACTGGGAAACAACTTCTGACTCCACAGCCCACAGCTTGACACCTTCTGCCTTCACTAACATTACATTGGGAAAACCATTTAGATGGTACAGGCATCTGGAGCAAGAACCACAAGGAGAATGAGTTGAGACTTTGACACTGTAGTCCGAAACGTTGTCACATCTTCAGAGACTGACACTTGCAGCATTTCTTCAGTGTCGCCAGTAACATCCCCAGACCCCTGAAGTGCTGCTCGGGGTATCTCAACCCTGACCGCGTGGGCAGCACCTGAGCTGCTCTGCTGTGACGAGCGCTGCTCCTTCCCCTGACCTGCTAGCCCAGGCACACCCTTAGCGAGCCCAGACAATTCCCACCAAACAGAACAGATATGGCAGGAGTTGCACACTGTGCTTTCCACCAAGAGTTTACTAAACCTTCCAAATCCTCCATCAAAGCCACTGAGCTACTGGATAAAAGGGTGTACACGGCACCCCCAATCTCCTTACCAGTAAAGACCAGCACACCAGCCCAGGAAGGAGCCAGATCGTGGGAGGAGTAACCAGTTCGCAGCCAGGCATTTGCAGGGAGGCTGCAGTATCTGGGGTGCTCCCTCTCACAGTGCCTTAGTGCAGCCTCTGCTCCCACCCTCACAGACTCTCAACCACCTCACGCACCGTCAGCAGCCTGGACCCCTCAGTGGTCAACTCGATCCCGTTTGTTTTGCCATGCCCTTCAAATTTGGTACCTCAGTGCTGGTTGCTGCAGTGCCCACATCCTTCTGTAGTGGATGGTGTTCACCCCTTTGAACACGCCATACCTTATGGACCCAATGAACAGGCTGCACACACAGAGCTTTTCCAAACCCATCCGAATGCACCAAGAACACCAGGAAAAGTGTGTGCACACACCAGCAGAGATCTACACACTTACAACTTAGCAACGCAGAGGACTCCTTTGGCAGATACTTTTTTTGCTTAACGCATTACTATTTTTATTATTTTATTAATCAGAAGCCTGCAGCTAACTCCTTGAATTACATTAGCTTTTCCCCCCTTAGGAAAATGATGGCATCTCTTGGCCAGCTCACCCAAGAACAGCCTTCTTGGCCCATTGTTAAGTTCTCCTTTGTGCATTTACCAGATTCTTCAACCTAAGGCACCGTCCTTGCACAGCCTTCAGCCAGAGACGCGCAGCTCACCACACCTCTGAGAAACCAGCAACGATCATCCTGAAACTGCCTTTGTCAAGCTAAATACCCCAACTCTTGTAGGCTTGTTTCAGGAGTCAGCACAAAGATACAAGTATTTCTATTCCAAACACGACCATCGTTACTCTGAGCTTGGTTAGGCTGATGCCACGGTTCACCTGGACTAACGCCCATAGATCATTACCCTCTTTGTCCTTGCCGTTGGAGATCCAGAGTTTCCTAATGGATCCCACTCTCACAAACCCCGTGGACTCTAGCAATCATTTTCTGTCTTTGTGATGGTAGCTCTGAGTTACTTTCCAACTCTCTCTCAATGGTTGATTTATATAATTTGGCCAAATGACATTCACTCATTCTGCCCACATAGTTCCTCAATCACAGGAACAGTGGCTGGGAGACAGCCATGGTTGAGTCCAGAAGTTACTGGAACTGCTTGGAACTGTTAAAAGGCCAAAGAACAGGGACTTGTAGAGAAGCATATCCCACCCTGGCAAAATGCAGTTCAGAACATCCCCAGAGGGAGGAAAGGCAGCTGTCACCCAGTGCAGTGTGCAAGGTCACAGAGCAACTGCTCCATCGCCTGACCCAAACTTCAGAAGCAGCCCTTGGTGTGAGAGGACACAGGACACTCCTCAGATCCAGAGAAGACTGCAACTTTGCACAAAATTCCCACTGCATTGGCACTGTGCAGAGTTGTCTCTTGGTAGGTTCGTAGCCCTTGTTTTCCGCTCCTTGCACAGCTGAGCGAGGAGCCACTGCCATTGCTGCGGCACCAGGAGAGCAGGAGGTGCTAGAGGGAGCATCTGTGGCAGCCAGTGGGGCAGTGGCACCAGAGAAGACAGCAGAGGTACCAAGCTGAGCAGAGCCTGGCCAAGTGCATCCCAGAAACGTCACAGCCCCTGACAGCAAAGCCCCTGCTCAGGCGTTGGCTCTGTTTAGGAAAGAGCAGCTTCAAAACTTGGACTGTAAAGCACTTTACCAAGAATGCTGGGGCCAAACCGTCCTGGCTTTGAGACATGAAAACCATCTCAGCCTGGGACACGTCCTCCAGAGGACATCCAGGGTGGCTGCAGCCATCTCCTTGTCATTTGCATGTCACTCAGATCCAGATCTTCTGTCAGTAATTGCTCCTTCACTAAAACTGTCATCGCCCAAAGACTGATCAAAGACAACTGATGACCTGCGTGGCACAGAGGAAGAGATTTCTTCTCAAAGGACTGGCAGTTTGGGAATACTGATGTTTTCTCTTCCATAACATTGTAAGACACTGAGTCCTGAAGAATTTTTTACCTGAATTCATGGTGCCATGGATGTTTCTCCACCACATGCTGTGCCTCCAGCAAGGAGGGCTGGATCTGCTGTAGGCGCAGCCCAAGCCAGCAGCGGCGATGAGGAGGCACCATGAGCACGCCGCGCCCACTGAGACCACGTCTGCAGCTGCTGGGAGCTGCCAGGTCACATCTCCAGAAAAATGAGAGAGATCTGGAAACGATTATGGCCCTGCTTGATATACGGGAATAATTTTTTTCCTTTTTCTTGTTTTATTTTCTGTAGTATTGTTTGGATAAATCAAAATAAGGAAGAGCATAGAGGAGATGCTGGACACAAACACAGCTTGCTGTTTGAGCCCCAAATCAGGAGTTCGGCCATTTTGCCCGACGCTGTGTTGCAAACAGATCTGTTTTCAGATGCTCCCAGATGGCAGGGAGCCGGGTCCGTCACTGATGTCCTGGAGACCACTCATGCACCTCACCCCGTCCCCGGTCACTGCCTCCGCCCAAGAGACAGGATGAAGGCTGCGATCAATATCCCAGCTCCTCGCGTCACAGGTCCTTGGTACTCAGCCGTTAAATCAGCCCTTCTCTGTCGTTCCCGGACATGCAAACTCTGATGCCTTGTATACACAACGTTTGGGACTGGCGTGTCCCAGCACTAGTGAAGGAAAGCCACGCTCCTGGGGCTGCTGCTCAGCTCAGCAGCTGATTCACCGCAGGGGCTGCAGCGGCGACATGGGCCCTTCCCTGCGATGGAGAGGGGAAGCAGCGGCAGCAGCTCCGTCCGCGGGGACTGTCCCCGCAGCACAGCCCAGCCCTGGGGGTCTGCTTGTGCAGGGACCCTCTGGCACCGCAGACGCTCAGTACCGGTGCTGCAGGGACTCTCACGCGTGTGATGTGGCCGAGGAGAGTCACTGCCGAGGGAGAGCACTCATAATTGAAATTTCCCTGAAACTCAAATTAATTTTCAATTTTGTTCCCTTGGAAGGAAGGATGTGTCTGTGTCAGATGCCAAATTAAGGGGATTCTTTGTGTAGGAAGTGTAATTGATTCCCATTTACTCCGCATCTGTATTTCTTAAAAAAGGGAGCGTCTGTGAGTCATAGGCCTGGGCAGAGCGGGTTGTGCTGCTGCGAGCAGACGGGCACCTGGGAAGGGGCCTATTGGCTGTTCACCACCAGAGATGTTTTGCCACCACGAAGTCTGATTCAGGATCCAAGCAGCGACACAGTCCATGCAGATGTGGTGGCACCAGGCAGGAGGCACCCAGAACACACCGCGGCAGGGGGGCAACCTTCGCACCGGACCTGACCCCAGCCCTGTCCACCGCGGTCACACAGTGCTCCTCCAAACACCTTCAGGATCAGGAGCTGTGTCCCAGTTTCTGGCAAAGTGATGCAAAGACAAGGCTTGCAGACAAAGACAACTGCAGCAGGTGGAAATGAGACCCAAAGGCACTGGAAATAGACCCACTGGGCTGTCCCTTGTCTCTCAGTGCTCAGCGGCAGTGACTGTGCAGAAAATAACACCACTGAGGTTTCCACCACTAAATCTACCACTACTAGATCTATCAAAGACACTGGAAGAAGCATCTCCGAGGGATCACCGTGAACAGGGGGTGAGGTGGCCTATTTCTTACTGCCCCCACTCAGCAAACACCAGACTGAGAAGCAGAATTACTCAGGGTGTCAACGCAGACTGTACAACACATCTCACCCCCAGGATAATGCAGCATCATGACCCGGTACTGGACTGCAAGAATGTAAATGTCACCCCAGAAAAAACAGGGGAATGACTGCTTCGAATATGTAGCGAACACAGCAACAACCCCTTTTGTTTAAAATGAAACATCTTGGATCTAGGAGAAACAAACCTGCAGGATAAACTATAGGACAGAGTCCCTGAAGGGTAGATTTTTCACTCTGCAAAGTCCTTCTGTCTACAAAACATTGTGATCCGTTTGCTAATAACTTCTCATACCTGTAGAAAATCTTTTTCCTTGATATTTAATCTCTCTGTACATCAGTCTAGGGAAATAATAAAGTCAGATCTGCTTTATTTTATGTTATAGATGCTTTAATTCTACTCAAAGTTAGACCAACTTTGTATAAAGCATGCAGCGCACGTGACTATCTTTAGCTCTGGCACAGCGAAGAGCAGAAATGGCCCATTCAAAGCACTTCCTTGAGCCTGACTCCACCGCACTTACTCACTGAAGTAATTTCACCATCCGTACAGGGGCATAGAATTATGGGGCCTTTGAATAGAAACTACTCTTCAAGCAGACCGGCAGGTTTGTCCCGTAACTTTAAAATATCCCACTATCGCCTGCAAGATGAACCAAGCCAGGCATCCCCAAACAGTGACAGGGGATGCTGAAGTCGGGCCCACGCAGCGCAATGCCGAGGAGGGGTGGGGGTGGCAGGAGCCACTGCTGCCAGCCCTGCCGCGTCTCGGGGCCGTGCCGGGCATCACCGGCACCAGCGGCACCATCTGGGACCCCTGGACTGGCTGAGCGCCACGAAGCTCAGATCGCATCTCGCTGTCCTTCTGGCAGGGCCCACTGACGTGGGCTTTGTGTGTCTCAAAGTAGCCATGGAAAATGTTATCTGTGAACAACAGAGCAAGTAATTCTCATAATGTGTTTCTGACACAGAGTCCTCACACCACCTCACCCTCAGGAGTCACCCCAGAAGCAGTGGGTGGCAAACATCTCCACAGCAGGGCAGAGCATGCCAAAGACAAGGATTCCCACAGCCAAGTGGACCTTATGGCATCCATAGCTTCACATGGAGAAACCGCCTTTTCAAAATAAAAATGATTGCACCTTGGGGTTTCACATTTGGGGGAGGAGACGTGGTAGTGCAGAACGACTCCATGAGCACAAACGCCACCAGCTGGACCCACAGTACTACGGAAGCAGGCAAGAGCTGTGCCCTGGCCCTGCAGCCAAGCAGCTGACGCTGCCTCCCATCCACAGGTCTCCCCTCACGGCAGAGCAGCCCCACCAGTCCACCACCCTGGGGACACAGGCACAGCCGTGCTGCTCAGACTGTGCTCCAACCCCGCTTTACTTACTAAAACAGTCGTAGCTGTTTCCAACTCACCGATGGCCAAAGAGCACTCTAAGGGTTGTATCTGCGTAGAACTACAGTAAGTGTAAATTTGACGGGCGGTGCCCCGGGCCGCGAGCGCTTGCTCCTCACGCAGCTCCCGAGGAAGAGCATCCACACCAGGAGCAAACCGGCTTCTGTGCTGCAAATTCCCTCCTCAGCTTGTTTAGCACCAACTTCGTCTTGCAGACGAGCTGCTTGATTAGAGCTGGTGAAATCACACAGGGTGACTTTATTACAGAGCACTGTACGACTGCTCTTAATATCTCCGAGTCTGGAAAGTCTAACCCTAAAACTTACGCCATAAGGACGACTGACGACAAGCTGTGCACGTGAGTTGTAGTTTTGCACGGAGGTGTGAAAGGCTCAGGATATGAGCATGCCAGTTTGCAAAAGAAAAGACAATGTGACGGCTGAAAAAAGTGAACCCCTGCAGAGATTTAAGATGCTGAGTAAGGAGTTAAGGCAATCCCTGAATCGGCTAGCAGATCTGGCTAAGGTGGAGGCCCAACTGCAGAGTCAGGAGAGAAGAGCTGAAGACTTCAGTCATGGTGCTGCTGAAGAGGGAGGACAAGTCCCATGGTAGAAAATAATAAAGTTCAAGAAGGGGGAAATGCTGCCAGACAAGGCAAATTACAGAGCAGTCGATCTGATTATCAAGCACAGAAATGACCAGGTTTGTGAAACACCAGTAGACTTCATGGTGACTAATGTCCCACCTGGAAAGGGTCCCACCCTGGGGAAAGGGTCCAGACTCATGGGATGTCTGGACACGCTGGGGAGGATCCCGTGTTTGAGGTCCCTGGGTCTGTGAAAGGGGGAGGGTGGGAGAAAGCAGCTGGAGGCAACTTTTAGGGAGCTGAAGATCATGACCTGCATGTTAATGTTTTCTGAAATACGCTCGGCAGCATGCAGAAGCCAGATAGAGGAGCAGGGAGGTAAAATCCCACTGCATGACTGAGAAAATGGTATGAAAAAGAAGGATGTGTACTGATCAGAAACTAAGGAAAACTCTGAAAATATGATACCCGTGCAGGAGATGCATACTACTTCAAAACCACAGTGGAAGCAAGCTGCTGGGATTTAACATTAACAAGGTTACAGGAGAGCATTATAGCTAAAGGGATAGGAAAGCCGGCATATGAGGAAAAGCACCTGCTTTGGCATGACTCATGCTGTAGGGGTGAAGCCATAAAGAGATAGGACAGAAGCTGGCAAAAGTCAGATATAAACCCGTGAAGAGCAGTTGCACAAACAGAATGGAAAAATAGAACCCCCAAACTAATGCATATGTTCCTCTGTACAGGAGCTGGGAGTCTAAGAAATAAGACAGGAGAACCAGAATGCTCAGCTTTAATAAAAATATTGCTACAATGGATGCACTGGAAACTCAGAGGAAGAAAGACACAGTAGGAAAGCGTAACACAAAGTGCTGGGGAACGGCAGAGCGGGCACCGGCAGGGGAGGAGGTGCAGCGTGGCAAAGATGGCTTAGAGCTAAATCAGATTAACAAGTACCTGTGCCAACAAGGACCACAGACTTGCCATGGGCTGATGCCCCAGCAGGAGATGTCCGTGGTTAGGACCACACTCCCGGCCACGCAGGCAGCACGGAGATGCTGAGTGCAATCTGCCGGAGACCGGAGAGGTCAGCCAACGCCAGGGGAACGCCATTCGCCCATGAATGCTGCACAGACTGAGCAAACACCATGTCGGGGCATGACAGCAAGACTACATTTTTAGGCATGGCCAGCGGAGCAGCCAGGCAGGGAATCAGCCACAGGAAAAATGCATTCCTGGCCTCACACTGACCAGTGAGTGTGCTGTAGCTCATAATCTTATTAATTAAGAGTCATTATTTAACAGTGGCCCCAATATAGCTAGATTCATAATCTTGCTGAAGCAATGGATGCCAATAAATCAACTGCCATTGTGCTCAGTTTAAAACACAGGGACTTCAAAATTTTGGTAATAAGAAACTAAAAGGGACCATTAAAAGCAAAGCCTTTGCTGGTGTCCCGGAGACTATTTCAAGACACCTTTTTGGATTGTCAAACACATAGTACCTGTAAAGAAGGACTTCGGAAGGACCTAAAGGAAGGCAGGAAGACTAAAGAATAGCTGAGTAATAAGGTTATAAGAAGTAAGGAATGCCAGTCAAAAAGACAAAAGTTGTATTTAAATGAGAAAAAACAGAATAGATCATGCATTATTTTGTTAAATGGGGGGAAAATGACAAAAGAAATATTAAGAATAACATGTAGAAAGCCTAAAACCTAGTAAGTAATTTTTCAGAAACATTAAGAACAGAAAATCTGTCAGGGACTTAAATGACCGATAGATAACCAAGGGATAAAAGAAGCGCTCAAAGAGAATAAAGCCATAGTAGAAAAAAAAAATGAAAATTGCCATCTATGTTTTCATAGGATATTGGACAGAGACTGGCGATGACCCCACACTCTTGCTGGCTGATGGCGTATCGGAGACTCTGCCTCAGCCCTGGCAAAAGACAACAGAATTGCTGATCAGCAACAAGGCAGCGAGAAACCACCAGGAACTCAGGTCTGAAATGGCTGAACTACAGAGGGTGGTGCGTAACCTCTTCCTCAAATCTGCTTTTGGTGCTAGGACATGGCAAAAAGGGCCAGCAATTTTTTAAAAAGTATCTGGGGGAGAAATGGCACACCATTAAACCTGCTTCTCTACTGGCCAAATTGAGAGGCTATGTAAAGATGAAGACTACTGTACAGATGGACAAACCAGAATTACTGGAAGAGTCAACCCATCTTTGTGCATCTCTGTGCAGTTCTGATCTCTTGGCTCCAAAAGTCTGTTGCATATCTGAAAGAGGCCAAGGAACTGTGACCAGGAGGAGTAAAGGTCTACAATGGCTTCTGCACAAGGAGCAACCTCATCGAGTTGAAGATGTCCCTGCTCATTGCAGGGGGATTGGACTAGATGGCCTTTAAAGGTCTCCTCAAACCCAAACCGTTCTGTGATTCTATGATTCACAACCAAAGCATCCTCAGCCTAGGAGGAGAAAACTGAGGGGGCATGGCAGAGATTTGTGAAACCAGGGGTGGGACTGAGAAGATCAATAGGGATCTGCTGTTCACAGGCAGGAACTGGACAGTGTAAAACAAAGCAGGGAGAGGGGTGGTCTACGCTAGAGAGAATGAGGTACTTACGCACATGAGGGTAAGGAAGCTGCAAAATTCTCCCCTCCCTGACGTTGTGGAAAGGAAAGTTTACATGGGCTTTAAAAAGACACAGAACGAACTCAAGGCAGAAACCTCTCCACTGAGAGCCATTAAGTACAAAAGACAGCGAGTCTGCACCCAAGGAGGACTCAAAAGATAACACCTGACTCAAGGCGCTCCTACTGGAAGAATTCCCCTTGCAGCTCCAAGGGGCACTTTTTACTTTCCAGATCCATACTGATGTATTGAAAAATTATACCAACTTGTACCTGTGCCAATATTGTCTCGCATTTCTGTTAATTTCACCCTTTCCTGATGCTTAATCCCAGCTCTGTCTCCAATTCTGTAAGATAAACAAGCCCATTTTCCAGTGCCTTTGCATTAGTTAACCTTGTGTCAGGGACATGGAGTTTAACACAAGAAGGAAACGCCGTTTCGCTCAGCTAAGGGACTGTGCCGCAGGATGTTATGAATGCCAACAGCAGAGACGACTTCAAAAAGGGATTAGACAAATTCATGAAGGACAATCCACCGCTGGTTAATGGAAATGATAATCCATAGGCAGCCTTTGTCTCGGGGAGCCTGCTGACTGCTGCTCGCCAGTCATGGGCAAATATGTCATAGGCATTTGCACTATTTTGTGACTTTTCCCTGCATACGCACTACCCGCTGTCACTGGGGACAGGATCCGGGGCTCACGGAGGCCTGTTCCCAGGATGGCCACCCCCATGTCTCCTGGCCCTACCAACAGCCCTCCTCTGCCCCAGCTTCTGTTCATCTTTTTCTGTGCATTCGTAACGGTGAACAGTACATGGTATTTTAAATAAGGTTTTACAGGATGTTGTACAACTATGGCAGCATTTGCCTTCACGTCACAACAGACACTGGCCGTCATCTTCTGATTAATATTCGCAAACATTTTCCTCTATCATTTCTAACAGATAAGGCAACTATGAACTCATAGTCAAATTTTTTGTTGTTATCTTTTAAACACAGCTTGCTTACTGTTTTATCTTACTTCTAGTTTTCTCACCCTTCAAATTCTTCCTAATATTCCAGTCCTCCTAAGCACTGACTTTATATCATCAGTGAAGTTCAAGAGTGTGCTCCTCACGTCAAGGACACTACAGAAAACACTAAAGACCATTCACAAGACCAACACTTGATTTTTTCCTCCTTCCACCCCAGCACATCCCCTCTTAGCAAACACTGCTCTTGCACATTTAGATCACTGCTTATTTACATTACACCACTGCACTGTGCCATGTTCTCCAGCAGAACCAACCATTTAACATGGGGCATTAAATCAAATGTCCACTGTTGCCCAGACAGATTAGATCTACTGTGTTCACCTTTGCTGGGGAACTGCACATGTAGCATGTATAAATCCAGGAGGGCTCGATCTAGTGACGATACAAAAAGATGCACATGCTCCCTAAAACCTGAATCGTGGATTATAGAGATAAAGGGCAAGCCACAATAAACCATTTATATACATTACTTATGCATATATAAATGTGCGTGCATCTTCACAGCACTGTGAAACAAGAATTCAGCTTCCACGTACTCTGGCCAGCCAGGAGCAGACTCCGTCTGTTCTCAATCCCTGCGTGACCGTGGGCCAATTCCTGCCCACATTTTCCATGAGTGAGACTTGCCTGATCCGCTCGAAGCCTGCAGCTGCAGAGCACCACCGGCACTGGAAACAGCGATGCTCTGAGAAGAAGACCCTGTCCTGCCCGGTCCAGACCATGGTGGGCAGGGCTGGTGGCAGTGGGGGGGTGATGCAGCCTCAGGGAGGCTGCTGTAACCCCGAGGCTTCCCAGATTAACACCCTCTCCTGTGGGCACAGGTCCCAGAAACACTTCTTCATGGGTGCAGCAGTTGCCCTTGTTGCCTTAACCTTTGTGGAGCCACTTCCCAAAGGTCCAGCTCCCCCGTAGTGTGTTTTCTCCTGCTGTTAGGCAGGACATCACCACCCGCTGCCTTGTCCCCCCACCTCCCTTCTCCAACACCCACATGTCACTGCCCTGGATTTCCTTACACTACTTTTTCCAGATTGGAAATTTTTCCACCCATGCATCCCCTCCTCGTCTGCACCAGACCGGATCCCTGGGGTTCAGCGGCTTCTACACCTAATCACAAGCGGTCCCCCTGCCCCGGCGATGCTCTTGCAATGCTCCAGCTGCAGCAGAGACACCGAGTGTTGGCACAGCCCCGTCCCCATGGTCTAGCCTCAGGCAATGGCTGTGCTACCACAAACCCACAGCTGGCCCCCCTCTTGGAGCTTGGTGGACAGGAGAGCTGCTTCCTTTGATTTACCTGCTTGGACAATAAACTTAGCTTTCATTAATTATTTTTACCTGCCTTTCTCCAAAGACAAAAAGAGCAAGCTGCAGGAGATGGACCCCCCGATGGGTGTCTGTAGCCCAGCTCTGTCCCTGCACACAAGGGGCCATCTCACTGGAAGAGCCTTCTTCCCCATCTCCGGCGGCTCCCAGCACCCTCCAGGTGCCTTCACACCTTGGGAGCTCCTCACCCTCTTTCACACCTTCTCTCAAACCACCATCTCGCCGCTGCCTTTCATAGGTGGTGTTGTTGCCCTCTCAAACACAAACACCGCTAATCATCATCTCCTGCGCTGTCCTCAGCCATAGGCTCTGCACCGCACCCAAGGCAGAGGCAGGGGATGCTAATTGCTATATAAAATGAGGTTGTATGATACCGTACTTACAGCAGCTCCCATGAAAGGATGATCTCTACCACCACCCAACACGCACCTCCCCTGCTCTGGGTCTCTGCCAAGGCTCCACGCCAGCCAGTCTCTCCCACCGACTGCAAATTGCAGAGACACAAAAGGTAACATGGAAAACTCAAGCCTGCTTGCCACGCTTGCCATCCCTGGTTAGCAGAAGGCCCTTGGGACCCCCTCCCAGCTGCCCACACACCTGCCTGGCTAACCACGGCTTTTGGGACAGTGCCATGGGCCGGTCTAGCCCGACCTGGTGCTCAACAACACAGCCTCGTCCGTCTGCCGGCACCCCCCGCCATGGCAGAGCTCCCTGCTGCAGCAGCGCGGATGTGTCACCCCAGAAGACCTCAGGCACATCAGCCAAGGAGCAGGAATCCACAGCTCCCAGAGCAACACGATCCTGATCAGTACCCCGAAGCAACGCAGTAATCCCCATCCTGATGTTACCAGCATGATTTTGGGGAGCCCACACCTTGCTTATGGCCAGCCCATGCCATCAGGTGAGCCCTCCTGGGCCGGCAATCGCTGTGGTCTGGCACCCGGCAGTAACCTGCACTTGCACCCACTCCTTCAGGCAGAGCTTTGGGGTCCTCTACAACAGTAACCGGGGCCACGGCCCCTCTCGGGTAAAGGCTGAGGGACAATAATTTCACTGATCAAGGAGATTTCACTACGTCTGGGGTGAACTACGAGAGCTGGTTTGCTGTGCACAGCAATGCTACAAATCAGTTTAATATAGGAAGTGAAGCAGAATGCCATATTCAATTGAAAGCACATAGGGAATTTAGATAAGCAGATTATAAATATACAAACTGGAATTTAACTGAGGGGAAGACATTGCTTATCAGTAGCGGTAATTCTTCACATAGATTGTCACCATAGTATCTATTCTTTGTCTTTGACTAAGCCTTCAGATTTTGACGCTGATAAAACCCTCCTGCAGCAGTGACTGCCAAGGCTGTTTCCTCGCCCGAACACCCTGGCCTACAAGTACACAAATGGCTTCAGCCCGAGCCACCATCTGGGCCCTTCCCCTCCACAAGATCCCCCCCTAAAACTGGGGAGCCGGTGCATAGACCAGGTCTGCATCGAGGTAGCAAAGCTGGAACCACCACAGGTACCAGCAAGTTATCTGCCAGCGCATCTGGTATCATCTGAGTTATGCCTGCACCCCAGCAGACAAATCAGCCTGCAGCAAAATAACTGGATTTAAGGATGTCACAAAACATTACTTCACTGAACTGCCTTAGCCAAAAAGCATGTCAGACCTTACTCTCCACAGGGATGGTGAATGGAGAAACACACTGAGCTCCATTCACTGCAGTCCTCTGTACGTGGTTTTGCAGAACACGTAGTTATTCATTTCAGGGGAAAAAAGGGAAACTAGAACTGCACCTTTAAGAAATGTGAAAGGAACAACATAATTTAATATATTCCAATAATAAAAACTCTGCTGGAGTATATTAGGCAACTAGAAAGGGGATCTGATTGAATTTTAGAACTGGTTCTTGAATATGTGAATCAGATTAGGAGGAAGAGCTGATGGAAAGAGTGGGATGTGCCTGGTAGTCAGTGTGCAAGAGGATCTCTAGAGCATGTAAATATCTTAAATGAAACTCTAAGAGGAAGACAAGGGGGACTTGTGGAGTTTCCATTTCAATTTCCTCCTTGTGAAGTAGTCCAAAACAACCCCCAGATGACCATAAGCTGCTGAAGATGCGTTTCACCTAGAAGAGGGACTTTGAGCCATGCCTGGGGCAATGCTGGAGCAGCACGAGAGCAGACTCTGGTCACAGGGATGGAAGAACCACAACACACCAGAGGACACGAGGATTCGCTTCCACAGAGCTCCAGCAGTCCCCTGCACCAAGCTGGAGTTACTCTGGAGATAGCAATGGTGCAGGGGCTGAGGGTGAGGACACAGCAGCGTTTATAGAGACGGTCTTCTGCTCATCCATTGAACATGCAATTCTCAGGCCCTCGATACAATCTGAGCAACTTTGTGCAAGAACTCTGCAAGAAAAACTAACTTCTAAATTGCCGCTATTACCACAAGCTGCAAGCTGAGAGACATGCAGGACCTGACCAGGAAAGGTAACTGCTCTTCTCTGTGAGCCCCCAAGCTTGCATGCAGGGATGTGCCCTCAGTGCTCTTGAGCTTCAGGACACCTCCAGCCTGTTAGAGATGGGTTAGGAAAGGGCTGTCTGACTCTGAACCAACCTCTGCCGCTGCAGCTGCTGGAGAAACAGGACCTGGTGGGAGCCAGGAGAACGGGCAGGCTGGGTGGCTGGCACGGCACTGTACTGACACTCACCAAGGCCAGCTTTGATTTCCAGTTTGCCCAAAGACCCTGGAGACGTGGCAGCTTCTCAGGGCCCAGATCTCAGCCAGCCTCAGATGGTTCATTCCCACCTCCCACTGAGACATGTCGATCAGAGCCAGTGTGACAGAAGTGGCCAAGTGCCCCAGGAACAAGGTCTGTGTCGGAACCTGGACAGCCTGCTCAGAGCTATTCTTCCGCTTTAAGGCTCCCTCCAAACTGTCACAACTGAGATGAGAGAGAGAAAACTTCCGGGATGTGGTTTGAGAAGTTCCACTCAACCAAAGTTGCAGGTGTTGCCCCAGCAAAGCTAGCAGCAGCTCTGCCAGCACATCTGAAATATCGATGGGCACGTTGCCCCAGGCAGGGTTCCCACATGCAGAAACTGTACGGCAACACTGGAGCAAAGCTGTGTCAGCTCTAACACCGAGGGAGCTAAGGCCTGAGGATGGAAATCATACCTAACCTAAACAGATCTTACAAATGACACATCTAATGCAATCGGACACGCATGCTGCTTGTAACTTCCAGCAGATACTTAAAAGCCAAAAGCTTTCCATCACAGTTTCAACATCTAGGGTCAGAACTGAAACACTCTACAAACTTCAGGTCAATGAAATACAACACAACAGTAACAGCCTCACCCTGAGCTAATTAACCAATAGCTACACTCCACATACTCCAGCAACACTCCACAGGACCAGACTGACAGTCCATTAGCCCTGTTCCCTGTCTTTGACAGTGGCATTACAAGATGCTATTAATTAAGGAGAGCACATGTGCCTGGCCATTTTGGGTGGTCCATTCCCCTTGTGCCGTCCAGCATCCAACGTTGTCGTACTGGGGACGCTGGCAGGAATGACCCTGTTCAGTCCCATGAGTTCATCTGATCTCTCTCTGAACCTGCCAGTGCTGTCCTCCTCTGTGGCCTCCCATGGCAGCCAGCTCCACACGACCGTTGCCTGCTGCACAAAGAAGTCCTGCTTTTGTCTGGTTTTACCTGATCTGCCACTGGTCTCATTGAGAGCCCTCTCCTCCTGATGCTGCAGGATTTGGTGAACAGCAGCTCTGCCTTCACTGTCTCCACCGCCTTGGGGAGTTTTGTAAGCCTTGACCATGCATCTCCCCAAGACTTCTCTTCTCCAAACTGGAGAGTCCCAGCCTTCCGAGTCTGTCCTTGTAGGGCAGTTGCTCCATCCCCTTGACCACGTTAGTTGCCCTTCTCTGGACCTTCTCTGTCTCCACCACTTCCTCCTTGAGATGCTGAACCAGACCTGCACACAGCACTGAAGGTGTGCCCCAGCAGGATCAGCATAGCCCCAGATGACATTGCCCACCTTGCTTTCCATCTCTTCCCTGATACATTTTGTTGGCTTTTTTGGCTGCGGTTGTGCACAGAGCCCATGATTTTGAGAGCTGTCAGCATCAGCGCCAAGACCTATCTGGAGCTCTACCCACCAGGTCCATGTTTGGCATCATGCAGCATGTTCAGATGGTTCTTCCCTAGAAGCTTTACTGTGCATGTTTCTGCACAGTGGTCACCTTTTGCCCTCTCACTCTGTTTGGGGGTCCTCCTGAGCTCATCAGCATTGATGCATCATGTGGCTACTCAAAAAACTTTAGATCATCCACAGACTTGGAGGTTTCACACGCAATCCGTTCTCCAGCTCACTGATAAAAAAAGAGAGAAAGCAACAGGTCCCAATGCGGCGATTGAGAGACATAGCTTGATGCAAGCAAGGTGTCGATTTATTGTGCGCAACCATTCCTTTATATATGCTTACATTGACTACGTATTTTAAACAGATTGGTCCTTTTGAACATACACTGCTCGTGCGGCTGCATCTGATTGGTCAGCGATATACTGTCACGCTAACAAACATATCTTATCTTTGAGGAGACAGTTCTTAACACCTCTTTTAGCCGGGCGCCTGGAACTTGCTTATCTCGATGTTGCAACATTTGTTAAGTTCCTGCCTTCAGGTTCTTGTTTAGTCCTTCTATGGCCATGACTACCTTCAGTTTCCCATGGTTTACGGCCTACAAGTCCCAACATGTCCCCGCCTATTAATTGAGCAGCACTCGGGGCTCTGCTCTTCAGGCCCCATCCCACATCCCAACACCATCCCTGGGTACCCCACTGCTGACTGTTTGCCATCCTGAAAAATGACATTTAAGTCCCATGCTTTACTTCCTCCCTGTAACAAGCTTTCAAGTCATAAGGAAGGCTTTCAAATTTTAGTTTCCTCAATAGCCTTGATGTGAAAACTTATCTAAAGCTTTTCTGAAAATCCAAATATATTTTGTTCACCAGATCCCCTCTATCCAGAGGTCTGCTAACACGTTGTGCAGCTCCTCCATTAGGTCAGTAAGGCAAGTGTCCCTTCACAAAAACCATGCTGATTCCTTCCCAACAGGCTGTGCTTCTCCGCATGCTCAGTGACCTTATCCCTTACTGATTGCAGACGCCACCATCATACAAAGGATTTCAACAGCTTCCTGGATCCCCTCTGCAGCCCTTCTGGTGGATGGGGATCATAGAATAGTTTGGGTTGGAAGGGACCTTTAAAGGCTGTCTAGTCCACCCCCCTGCCCTGGGCAGGGACATCTCCCACCAGCCCAGGTCGTTCCAAGCCCCGTCCAACCTGGCCTTGACCCCCTCCAGGGAGGGGCAGCCACAGCTTCTCTGGGCAACCTGGGCCAGGGGCTCACCACCCTCAGCATAAACCATTTCTTCCTTAGATCTAGTCTGAATCTCCTCTTTCAGTTTGAAGCCGTTACCCCTTGTCCTATCACAACAGGCCCTGCTAAGGGCATCTTGGCAACCCCAGTCCTCTGGCACAGTGGCAGTTTGCAAAGACAGGTTTCACACCTTGGCCAGAAATTCTGCAATTTTAAACTCCCTCGGGATTTCCTGTGAATGTTGGTTTAAATACTCCCCATGACCTGTCACTTCTCAGTACCAGCAGGCTGGCTTTGTCGCTCCTCTCCAGGTCCCTCCTGCCCCCAAGGGCTCCCCCCATTCTTCCCATGCCCAAATCCCCATCTCTGCACCACCACGATCCACGGACCTCATGCCAGACCTCTGTCCGCCCTCGGCCTTGTGTGCACAAGGGGGGCAGCATGGCTGGGATGCCACCACTGATGTCCCGGACTCTGTCATTTCCCCCAGAGTAATGCTGGTGTGAAGCTCTTGGGCAACCTTGTCCCTCTACAATACTATGAAAACAGCAGCAGCTCTGTAACACCGTGTCCACACACCCTCCTGCTGGAGAACCCTTCTTTCAGCTGCTTTCAGTGCAGGCACCCACAGCCTTGTTAGAAAAGGATGAAGACATCTTCCAGGACACCATGGAGAAGGACAAGCAAAGCCTGCAGCTGAGAGAAGCTTGGTAAAACAGAGAAGAGAATGGAGAGGTTCAGTGTCAAGAGATGACCTAGAAGAGAAGACACGATGCCAGTGTGTGGGGCACGCAAAAGCCCAGGCTCACACACATGTATTTCAGTAACGAGGGCTTCCAGGGCACTGGTAGCTTCCAGCGCCAGAGGAAGCAGAGAGCCTAAGCGGAAATGAAGGCTAAAAATGGTTCCTAAAATTTCAGGTAAGACCATTGCGGTCACCTAATCTAACCTTCCTCTAACAGAGACCACTGAAATTGCCTTCAGAGCAATGCTCCCTGGCTAGAGCATGGCACTCCTCATCCTTGCGTTAGCCATCCACCCCACAGCTGGACAAGAACAGCAGTGGTTCTTGTCTCTCCGTTCCAACGTGTCTCCAAATTCCTCTTGAAAACACGGACAGCACATCAGGACACAAAAGTCAGCGATGCTCAGCCAGTGCTCTGTGCAGAACCCATGCTGCTCCTGCTCACTGCTCCCTTGCAAGGCCTGGATCATATTCAGGAGGGCTGGTGTTGGGTTGTGCTATGAATGATGACAGCTCCTTTTTCTGAACTGTGCGACCAGAGGAGCCTTCTCCCCAGCCTGTTGCTGCCAGTCCTCAGCTCTGCAGGCTCAGGGGATCCTCCGGTGAGACAGGCATCGAGTCTGACGTCCCACCCGGTTACATAGAGCATTCTTTCTCGTTAAGGAGAAGTTCAGAGCCATCCTCACTCTCAGCACAAGACTCAGGTGATCCTTCTGTATGTAAAATGATTTCACAGCCCACTCAGCTGTTCAAAGACAGAAGTACAGGCTCCCAGTCCCCACCAGCTTAGCAGTCCTTCAAATCCTGCCAGCGACCGGTATTGGCTTCTTCCAGGAAAAAAACCCAAAACATCAGGTGGATCGTCCACCAGGGAAGTTTATTCCTAATTTCACCTGGAGAGAAGCTCGTCTGTGCCTAAAGAGGGCATTTCGATTCCTTCCTAAATCGATGGATATACTCACCTGCAGCTTCCTCCTTCTTGCTGGATGACTCCAGTCTGAGACCCCAAAGTGACTTAGTGCGCCCACATGCGCAATTCACTGCTGGGAGGGGAGTTTTGGTCTCTTTCTCTCAACAGATACAGCAAGCTGGGAGTGGGAGGGTTCAGAAACAAGCAGTTAAAATTCTGGGAAGGCCCCTGCGTGAGGAGGCAGTGAAAAGATGAGGATGGGGTAACTGCAGCAGTGGGAAAACCTTGCAAAGGAAATTAAAGCAAACGGGGAAAAGATCTTCAGGCTCTCAGAAAAAAAGAACACAGACAAAAGAGGTGAGAGCATCTGTGCGCTGAGAGTGTGCTGAGAGTGCTGAGAGTGCTATAAAGATAGTCTAAAAGTTAAATTAATGCTTTGCCTTGGATTTTGATAAGAATGTAATGCAAAGATGGACTGGCTAATGGAGACAAGACTATGGAAATCAACACAGGCGAAGTGCAGGCAAACCCTAAAGTGTCTCCTGTGTTCAGGCAGGACACTGCATAATCTTCATCTCAGATTACTAAAGCAGCTGGCATGTGACAGCAGTGGACGAGTAGCACATACTTTAATTAAGTTATCAAGTCATGGAAGGATACTATATTGTTCCAAGAGCGGCAAGTGCAACCGTGTCTATTCTACAGATGGGAAAATTGATACGGGCAAAAAACCTACTTCAGTAACAGCTCCAGCACCAAAGCAGCCAGAGGGGACCCACAACTGTCCACAGGCATGAACGAGGCAAGAAACATTTTCCTGACAGGTACAAAGAGTAATTTTACAACTATGGGAGCCCCAAACAGAGTCTGAGAAGGCAATGGCTTGCAATGAGCAGGGCAGACACCGCTGCGTCTGCTGCGTTCGTTAGGGAAGGCTTTGCACAGAAAGCTGGCACGGTGCCGGCGATTCCACATTGAAGATGAGCCATTTTGCTCCAGTGATCCTCGAATTAAAGGAGGTGTGAAATATCATGCAGAAGAAGGCATGGAGGAGGACATGAGAGTCACACATTAGGCACAAATGTCTGATCACGCTTCTGGGTGAACCTCTGCTCAAAAGGCCATGCTGCCCACAGCCACTCGAACTCACCTGCTTGCCGGCCGGGGCAGACCACAGCCGGAGCCCCCCAGACTGGAGCCCTGCGGCACCGAGCTGGGAGCGAGGAACCCTCACAGCCTCGGGTTTCTGCTACCATCTGCAAGCCAAAGGCTCAGCTCCATGCCGGGTTGGGCACAGCGCTCGCTCTCACCGCTGTGCAGAGCACTGGCGTATGAACAGCAGCAACCAACATGGCTCAACGGAGAAGGCAAGTTAAAGCTGACAGCCTTCACAAAACCTGCCCCGGCACCTGTGGAGGCACCAGGAGAGGAGGCTGCACGTCCGCATCTCGGGCCGCACGCCCTGCAGCCATCCTCTCCTGGTGCAGCACTGGGGATCCCAAGGTGAGCTGCAGCATGGAGGGAAAAGCGTGGCAAACCACCCGCATCGCTGACTGCCCGTGTCGCAGCCGCACCAGGGCTGGCTCCATGGCGTGCCCCAGGGAGAGCAGCACGCACCTTGACCAAGGGACACTCGGCACCAAGGTGGCCTCTCCAGTGCTCATCCAACTGTCTCTGCCCGGCTGCTCATCTCTTATCCTCTTCGCCTTGGACGGACAGCTGGGCTATGAGAAATGCGAGTAACACACTGCAGAGAAGGGAAGGGCTCCCCACCCTGCTCTAAGGTAGGTACTTACATGGGCTGCAAATTCCAGGGTCTGTTTCAGGATTCTGAGCTAGAAATGTCACCACCGGCTCAAAGGCACGAACGTCCATCACCGCCTGATGGCACACCTGGGAGACAAGGACCTGCACTTGGCTTCCTAACCCGCACGCTCGATTAGGTGCCCATGTCGTTTGCTGGGGCAAGGATCAGTAAGTGACTGCAGGAGAGGGGAAGTGAAGCCAAGGTAAATCTCTCTGTAGAGATATGACCTAGACCACAACAGCATTTATGGGACCCTGATTTAGTAGACTGCCATTTATAAATAAATCTACACCTACAAAACCTGATTTTTCTAATCCCTACTACCATGCAAAATCAGAATTCATTTCCTCTGAAGCACTAACTGTCACCCGTTTGCTTCACTGCTAACACCCATGTAAAATATTAGCTTTCTATCGTGCTGGGATTTTTTTTAAAGCATCATGTCTACTCAAAGAATATATTGCAACCATTTTTCCTTCACCTTGCCTCATTTAAAAAATTCCAGTCCATTTTAACTGAAACTCAGCCAGAAGCAATGAAAAACCTGGAAAATTTCAGATTGGAAGATATTTGAACAGAAAGATTAAAGCCAGCTAAAAAAATTCTTCACTACGAGCAGCCTAGCTCAGTAAATGCCACCGGCGAGACTTCTACCCACCGTAAAGTAATAGCTCCATAAATGGGAAACAACACCACTTTACAACAGCTGAGATTGCTACCCAGTGTCAGCAATGCTGAATTCCAGGCAATATTAGCAATTTCATGCCAAGCCATAAAGTTTGGTCTTATTTGGGTGCAGACACCATAGCTAGGGAGCCTAATAAAAATGCGTAATAAATACCACATCACTGAAATGGCAACGATGGTCCGGTCATTGCCTCAGCGCGGGTCACTCCATATGGCTGACACCAGAAAGCTCCAGGGCTCCTGAGGGCCTTCGGCAGCCTTACAGGGAGACTTCTGCACGCTGGTTATGAGCCACATAAACATTAAACCAAGACATAAAATTCTCAAAATATCAGGTGTTTTGGGCTGAAGCCCAGCCTCAGAAGCGGGGTGCCTCTTTACCCGCCTCGGGTGGTGGTCCCTCCTGCGAGCCTCCCTGGCTGCATTTCCCACGGCGGCAGCAGAGACGCCCCAGAGGTGCGGATGCAAGGTGCCAGCGCCATGACCAGCCCTCGCTGGGATGGGAAGTGGGCGGCCACGCGTGCCATGGAGCGGGAGCAGTCCAGGGGAGCTGCAGCCTTACGGCCCGGAGGTGTACCCTAACAAGCCTCCCAAGACAGCATGCCATCCAAGAACGTGCACTGCCCAAACCCGGGCCAAAATCCTGCCAAACCAGAGCCACTCTCTGGGCAGGCAGACAGGAATTGTAATGCCAAAATGAGCCTACAAAGGAGGAGATGCTTAATCATTCTGGCCTTGCATTAGGGCACCTGTTTAGGAGAAGCAGGTAAAAACCAGGATTATGGACCAGCCTTCCAGATTTAGTGTGTGTTTCAAAGTCGGCCAGCTTTAGATAAAATTAAAAGCTGTCCTGGAGCCAAAATCCCCACTGCACAAGGTGCCATGAGCACTGCTCCCTCCTCTCCTGGCCTCGTGCCCACCCACACAGCACACAGGGGACTCGCTCCAGGGCATGCAGTGCCGGGGTTATTCCATCCCTCCCGTGTGCTGGAAAACCCCCGGCACTGGTGCCTGTTCTCTGCTCTGAGACCCTGGGCGACACAGACAGTTGTGCTGAAGGCGAGCATCACTCTGCAGCAGCAGATGAAGCGAAGCACCAAGGGCGTGCTGGCGAGCGTGCAGACACTTTATGAACTTTGGCAGGCGCAGCTTAGCCAAGTTTAACCACACTGGACCCATTTTTGCCTGCAGGAGCATAGGGCACCTCCCCGCAGCTGGCCACGCTCTTACCGGACCAGAGCAGTGTTTGCTGGCAGACAGGAGGGCTGGAGGGCTCTCACTGCTGCACTGAGCTCTGGGAGGACTCAGCACTGAGCTGAAAAGCGGTCTGAGGGGACGGGAGCTTTCCCAAAAGGGGGACAGTGTCTCAGGACAGCAGGGCAGCACTGCCAGCCCGGCCTCGCTGCTGCCCGGCCACAGAGCAAGGAACGACAGAATCTGCCAGGCTCCGTCCCACATAACTGGGACAGTATAACCCTAGAAATGGCAACGTGGATTCAGAGCTGAAGTCCAGCCTGCACAACCACCAGTGGGAAGCTGGGTTAATGCATAAGGCTGAAAGTATAAAACCCCATAGTAGCAAGCCGGGAATAACCTGCCCCGACACAGGCAGTTTTCTACTCCCAGTTAGAAATTCCCACACCACCTGAGAGGAGCTGTAATACCCCTGCCATAACTCCTGTGAGCAGCAGTCCTCCTGCCTTGGCCAGACATCACTCCTCTGCATCCCCCTGGGTGACGGGCACATGCTGCGCCTGCACTGGGAGTTCCCAGGTTTGTTACCTGATGGGCAATAACAATCTCCTTTACAGTTCATCATTTCATTGCTCGGTCCTGCTTCTCTTTGCTGTGAGTCAGCCCTGCGGCCAATGTTTTAAATACTGTGGACTGGCAAAACTGAAATCATCTCCTGATTCCCTGCACCACAGCATCCTTGTGCCTTGCCAGGGCAGCTGGCTCTGCGGCATCTCCGGAGCAGAGCATGCTTCCCGCCGAGGAGCGCAGTCAGTATTGACCAGCCGCCGCTCTGCCTGCCTGCTCATCCATCATCTATAAATAAATGTGTATCTGCTCGCATTTACAGAAACAGCGAGGCTGTGAGAAACGCCAGTGAATCACTACGGGGAGGGCATCGTTACAAACGGGTACCTCCACCCTGCTCAGAACAGACTGACACTTTTATGGCTCCTCTAAACCAACCATTACATTAAATCACATCCTCCTTGTTTAATCCCATTCTTTCCAACATCTCTGCACACAAGAGAGCATCTCCAGGCCCCCACTAATGTGCAGCATTCGTCTCTGCCTTCACCCCGCACAGCTCTGTTCAACACAGGCTGCCCAATAATGGTCACAATATTCAGACTAGACTGTGCCACCGATGGGTAAAAAGGCACTGGGATGTCTTCGCTGCTACTCGCTATGCTGTCTCTTCATTGCCAAACTGCCTGTTTAATTTCTGGCAGTACCTGCACAGCGGGCAAAGCCTCTCCGAGGTGGCTGCGGCGACATCTGGGCTCCTGCCCAGCACTCGTCAGGCAGTGGCTGCAGCTGGAGCACCGAGAAACACGGTGCTGAAACGGCTCAGGGACGGGGCGAAGGGTGGTGGGGAACACAGCAGGTAAATCCACAGAGATACTGTGAAATACTGTTCAGCAGGAGGCTGAAGATGAAGGAGAGAAGTTACCGCGGCAGGGCCAAGGGACATCACCTGCAGCTCCTCAGGGGTAGGAGCAAAGCACAGAGAATCGGCCGTCTCCTATAACTCGAGGACTGAAGTCCAGAGAATTAACTCATTTCCCAATGTCAAGCACCTGGAGATCACAGCTGGATGATGCTGGAGAGGAGGAAAAAAATTGTTTTACTAACGTATTTGTGAAAAGCACCTGGATGCACAGAGAATGTAGACAGACGCAAGTTGAGAGTCCTGACACATCACTATCCAGAAAATATATCACTGGAACGCACCAGGCCACCACATCAGGGAAGACAACCACGCTATCTCACTGTGTACTGCAACGCAGTTTCTTTCCTGGCAAACCTTCACTGAGGGCAGCATCACCCACCCGCTCAACCCGCTCTGCTCTGCTGTCTGCTCTCTGGGTCCCCGGCGAGGAGCTGGGTGCTGCTCGCACTGCAGAGCCTCGCAGGCCTCATCCGCACGCCAGGCACTATCCTCGCTCCTGGCCCCTGCTCTCAGCCATGCGTCTGCGCCACCGCTCGCTTCCTGCCAGGGCCAGGGAGATGCTGGGAGGGCTGGAGCCCCTCTGCTGGGAGGACAGGCTGAGAGAGCTGGGGGGGTTCAGCCTGGAGAAGAGAAGGCTCCGGGGAGACCTTCCAGCCCCTTCCAATCCCTCAAGGGACTCCAGGAAAGCTGGGGAGGGACTCTGGAGCAGGGAGGGGAGCCATGGGACGAGGGGGAAGGGTTTTACACTGGAAGAGGGGAGACTGAGATGAGATCTGAGGCAGAAATTCTTTGCTGTGAGGGCGGTGAGCCCCTGGCCCAGGTTGCCCAGAGAAGCTGTGGCTGCCCCATCCCTGGAGGGGTTCAAGGCCAGGTTGGACGGGGCTTGGAGCAACCTGGGCTGGTGGGAGGTGTCCCTGCCCAGGGCAGGGGGTGGAACGGCATGACCTTTAAGGTCCCTTCCAACCCAAACCATTCTATGATTCTATAACCCTCAACAATACCAAAATTCACCTCGGGACTTTTGAGGACATCCCCTCCCTGAACCTGCACGGTGACAGAGGAACACCCACGTGTGGGCACAGGAAGAGGCGCAGGGGCTGTTCTGTTAACAGGACACACAAATGGCAAGTGAGGGACAAGAAACTCACACTGAGACCCTCGCTGCAAGCAGACACCCCTTAAAAAAAAAGGTTAAAAAATTAAAAGAGGAAAGAATGAGCCCTAAGCAGAAACATTCTATGGATTTAAAAGCTCCTCTGGGATAGCGACATCAGAGTGATGAAGTAGGAGCGGTGCACCAGGAGGGATGCTGGGTGTCCCCCAGCACAGCCAGGACACCGTCGGGACTCACCTGCCCGCAGGTGGCACAGGCAATGTGCGGCTGCCTCCGCTCAGACCCTACTGGGAACCCCCTGCCAAGGGGGGCTGGACACCCCGGAGAGGCCCCACGGCAGCACCCTGGTCCTGAGAAACATCTCCCTCACCAGCAAGCTGAGGGTGAAACGACAAGTGTAAATCTCCGGCAGTAAATCGCAACAAGCACAGATTGCGATAAAGTACAAATTGTGAGAAACGAAGCCATGGGAGTTGCGTGGCACAGCTGGGTGTGAAGGAAATCGCATGTCCTTCTGGTAGCTTTAAATGCCATCTCCCAGTTTCACTCGTGCTTCCTCTCCTTTGGACAAACCTGGCTGGTCGCTGCTGCACTGGCCGAGCCCTCAGACCCCCCCTCAGCCCCACGGCGCCGCTCCTGTCCTCTGCTCTGCTGGGGACCCCAGGGCTGCACCCAGCCGGGGAACAGCGTCCCATTGAGTGGCAGAACAGCAGCGTCATGTCACTGACATCATTTTCCATATCATTTTAAACATTTTGATGTTTTGTTCAGTATTTTAATGGGTGAGTCCTCATAAACAAGCAGAGATTTTTCATGCTGGCGCTGACAAGGAAGCCTGTGGGACTGCAGTTAACTTAAAATCCAGCAAAAATGCAGAAGCTGCCTGAATCTCCCCCGTACAGTACGTACTGCCTGTATTTATCAGCAAACTCCATCAGCCTTTGAAGTCTCACAGTTTCCCCTCGTACAAAATAACTATGCCAGGGACCAGCAATGGAAGATGTGGAGCGCGGGAGGCACAAAGACCACTCCGGAGGGTTTGAGGGGCCCCCCAAGCCCCGGGCTGTCCTGAATTAGGATTCTGGCCGACTCGGAGAGCTGCCGCCAGTCGCAGCGTGTGCATGCCCGCCAGCCCCGGGGGCAGCGGCGCTGCCTCCCCCCGAGCTGGCCGTGGGGCAGCAGTCAGGAGCCAGCACCAAGAGCCGGCTCCAGCTTGGGTAGAAGCAGGAACCAGCACTGAAAGGCTTCAGCCCAACAAACAACAGCGTGAGTTTTTGCTATAGTGCTGTCATTGCAGAAGTTATTTTTAACGTGGAAAATTTCTTTTCTCCAAGATGAAGTTCATGGCATTGCTCTGCATCATACCCCTAAGTGCCTAGTTTCCATATTAACCTCACACGAGGGGAAGCCTAATGAAAGCCCTCAAAGCCTTGAGCGTTAGCCCCGGTCAGTGATCCGCTTCGCTTTGCTCTCTCTTTGTTTCCCCACTCCCGTCTCCCGTTTGGCCTTTGCTCCTCATCTCCATCATTCATCCTGCTGCTGCCAGCCCCGTACTATCAAAACGCTGTATGGGGGGGAAAAAACCCCATTCTAATGTGTTATTTGTACATCATTGTAATATTTATCACATAAAGTTTTAATGTATTGGACTGGTGAAACTGAAATCCCCTGCTAACAAAATCCCATTACAGTTTAAGCCCTCCTCCCCCCATGAAGCCACCACCTGCTAAACACAAATACGTTGTACAATCATGTTGACGTTTGCCATCGCAGTACCCTGACGTGGTTTTTCTCTTCCCAAACCTCGATTTGCCTGCCGGCTCAGGGGGGAGGACACTGAGGGAATTCTCCTTCGGGACACTCTCTAATCCCACCTCTTGCGGTGGGACCTCATCTTGGCCAAAGACGTCAGATACCACCAGCATCCACACAAATTCCTCCCACCGAAGGCAGCTTCACCTTGCTCTTGGCAGCTCACGCTGCCTTCCCCAAACCCAGGATCCCACTCCCAGCGGTCCCTTCACTTTCGGATGGTCTCCTAGAGCAGCCTCACTGCCTTATTGATGATCTCCTCTTCCAAAGGTCCTGCCTCGTGCAGCTCTGCCTGGATCATCCAGCGCTTCCCGTATCGCCTTAATGCATGTTGTCACTGCTTTTGATTTTTCAGGCCTTTCTGATGAATTTCTCTTATCTTTCTGAAATTCCCCTTCGGAAGTTGGCACGGCAAGTGTTTTCAGTGTCTCTCCTCCCTTAAGATGCTGAGCCCAGTAAAACTGTTGTCATTCACTACTCCGTGTTCTCTGAAAGTGGCTATTTCTGTGCAGAGGCAGCGCCACGTGCAGACAAACGCAGCGCGGCTGCTCCTCCGATGGCTCTGGAGGCAGTGGTCCCCAGGGGGGGCGCCAATGGAGCATGGGCCACCCCCCAGAGCTCCTGGCCCGGGGCACATGACCACGGGGCTCTCGCCATCAAGCCCTTCCCCACCAAAGAGCCTCCCCACCACCAGGCTCTGGTAGCCCCCACATTCCCACACCCCCAGGCTTCGGGTTCGTCCCCACGTCAGCTCTGCATCACGTCAGCCATTCAAACTTCCACTCTGCCAAACCTTCCCAAATACTGCTCCAGCCATCCCGGATCTAATCTCCTCTTCCACACGTCAGATCAGATTTAATGCTAGCCCATCGTGTCTCCTCACTCCACCATCACGCCATCACCTTTCTCCACTGCCGGGACCTCCAGCTCACCCAGAACAAAACAGGTCTCCAGGAGAGTCCTGCAAACTCTGCTGTGCTTCAGAAATCCTGCAGTATAGTTTTCAGACACAAAATTCAACGTTTTAACCAACAGAATACACGAAAGCCTACCCAAATGCTCTGCTATTCATTTGGGTGGTGAGTTATATTTATTGTAAGAGCTGCGTGCATCTCTCGCTCTCTTCGAACTGCTGCAGATTTTTGTAAGGATTTGGTAAGAACGTCCCAGACGAAAGCTGGGACTATGGTCACGAGCGGCAGGGCAGGCGTCCGCACCCCGCAGAGGAATGGGCTCCGCCGGGCATCTCTGCCCGTCTGATCTAGTCCCATCTCAATTTTGCCCAACTGAAACAAATATTCCTGAAGCTTCGCTGGTATCCCAAACTGACAGCATAAATTCTTATGGGAACTTTGAGGCAAACAGAAAAAGCAATTACAGAGACAAACACGCCTGGCACGGAGGTAATCTCACTTGAATATAGCTCAGATTCCCTTTTGGTTTATCAAAACTTAAAAGGCGTTTGTCTAGTTGTCCTAGTTACTTCAGGCGCGTTTCGGCATGCATTGAGGGAGCGGCACGTTTTGTGGTGCGGGTGCTTACTCACATGTTTAAGGTGAGACTCGGTCCTGAGAAGACGTTCTGCCAGAGCGGGCACATGGCAGAGGGGAGCTGGCTGCGGGGCCTGCAGCGGGGCCCAGAGGAGCGGCCGGCCTGCTCGGGGTGAGGGCCGGGCACTGGCCCCACGGACAGGGGTGCAGTCCCGGGGGGACAAGACTCGGCCCCATCCCAGAGCCCGACCCCGGCTGGGGCAGCTGGAGCCCTCAGCGAGGGGTGGGAGAACACCCAGGGAGGGGGCAGAGACAAGGCCCTTCCAGCTCCTTTACCAGCAAGTTTTTGGAGCCCAGTTTTCTGTTTCAGATAGGAGGACAGGACCAGATGACCTCCAGATGTCCCTTCATCACGTTAAATTACTCAGCAAGTCTGTAACTCCTTTACAAAACCCCTGTATTTCCTGCACGAGGTCTCCAGTCTGACAACCGTGGACTCGCCATCTCCTCGCCACGCGTTTCTCCACAAAGCACTGTCCATCCAATTGCTTACTGGTGGAGTTGTCTTGGACTATGGTGTCACACCAGGAGCAAGAGAGCCCCTACCTATACTCCTTACCGTCCCACCCTACAATAAAACATCACACCCCTGTGCCGGGCATGGCGCTGGCGTTGCGGTGCCGCAGACAGCACAGAAGGACTGAAAGTAGGCTGGTGACCCCAGGAGCACACAGAAAAAGTGGGTGGCCCTCACACCACCCTCCCGCAGGTTCCCCCACTGCCACCCCAGCGATGTGTGTTTGAGAAGCTGCTGTAGGGACACTGAGGCTACAGTCAGGACGCGGAGGGGACTCAAATCAACAGCCAGTGCCACGCTGAAAACTGAGAGGCGCAGAGGAGAGAATGAAACAAATTGTGGTAATTTCTTCTCAAATCCCTGATGCAGGTAGAACAAATCAAATGGATCTAACCCTTTCAAAAGCCAGGAAGGGAAAACAAATCGTCTAAGGCTTTCGATAAATAAATAAATAAATGAGCCAGTGACTTAGCACTTAGGGCAAGGATCTCATTCACATTGCTGAGGAAAAAAAAAAGGCTTGGGAATAGTGAATCAGTTCATATTGTTAAAAGTAATAATACAAAAAAAGAGATAGGGACAAGGCATTTATTTTATTAAACCCCCCAAGGAGAGGTCAAGAATATTAGAAATAAAGTCCCTGGGTTCTGGTTGATGCAGTAACTGCAGTTTTTGCAATTTTAGAAGAAGGATGTTTGTTCAAGATGGCAAAGTGCCAAGAATCTTCAGGGGAGGTGCTAGAAAAGGATGCTCTCTGTATTCACTCGCCGCTAAAGAGCGCTGAGCTCAGAGCAGTTTTTATGGAGAGTATCTGCCTGAACAGGACTCTACCAGCAGCCACGCATCAGCAATTCCCATCCCCTTGTGTGGAGACACTCACGGATAGGCCCAAAGAGGATGTATTTCGGAGAGCGGAGAGGATAATCTCTGCTTTCCTCGGCACGTGTGCTGCTCTTTAGGCACACGTCAGGGCCATCAGACAAGACACCCGTTCTGATGCAGTGCAGTGTGCTACGTACGCCCCTCTGATGCTAGCTTATGGGACTTAGGGATAATAAGAGATTGCATTTATCCCGAGATCTACTGGGGAAGCATCAGGACACTGACTGTCCAGCAAACTCTCAGACTACATTAATGACAATCTATTTTTATCGAGAAGGTGCAGAAAGCAGCCACGGAAGTGCTTTTAGAACTTTGATTCCAAGTGGCTGAAAACGTGAAGGCAGAGGTAATGTTGGCAGGAACAATGATGAAATGATAAGTGTTCGGCACTACTTAGGAAGAAGGCAAGAAAGACCAGCAAAATATGAGCAATGCATTTTGAAGCCAACTTCTATACGCTCTTGAATACTAGTGGCAAGGTCTCATGAAAGGTCAGGCCAGGGTGGGACAGATGGCCTCCAGAGGTCCCAAACTATTACATGATCCCATGATGGGGAAGGCAAAGGAAAACAGACTTCAGACCTACCCCGACATGGAGGATGCATAAGCAGTGAAGTAAGAAACCACCTAAATCGTAAGACAATCATTGACTTCAAACACACTACATAAACTGGAAAACAGGAGTGATTGCTGTGGACAGATGCAAAGGAAAAACACAAGCCAACAGAAGCAAACACCTGGACAGCACAAGCATAAGCAGAAATGCCACCATGGCGAGAAGCAGGTATTCATTCTGTAAATACACTGACAGCATGAAAAAGATTGCAGGAACTGCTGGTAATTGTTGGTGCTCCTTTGGCTAACTGCAGAGAGGGGAAGCTTTCAATAGAGGAAACTAAAAACACCAATGTGGTTAATACTTGTTTGTCTTTAAATCAGAGATCAACTGTGAGATCTCAGAGGCAGAGAGTGAAGATCCTACCTGGAAATCAGAAGCAGGAATTAATTAAGAATATTTGGATCTGCCTGACTACACATGTGGTAGGAAGTTCAAGAACAGATTGATGCAATCTAAGAACACCTGAAGTCATCTTTGAAGGCTCATGTAATATAAAGTGTGTCCAAAAGAGTGGAAAATAGCAAATGGCCAAAAAGGGGGGGAAAGAAAAACTAAAGAAATACTGTCACTTCACTTCTTGGAAAAAAACACTGGAGCAAATAACAAGCCAAAGCGTTTGTACTTGCCTAGAAGGAAGCAGTGTGGTAACAGTCAGGAGGGATTTGTCAAGGACAGATGGCGAGAGGAGCTGGCTCGGAGCAGCAGCCGCACACCTCGGCCTTGCTGGGCTCCGCACGGCTGCCCCGAGACCCCATGGCCCCCCGACCCTCCCCATCAAAGGACTGACCAGCAACAGCATCTCCTTTAGCAAAACGAACGACGGGCTGGAGAAGATCCCTGCCAAACCTACAGGCAGTACAAAGGGGCTGCAAAATACTCCAAAGAACAGGATTAGGGTTTAAATGGATTCTGATAAACTGAAGGTACTAAATCTACACAGGAATCATCAACTGCACAGGGATTCAGAGAGGGAAACGCTGTAGTGGGTTTTGAGGGGGAAAAATCGTGGAGGCTACCACACGCGGAATGTGAGTCAGACATCACACCATTTCATAAAACGCCGTGTGATGAGCTATCAAAACTGCAGCCTGAAAAACACACAAGGTAACCCTGCTGCCGCACTCCTCTGCTGCTGTGTGCCCGCTCAGGCACCGCGCTGCCAGCAAGGAGTGGGACGGTGGGGGCCGGGAGAGGAGCCGTGGCAGGAGCTCGGAGAAAACGGACCTTTGGGGCGGGCAGGCAGTGGGGGATAACAGCCGACACCGAGGAAAACACGGCAAGCCGTTTGCAGCGTGCACAAGACTGCTGTCAGGGGGAAGTGAGCGAGCTCCTCACCATACCTATGCAAAGTAAACATGGCATAGCAAACTAGAGGAAGAAATATTGAGATCAAACATTAGAAAACTTCCTAGTGGTGAGGACAGAGGAAGGCAGGAGTGAGGAAAATGCCAGGGCATGTCTGTCACCAGGGGTTCCCAAGAACAGGCAGGGTGAGCACAGTCGGCATTCTGTGGGTTAGACCCTTCCCACTGGTCCCCCCTGCGCCCCCCACGAGCCACAACACAACTGGGGCTTCAGAGCCAGCTGCATCGGCAACAGCCGCCCCCAGGGCTCACTCCCAGGAGCAGGTTATTAGCACTAATGCCACTAGAAGACATTTGAGGACACTCCGTGCGAGGATGACCCAAGCCTTGCTGGGCTGGATTAACCTCTGGCATCTCCCAGGTCCTTTGCTCCAGGCTCCTGGCAGCCCTGCCCATCCCACTCCAGAGGCTCCTGGCCACTGTCCATCCCTCGCCGCAGGGATGGTCCACCCCGGGCTCACACCCACCACCCTGCTCCAGGGTCAGAGCTGTGCTCCACGCTCAGCCTCCCTCAGCCGACCGGGACCTCCACGCAGCCTCCGTGGAGGTCGGGGGAGCGCAGACCATGGGAGGACTCGGCCACCAGGACCACTGGCGTGGACAAAGTCATGAGAGCAACACCGACAAATAACTGCTCCTGCTCTTGCCAGCGCTGAAGGCCAGTGCTGAGGGTACCGCTTGCCAGCCTGCAGGTGCAGGAGCTGCTGCTGCGCATCATATCTGGAAAAAGTGAAATGCTAACACCAAACTAATTTTCATTTAAATTCTGTTTGCCATCATGAATATATTTGCAAAACAATCAGAATTTTGCTGGGAGTTTTTGTCCTCAGAATAAAGAATTTTGGGGCAACATTGCAGACACTAAATTTCCTTGATATTTACTTCAATAAAAATCTGACCCAGAATCAATTTTTCTGCAAGACTTTTCAAGGAAGATGTGAGAGGACTCCGCATGTTTATGGATGCCTTGTCACTTACCACAAAGCAAAGGCTTTCTTGTTTGAAAATAAAACATCCCTGGGAACTGAGTATTCAGATGAGATAGGGATCACTGCACCGCTCTTCCCCAGCCCCAGAGTAAATAAAAGCTCTGTCAAACCAGCACAAACACACTGGGAACCGACCAGGAGTGCGGTAAGGACAAACAACAAGTGAAAGAAATACTGGGTCAAACAAAATACCACTATTAATCAGCTGCTCTAAGCACTTGCTAGCACGCAGCTCCATGCTGAACAGCACCGGTGCGTGCATACATCTGTGTAGTTTAAAAGAGTATCAGCCCGTGCGACTTGGAGAGCAGCACCCACCTGGCACCACGCGATGTGACGGTGACGGCCAGCCCTACAACCGAACGTCCCCTTGGCACTGCCCCCCTCACAGCCCGGGGAGCCGACCCCTGCCCACCACACAAGTGACGCGAGGGGACATGGGACAGCGGCTGTCCGGCTCAAACCCCGCTGCCTGATCAACAGCCTTTGCTTTTCCTCTAACTCATCACCTCTGTTCTTCTGATGTCACTAGGACCTCCTCTGTACAGTCCCAACAGCTCTGAACTTGTCAGTGCGTACCAGCCATTGAACACGCAGGTTGCATGAGTGTGACTGTCACTTGCCCCAAACGCAATGTAATGACTTTCATAATCCTCCTACCCCTGCAAAAAATATACAAGTATCTGAAAATAATGGAGTAAAATGCATTTTTATATGCATTTTATAAAACGCATATGGCTAGGAACAACCAAGTCATCTCCAGCAAGCCTTTAAAGGTCTGCACAAGCAGGAGATAGAAGAAAACGGGCCAGACGCTCGCTCTAGCGGCGCTTGGCAGCAGGATGAAGAGGCAGCTGCTGTCCTCTGCCCTTTCTGGGTACTTGCAGAGCTGCGACAGACAGCCCGGTGAGCAGCCTTCCCCCTGGCTTCAGCACGGAGCTGGTCAACCCAGGCGCAAAGGCTCAGCGGGTACTTTGGAGGTCTGGGCATGGAGAGGCGCCTGGAGCCAGCTGCAGCATCCCATCCCTCCCGTGCTCCACAGGGACCACACAGGCGATAGGGGGCCAGCAGACGGGCTGGCAGCTAGCTGGGTCGGAGCTGGCGGCACAGCACACCAGCCGCTAGCCACCGGCTCCTCCAGCAGCACTGCAGACCCGCTTTTGGAAGCCCCCTCATGCTGCTGCCCTCGGCAGACCCCAAACCCCCAAGCATCCCCGTGCCCAGTCGTGCTCCCGCTCTCCCCTTGCCGGGAACTGCCTCAGCTGTCACCTCCTGCCTTGCCATCAGCTGCTCCAGGTATTTTTGAGAATTATTGATTATAAAAGCCCACACCAACCTCCTAATGCTTTTATAATCATACTGTGCTTCTGGCTTCAGCAAGTCCCATAGCAGTGAGTTCCTGAGCTAACTGTAGGGTGGCGAAAACCACTGTTTCATACTGCTTTTGAGTGTGCTTGCCATTAATTTCATTGCACACGCCTTTGTCCTTCTGCCATGAGACAGGCAGAGGTTCCCTATTTCCCTCTGATAAACCATTCAGTATTTTCAATATTTTTAACTTATTTCCTCCTATTCATCTCGTTTCTAAGGTAACAATCCTGCTCTTCTAAATCTCTCTTCAAAGCAGAGATATTTTTTTTCTCATTCCTGATCATTTTCACTGCATCTCCGAGACGCTTTAACTCACGCTCTTCTTGCTGACTGGTAGCACCCAGCCAGGGATGCAGCACTCTCAGGTGCCATCATTGATTGCGACCAAGGCATTAGCCTGTTTTCCATATTACCATCCATCACACTGCTAAGTCATCTAATACTGCTGCATTTTGTACTGAAGTTGCACATTGAGCAGAGGCCTCCATTCAGCTGTTTAGAAAACATCCTGCAACTTGTCCTGAGTTAAACTATTAATTAAGAATCCCAGTAGACAGACATGTGAGTGATGCAATTATTTTCCCTCTAGTAGCTATTTTACATTTATTTTCATTATTTTTTATTCACTGACATGTTTCTTTTTCCCCAAATTCTTTAGATTGCCTCAAAGGGCCTCAGAGCTGTTTCTGCTATGGAGTTAACGTAAATACCATCTGCAGACTGGTTCTTCAATGCTCAGATCCATTTCTCAGTCATTAATGAACACAGCTATAGCCCAGACCTGGTACCCACTCCTCAAACTCCTGCTCTGGCCTCACGGTATCAGTGTTTCTCGTCAGCCCTTTCTGAGCGGACGCAGCTTTACATCAGCTGCTTTAGATCGCTGCTTTACATCAGCCATGGCCGCGGTTGCTCTCGCCTCTCCCTTAACAGAGGGCTTCCGAAAGCAAAGCCTGACCCCAGTGGTCACCCAAGGGACCCTCGGCCATGAAGGCTCCCCAGCAGCACCTCTGCTGTCCGAAGGGAGCAGCTGCATCTTCCTGGATCAGAACCGGTGCCCATGCTTGGCTTCCCGCCGAAGTCAAGCACCGGTTGTGGCAAGCAGCGTCAGAGCCCACGTTCCCGTTGTACGTGGCCAGCGGGTGATGGGGAGCAGTGGCAGAACAGGAGGGCCACGTTGCTCCCACACCTACAGGCCACCGAAGCCACCCGACGCACAAGGAAGAACTCCTTGCGTCGCTCAGCGGGCCAGGCAAGGGCATCCGTCAGCCAATCCTGGCCCCGGGGCAGAGCCACGCCACCGCCCGGGCCTGTAGGCAGAGTACCAGTAACCGCCATAACTACAGGTTGGTCGGGACACATCAGGTGTTGGCTTATCTGCAATGTACCACCTCGAAGTATTAGTTTTCAAGATGCATTCATTGTCATAGCAACGACAAGTGCAACGCGGCATTGATGTACTTACCATTTTTCTGAGATGCGAGATTAGACCGAGGGCTGAAGGGGACACAAGATTAGACCGAGGGGGAGAAGATGGAGGACAAAACCCCTTGGCGCTTGCTCTGGGCCCCGGACATGGAGACATACGGCCGCATTGGGCTCCGCTGTCTGCCCTGCTCCCCACCCGCCGCCCAAGGTCCCGCGGGCACCCGGCCCCGCGCAGGCACAGGCGCTCCGGTGGGTGCCGAGGCTCCCCCTGCCTCCCCCATCCCCTTACCTGGCCTTGCCGCGGCTGCTCCTCCGGAGCGTGGGCAGGTCGGCCTCCTTCTCCTCCTGCACCCGCTGCAGGGACGGGGAGCGGCTGTGGGCGCTGCGGGCGCTGACGGAGCTGGCCAGGCTGCCGTCCCCTGCCCCGGCCCCCGCCGCCGCCTCCTGCATCTGCGCCAGCAGCTGCGGGGGGAGGCTGCGCAGCGAGGGCACCGGCGAGTAGGAGGCCCGGCTCTCCGCCTTCAGGTTGTTGTCACTGGCCGAGCGCTGCAGCATGCGCGGGGACGAGAGGCCACCGGCGCCCAGGATCCGTCTCCGCTTCGTGTAGCTCGGTGTTTCTCTGAAAGGCACTGCAAAAGAGCCGGGGAAAATGGGGTTAGCTACTGGGCACATGGCGCAAAGCCAGCGTTGGCCAGCCGTGCTTGGGCAGGGAGATGGTGGCAAAGCCGGAGAGCCAGGAAAGCACATGGAGCTGGGCTGGGAGGGCAGGACCAGCCAGGGCAGAGGAGGTGGCAGCTCCACCTACTTCCAGCTCCGCTCCCTGCACCATCCCGGGGAAACTGCCTCAGAGCACGTGGGGCAGGCGAGCCTGACCGCGGCACTCTGGCGAGGGGAGGACTCGGAGATGGCATCTCGGGAAGCATCGAGGAGCGCTGCCAGAGGGGGAGGCAGTGCCAGCAAGGGCACCTGGGGAGGTGCGTGGGGCCACCAGTGGGACCCCTGCCAGCCCATCTCCAGCTGCCACCCCAGCTCAGAGGGGGACATTGACACTGGCAGCAAACCCCGCCACTGCTTACTCTTCTGTTTTGGAGGCAAGGAAGGTCTAACTCTAGAGCTTCAGGCGTGTGCCAACTGCAAGCCTAGAAAAGGCAAGGCATGGAATAAAATACCAGCTACTCCCTGCCCCACCTGACCCCCACCCAACCCTCAGGAGTGCGCAGAAGAAACAGACCTCATGGAGCCACCTGAAGAAGCAGACTCCTGCCTTTGCCTGCAGCTCTGCAGAGGGAGAAGGAATCGAAACGGGGAACCCAATGTGGCCGCAGGGGAAGAAGGCTCTGCTGCGGAGCCACAGCACTGCAGACCGCAGGTCAGGAAAGACATATTTTCCTAAATTTTCTTTAAGGAATCCATTTCCGTCCTGAAGCTTAACATGCTTTAAGTTTGTCCGACATGTGTGGTAACATCCAGCGGGGAACCCAGAGGTGACAACATCCAGCCCATTCCTGGTGCAAACGTAGTGGCAAAAGCAAGGGGACAGGTAAAGCACACAGAGGCCTCCTGCACTCCTGCTCAGAGGCATGCTCAGAAGCGGTGTGATCCTGCTAACGGGGACCAGGCTGCCCAGAGAAGCTGTGGAGTCTCCTTCTCTGGAGATATTCAAAACCTGCCTGGATGCTTTCCTGTCCAACTGCTCTGGGTGACCCTGCTTTGGCAGGAGGGTTGGACTAGATGATCCCTAAAGGTCCCTTTTAACCCCTACAATTCTGTGACCTCATGCCCCATCTGCATTCAACACTCCCCTGGCTTCGTCCTTTCAAGGCCATTCCTCCCATGGCATTGTGCACAAAGGTTTGAGAGCCCTGAACACACTTCCGATGGCCACCGCCAAGGGGCTGCGGGAGACGGGAGCAGCCGGGGGTCTGGGCAGGACCCTACCCGACATTGAGCGAGGCCTCAGACCCGTGTCATCCCTGACCCAACACCCTGAAGGCACTTCCCAGCTGTGCTGCACAGCCACACTCAGACTATTTTTCCGAGGAATATTTTAGGTTCGAAGTACAAGAATTTCAGGCTGCTGTAAATCTTCCTGTTGTCATAGCAACGCGATGCCTTTGCTCTCCGATGAGTTTTAACCACGGGGTGGGGGAATTTCTGCTGGCAGCGTCCGTGCTCCCCGCAGCGGCTCAGCCCAGCTCCCCACAGCCTCGGCACTGCCAGCCCGCCGTGTCCTGGCCACCCTGACAGGAAAACATGGTCAAAACAGTCACCCAGAGGCCACAGGCGAGGAGGGATGTCGGACGGAGAGAAGCAATGTCTGGGCCATGGATGTGATGCAGTCCCTGGGGTAAAACGTGCTGTGGATTCAGTGCAGGACTGCAGCAGGCAGGACATTAACGTACAGCCTGTCCTACCAACACAACACGATGGAGAAGAAGCCACAGTCAGGGCTAACTACAACCATTTCACAGGCAATGCTGAACAGGTTTGGCTGCTGACCTGAGTTCATGTGTCATCCAGATGTATGATAGTTCTCCAGGAGACATTTAATTTTGTACCACATCACTTCTCATAGAAAACCACTTAAAAAATCAGAGAAGCAAATATTAAATGGATGCAAGGTAACTGGCAGATGTAAAAATTATTAGAAATTGGAAATAGTGACTGGAAACACAAGGAAGTTTCTTGCTAATCTCAAAAAGCTGTTCTCAAACCAAGCCAAGTCAGCAACTTTAAGCACGGTTCTTGGAAAAAAGTGCAGAATTACTTTTAGGAAAAGTGTCGAACGCTGCCTATTGATGAACACACATCAGTCAGTGGCCTGAAGACCTTCCCAAACTGAAAGCCAAGGCACATGCCGGTCAAATGAGTACACAACCATGGTGCGCTTCCAGGGACCCAACACCATAGGTGAAACCAAGAGATGACAGGATTGGCACCTGAGAAGGGCCATGAGCTCGCAGCATCAACTGAACACGAGCTCAGTGCTGTTCTACCAGAGCAGAATCAATCTGAGCTTGTTAGGTCTAGGCTGGGGGGCAGTGACGCCCCGGAGAGGTGGTCTCAGTGATGCTCCATCAGTGGGCAACGTCACAGCTGCAGAAGTGCCAAGTTTGGATCCACACCCTGTGAGAATTTTGGTAAACAGGAAATATTCAGCAAGAAAAAAATCAAGATCTAGAAAAATCTGCCTGGACCATTCCTCCCCCCGTCCTGGGAGAAGGCAGGAGCGGCAGCCAGCTGTTTGCAGATGACCGGTGCCACTCGTGCTCCGCACCAGCTGCTCAGGCTGTGCCACCCCCATGCCCATCCATGACTAGGAGGAGGCAAAAAAAGGCCACTCAAAGCACCAGAACTACAGCCAGACCCGTGCCGAGGTACTGGTCCGGTTCATCGCTCTTCCATGCTGACTGGGATCAGCGTCATTGGTCTTGACACCAAACCAGGAAAGAAAGAAATAGAAAAACAAGAGGGCAACGATGAAAACTTAAAACAGCAGGAGTTGGCCTGGGCTTACTTTAGTGTGTTTTATAAATTAATTATTAGTTTCTTGATATTAATCGCTTAGGAAAAAAATCCTCACTGTATGTTGACCTAATGATAGGCAAGCTCACTCTAAAATAATCCTATTGGCGAGCTGCTTTTACTAAGGTGGCAAGAGAAAAGGAAAAAACAAAAGAAGGAAAAAACAAAAGAAGAAAAAAAGAAAAGCAGGTATTTATCTTGCAAGGGAAGAAAGAAGCACGCCAGGCAGGAGGTCCTGTTGGTCTGTGCTAGATCTCCTCTACTCCTGGTTGTCTGAGCTTAACTGGAAAGCAGAAAGCCTGTCCCAGTCCCTGCTCTCCCCACTGCGGCTGGCACAGACTTCACACCAGGGACATGTCGAAGGGGTCAGGGTCAGGAGGGGGAAGATCAGCATGGTCCGTTGCAAGACATCCACAGCAAGCGCCAATTATTGTGCAATGAGACACAAACAGGTTGCTCAAGGACTCACTGGTAAAAGGGAAAGTACTTTGTAATTCTTGACATAGGTCAGGGCAAGTGCTTTAATTTAGCCTGTCAAATAAATCACCTGGTCACCCATTTCCACGCTCTATGCAAGAGCAGTGCTCTGTCCCAACACCAAAATTATAGCATACAGTTTAAAAACAAAGAAAAAGATAACCTCTGTCTCAGATTCACATCAGAAGGAAGAGCAGAGGGGCTGGAGAAAGCAGCTCAGGACCACTCTGCTACTCACGAATCCATTTATCACAACATCAAGTATAAGACTCCTTGAAGCACAACAGAACATAGCATTTACAGGAGTAAATGAGAAGGTATCCAGGTCACATAACAGGTTGTAAACGCAAAGTTTCCCGAGTATTTAATTCCAGAAGCATATTAGGAGGACAGTATTACAGCTGCAAAGGCAGTCTCTTGAAAGACAGGACGTACCTGCACTACCTTTGTCATTTTAATGTGGCCCCAGTGCACAGTAAGTGCATGTGAGGTGGGATTCAGACAGCGTATTTCATTTGCCAAAGTGGGATTTACAGGCAAGGGAGTCAGTCACATGAGTCCCAAAACTGCGTGGCAAAGACTGCTTTCCAGCACTATCACAGGAGGATGGACTTTCAGCTGATTTACGTTTAGATTGCAGAGTTCCCGAGGCTCTCTGGTGTCCAAGCATGCTCTGATGCCTCCTGCAGCTGCAGCCAAGGACCCGGCGTGTCTACCCTGGCACACAGAGGAGAGCTCAGGGGGACTCAGCAAAGCTCTCAGGAGCCTCAGTGCAGAGGTGCAGGTGATGGAAACCTCACCTGCCCCAACCCAGTGCTTCGCTTCTGGCACCTGCGTGCCTCGGTGCCCATTCCAGGGCTCCCATGCAGCCAAGAAGGCAACTGGACCAAGATGAGATGTTTCTGCACAGAGGTTAGAGAGCTAGAAATGAGAGTACGTTCCTGGGAAAGCCTAGCTTTCACTGAGACCACCGATGAGCACACATCCAGGCAGCTTCACAGGAGGAGGGCAATCAGAGGAATGCAGCTACCTCATGTGAGCAATGTAGGACTTCTCTCCCCAGATGCTCCAGAGCTTTTCCAAACCCCTCATCTAAGCACAGACTTGTGTCCAGCCAGTCTGGAAGCTCTGCAGATATGGCACAAGCCTGGGCCTTTCTGGACAGAAATTAGATATATTCAGAGAGACTCAACCATGTTCTTGGCCGTGATACGCAACGAGGTGGAGACAGCAAGGGAGAAAAAAATCTGTTGCATGTAGCAGAAATGCAGAAGAGAAGATTGTCTGTGCTACAGCCAGATGGCAAAAAGGACAGGAGAGATACCCACATTGCATGGGATGTGGGCTGGGGCAAGTCCGTAAGGCAGATCCTGAAGCACAAGAGGAACTGGTGGAAGCAGTTTGATGTCGAATGGTGCTATGGGTGCACTTATTTGCACAAGAAAGTCCAGCAGGAGACCAGCATTTGGCATGGTCACAAGAGCAGCAAAGGCACTAGGAACATATCAAGGCTTCAGCAGACAGAAAATCGAGGTCACCCCATACACAGGGCAGCAATGCGGGCAAAGGACGACTTCAGTCTGTGCTGACAGCAGAGCCTGGCTCGGTGCTGCAGCCCTCTAGGCATCCTCTCATTCTGTTTTTAAATTGGCCCTTCCGAGGAGAGATGAGCAAGGGACCAACAACCCTAACGTGTGGTTTGATGCTTACTCCTCTCCCTGGGGGAGCACCATGTGTTCAAAAGCAAGAGTCTTGGGGAAACCCTCTGCTGTTCTGAGGGAGAGGGACAAAAGATGAGAACGTCCTACCAGGGCTGGAAGCACTGAATTAACCGTAACTTTGTTTTGAGCAGCATGCTTCAGAGCCCCTGGCTCCCTAGCAGAGAACAACGCACAGACCAGCCACGTGCTCACAACAGCCCAATTACATTTGTGCAGCTACATCCAGGTCTCCAGAACGTGCAGCAATCCCAGACCCATTTAACATCTCAAGAACGCAGGAGGAGCCTCCCTCTGCCGTGCTCTCCTGCAGGACGGCCAGCGCTCAGCGAGGGTGCTGTGGTCCCGCCTGCTCCCCTGGCTCTAACTCCGAGGACCAGCCCTCTCCAGCACAGCAGAGTGGCATCATTCAGCCAAAAATCAGGTCACCCTCAGCTTTACAGAGAGCTTATAGTCTTCTTTCGTTCAGAAGGACGTTGAGCAAGGTTTCCTTCATGCTGCTTTCCCTGTTGCACCCTCTGTGCAAGCCCCAGCTTGTCACTGAGATGGGACCCTGCCCCATCCCCTGCCAGCCACTGTCACTGCAGTATGAAGGACTGAAATCACGCTCCTCACCAGAGAGAAGGCAGCTGAAAGGGATGGCTGGAGAGGGCTCCCGGCAGGCTGGGGATCTGCTGCAGGACACGAGACGTGTCTCATTCAACAGCTTCCCAAGGCCAGAAGTGTGATGTGATGTGAAGTCTGATGTGCCCAACCTCAGGATAGAGACTCAGGTTTTGTACAGGCAGTTTACTCACAACACCAATTTACACGGGGAGGAGCCGATCTGCCTCGGTCGGCAGGTGAACCCCTCACCAGGAGGCCCAGAAGTGCTCTGGCGTGCCATGATGCTCCGAACCACCAAACGCACACCGAGGCACGGCCAGCTTCTCCCTGCACCTCAACCTGCCCGAAGCTGGTAATAACATAAATCGCTGAGCCCGGACTCCAGCCACCAGTGCCAGAAACAGGAGAGTTCCAGGCTGCTGCCACATCGCCGATTCTGACTCAGGTTTCCTCTCCCCATGCTCCAGATCCACTGTCCCCATTGGGAAGGGAGGGAAGCAAGAGCAATAAAATAAAAAAACCCAACTTTGTGCAGTTCATACAATCAGCTTTGAAGATTCTTTTCTATACCTTCTCAAGAGTTTAATCAAAGTATGTTTACTGGGTTTCTCATAGCAAAATGAATCACTTCAGTTACCATGACAGCACTGCTCGAAGCAGCACAACCAGCCAGCCTGGTTCATCTGACGCTCCCACGTTTGCTTCCTGCCCTCCAGAAGGGAAATGCGCGGCTCTCGCCTGGAAAACGCCTCTCGCTGCTCCGGTGTGGTGGGAGCAGGATGCAGCCGGGGCTCCCCGAGGAGTTCCTGGCCCCACGATGCTGCGTGGGCACCTGGGCAGCACTGGGACCACGCTCCGACAACCTGAGCTGCAGCCTAACGAACCAAAGTGTAATCAACACTTGGAGATTATTTAGATTTGCTGGCTCAATGTTAAATATTCATGTAAAAGAGCAAAAGCACACGGAGTGCAAATGTCTCCACAGTTCCAAGCTGAGAGGCCACATTTACATTTTAATAGTGGAAAATTACAAAGCAAACTGAGAAGGCGCACAGCACCGTGCCACACGAGGCAGATTATGCCCAGGCTCCTCTCCCATCAGGAGAGAGAGGCTACTCCCAGAGACCTTCCAGGTATTTTTTTTTTTCTAGGAATGAAAGCTAAAGGAAAAGGACGAGATGATGAGGCAGACCAGAACCTCTCAGCTCCAGAGAGGGAGCTGGTAATTTACCTCGGTACTGAGCAGTAGTCCACTGAGGGGAATTACAGCCTCATTATATTTTTTTAATTAAAAAAAAAAAAAAAAGTCATCCTCCAACCATTTCTCCAGCCAACTCTATTTGCCTCTCAGCTACTCACCTTCACACCTGATGCTGCACCCCTGGACACCATCCCCCAGAGCCACCCCTGGACACCTGCCGTCCCCCAGAGCCACCCCCTCCTCACTCCTTCACCTGAACGTAGGTCTCTCACCTCACCCTGCTCAGTGCCAGCCCTTCACAGCTGGAAACAGATTTTACTCTGCATTTGTAAAACTTAAATTGAAACTGCTAAAAATACATGTTAATTAAACTTGCTAGTTTTCCCCTACAAGTGATTCTCAAAGGTGCTGGCAATTCACCTGTGAGCGGTACTCTGGTATGAGATTTTCAGCCTTTCTCTTCAGATAAAATCCATCAGCCTGATGCATTTCAACACTAGAAATTTTTCCTTGCAAGAGTTTGGTGCATTTTTCATTCCTCTGTTTCGCCTTGTTACATTCAGCACATCAAGGGTCCTGCTTGGGCTATCAGCCCATTGCTAACCCCCGCCAAGGAAATCCTAACAATTGCTCAGACCTGTTACAGGCAGCACACAATTGAATTAACAATGAAGATAACAGAATATCAGAAAAGTCTAACCAGTATTTCTGATCTGCCTTTGAAAATAATTCCCATACATAACTGTTTACTGGGAAAAAAATGCTCCCAAGACCCAAATGGACCATTTAAAATTTCCTCCACAATGCCAAGGATGGCAGTAACTGACACTTGTTCGGTCATGTACATCCAAATTAGCAGGTTGAAAGCTTCTGCAGCAAAGTTCAAAAGAATTTTCAGTACAGCTCACTGAGTCTCTGGCCTATATTTATAATACTCCTTCAAAAGCTCCAGCAATGGGGAGGCAGCTTTCAAAGGGTCAGGGGGATGATTCCAATGATCGTACAGAGCTTAACTTCATATAATTTCTAGGAAAAGCTTGGAAAAACTGAAATAGGACACTTATCAATTAATAAAAAGACATGAGAATTTAATTTATATCAGCCAGGATGGCTTTAAGAGCTCAAATCTCACTGACAAAAATAACTGCTGACATCATAAGCTTTGGGTGAAACAGTTGACCCTGGGATATTCTGATTACGTGCTACCACTGGACAAGTTACCAGAGCACATTTTAACAGACACAATAACGAATGTTAATGGAGAACAATGGTTGGGAATATTTCCAATATTATCCAGGAAGCCAGTTCCTGGTACAGTAGTATTTATATTTTTGTCTTTATCAATGACTTAGCGAAAATATAGATCATTGGCAATAGAAGTACAGGTGATGCAATGACTGGTGCAATGACATTGTTCAAATGCCACTGGTGAAAGTGGGTAGATTTAGATTGGACATAACTAAGAAATTTTTTATAATGAAGGGGGTGAGCCCCTGGCCCAGGTTGCCCAGAGAAGCTGTGGCTGCCCCATCCCTGGAGGGGTTCAAGGCCAGGTTGGACGGGGCTTGGAGCAACCTGGGCTGGTGGGAGATGTCCCTGCCCAGGGCAGGGGGGGTCGACTAGATGATCTTCAAAGGTCCCTTCCAACCCAAACCACTCTGTGATTCTATAACATACAAGAAAGAGCATCAACACCATGAAATCTTGGGCATTTGTTAAGGCAGGATCACCTCAACATGCTTCGTCACAGCCTGATGCAAGATGAAGCATCTGGGAATATGAATAGAGGTTGTACAACACAGGACAGTTCCTTGAAAAGCAGCGAAACTGAAAGAAACCCATGAGTCCTGACACAAACCAGCTGAGGTCAGGCTCCAAGACCAATGCAGTGAGCAGAAGAGCTAACATAACCAAGGGATATATCATCCTCTGTTCATCCATAAGGTTATTATGGAAAAAAGCATCTCAATTCAGCCCACATTTCTAAAAATAATGTTAAACAACAGGAAGTGTTCAAAATAAAGCCATGCAATGGTTCAGAAGCTGGTCAACCTGCTCTATATTAAGAAAATAAAGAAACAGCAGCTATTCATGCTTTGCCAAGGTGACAGTCAGAGTCACAGTCATATCTGCATACTGGCACAGAGTTCTTATGCAAAAGTTTGCATAGACTTGTGCGAGCATTACTGTTTTCATCACAAGATGACAGCACTGGTCATTCCGGTCTTAAAAATGTATTGTTCCATCAGTAGCTTTTTGAGGAATTTTTAAAATTCACAATGAAAAAAATAAATTTCTCCTGTGAGGGCACCCATGCACAGGCCTACGGTCACCAGTGGACTGACCGCATCCCCTGCAGAAGGGGTGGCAAAGCGCCTTCAGAGAGATGGGGACAGGAGGAGTATCCTGGGGGCAGGCTCACTGCATCCCACACAGGTCCTGTAGCCAGCCTTGGGTGAACCTGAAGGGTCAACACCTGCCAGCATTTCCCCACGAAGAAACAAGCCTCCCAGTGAGGTGCAGATGTCTGAGCACCACCACCCCGCTTCTCTTCAGAGAGGGGAAACCACAGCACAAGGAGCTGCTGTTCTCATGCCCACTATACAAATAAACTCTAAGAGTCGAGTTTAGCCAGCCTGGATTTTAACTCCGTTTCCAAACAAGTACTGCCACCAAACTGCTACTCAGCTCAGTCTTCCCAGCCAGGAGTGACTTTCTGCAGAATATCTATCTTCTATGACCATCCTATGACTTCTGCTGTGGAACATCCCCAGTCTGGACCACTGAATTTGCTGTGCCAAGCAGAGTGTGAAACCTTCCTCTACCCTGCTGTAATTGCAGTCCAGCTTCTGGCAGGACCCAAGAGCTGTTCCAGTTGTCCCACCACATCTTACTGCATTTTTGGCAGAGAACCATACCCTTTCTTAGAACTGATGGACTGGCTGCTAGGAATGAAGGCCTCACATAGCTTAATATTCTGTCTGACAATAGTGAGCAAAAAAAGTCTTTGTAGAAGGCACACAAGAAAAGAAGGGCACATAGAAAGCTATCGTTCTCCATCTTATCTCTTCACCACTGACAGCTTACAGATTTCCAACTACCCTTATAAATAGAGTAAGTTCAACAAGAACATCCACATTTTTACACATTCCAGGAAACGTGACACACTCAGACAAAAAGAAATAAAGCTTTCCATTATACAAGAACTCATTTATGGCTTCCATACAGAATTTTTCAACATCTACCTCATTTAGCACTTTCTAAAAATTCCTGAGAAGGGAGCAAGGCGAAAGGTTAGAAAGGAAGAAGAAATGTCACAACCTCTACTTCTGCTTGTCATACACATCTGTCTGAGATGCTCTATGCCGTTCTACAGTGCAGCTCCATGAAAAAGTTCTCTCTGAGCTTGGTAGTGGCTAGAAACACTACTCAAACACGGGATACCATTACAAAAATATAGAAAGAAAAGCAGACATCCTTATGCCACTGTAGAAATCCCACATCTCAAAAAAGGCATAGTAAGCCAGAAGTTCAGACCAGGGCAACATGGATGGCCAAAGATCTGAAATGGCATTATGTTTCCCTTATGAAACAAAAAATGTTTCACAGACCGTGAATATTCCAAACAAGTTATTGGGTCTTATCAACAAGTGATATGAAGTCATAGTGTCCTAAGGAAGCAAAATGCTGTCTTTTAAATCCTTTGGGGAGGATTTCATAGACTCATAGAATGGTTTGGGTTGGAAGGGACCTTAAAGATCATCTTGTTCCAACCCAAGCTTGTTCTCCTCTTCACAGGGAAGAACTTGAAGAATCAGTAGCACTGGAAGATGTTAGATTGTTCACATGCTGGGTAATCCCAGACTGAGCTCCCACAGTTAGTTTCTGACAGATAGCTTTGCAGCACATGGACATACCTGGGACGGGCTTCAGATAAGGAGGGCACCTGAAGGACAGGGAGATACTGATCTTGGGTTGGCTCCAGGACATGCTCATTAATGAGAAATAACTTATTCTTTGGTTTGAGCTATAAAACATCGTAAAGCTGAGATTTCTCAGCAAAAACTGGCAAGTCAATGCCCAAAGTCTCATGTAGTCTTCCTAATAGAGTCTTCTGCTCTAAATTAATACCCTGGTGTCAGCTCACAGAGAGAAGGGACTAGGGAACGGGGTCACGTGCATCTGGATACACACTGCTTTCCACCTGGGATGGACACCTAATGAGGAGTTCGGTGACCAGATCGTTTTCTGACCTTTGCTGTGTCCAGTCTGTGTCTTCATATGCCCAAATACCTTGAAAAAACCCCACTCCAAAGTCGCAGAAGAGAGGAAGGCTCTGCCAGCAATGCTGCCCATACAGAGCTAACGGTGCACCAGGGCTTGTAGGATCTTGAGCAGATGTGGGCCAAGAGACCAACCCATCCCAAAAGCAGGGACCACCGCGGGGCCGCTGAGCGATGGTTTCCTCCCCAGCCCTGCCTGTACACGTGAGGAAAACAAGTGTTGTTATGGTGCACTTCAGTTTGGCAAACAAATGCTGGTGATCTCAGACAGAGCTGCAGATCACCATTCTCCAACAAAAAGGTATTCCACGTAATATGGGGTAACTGTGTTGGGCCTCGTTATGACTGATAATGAATTAATTCCTCTTACTTGAAGTTGGTGGTTGCCTAGTGACCGTGAATCATGACCTGATTGTATTCAGTGTAAGAAAAGGGAAGACAGCCCCAACTAGTCTTACGTACATGTAACGCCTAAGGATAATTTCTCAGTATTGAACTCATGTTATATTATTCCTCCAGATCTACTTTTATGCAGGGAGAGAAAATATGAATGAAAATCAGGAGTTTCTAAAAAATTAGCAAAAAAAGAAAAGTTATAAAACCACAATTATGAAATAATGTAACTATGGTTAAATGCCTATTTGGACAAGAGTAGCAAAATGAAGACATCAATTGTTACTACAGAATATATTTATTCTGTAATTATGGAAAATAATTGAAATCAATATGCAGTTACAATACACTCAAAATAAATAAGGGGAGCTAAAAACATTAAAGAAAAACAAGTGGTTTTAGCATGGAGGAAACTACAAAAAAAGCTCTTGGGCTGTTTTGTAGATGTAGAAGTATATTCTGAAAGAAGCAGGAAGAGGCATTTGTGTCATCATGAAGACAAAGCAGAGGTGGCTACTAAGTAGCTGAAACAAATACTTTAAAATTTGCAGGCTAAGAAATCTTCCCAAAAAGATGGATCGTGAAAATTATTGAGCACCTGGCACAGGATCCAACTGATAAAAAAAACCAATGTGCAATTAACACCATTGCAAATGTTTGAATGAAAAACAGGTACTGTGGTGCGCATCTGATTGTACTGAGTGGAACTGCACATTTGACTGATAGATGTCGATATGGATTTAAGACTCAAATGCCAATGGGACATGCCAGGAGGCTGGCAGCGGCACTCTGGAGAGGCCCCGAGGTTCAGACACCATCCTGCTTGCATTGTTTCCCACTGACCAGCTCCTGGTGTTCCTGCTCAACACACAGCCCTTTTCCATGGCCACCTCCGGGGGCTGCACTGGGAACGAGACACCCGGCTGAGGATTACCCTGGAGGAAGCCCTCCCTTCATATAGAGCCACTGCAAACCTACTCAAGGTTGCTGGAGTAGGTGGCTTAGGTACTTCCCCAAGGCATTACCAGTAAACGTGCTTAACTGAGAACATCTCCACGCCTGCCTGGAGCGGTCGGAGAGAAGGCTCTGCAGATGTACCCTAGGAGATCCTCCAGCTGCTTAGGAAGAGGGTTAGGGCTGCCATTTTCACTCCACAGAACCCATTCCCATGCAGGCAACAGCAGGGGCTGTGCTGACCAACAAGCACCAGGATACGCCACAGAGGGTCTGTGGTGGCATTGACATAATCCAGTCTCTCAGGTCCAACCAAGAAAATAAAGCCCAGCAGTTGCCATTCATGGCATTCTCTGTCTGCAGATCCATAAAACACAAGACTAAGGAAAAAAACAGAAATGAAGGAACAGCCACAGTCCCCACAAATGCTTCTACTTGTAAGAACCTGTTCTCTCTCCACAGATTTGCAGGTTCCGCTCTGACCTTCTTGGAGCCCAGTGCTGGTGGCTGTGATGAAATAAGCAGCTCTCGGTCTCTGCACCGACTGAAGGGACGGAGACCTGTGTGCAGGGAACCACAGCGAAGCCTGCACGAGAAGTTCTGCAGCCCAATGGGCTCTCCACAGCTGTTACTGACCACCTGGCATCTACACTGGGCATCTTACTTCCAACTGTGCTGACCCTGGCAGGACCCATGGGCTGAATGCCTGTCAGCAGATGGAGAACATCACGTGTTTTTCTAAAACCCAGTTTTTGGGTTATTTTCACATGAAAGAAACTGAGTTCACACCCTCCGGGCTTGCTCTACATTGTAAGACAAAGCACAACAAGCGCGAACAGCCAGCTCCACCTCAGAAGAGCTCTCCGGATCCAGACAGAAACATGGGTGAATGCTCGAAGAGCCTGGAAGCGCAGCTACATGCCAAGGGCTGTCCTGCAGAATGGAGCAAAGCTGCTGCTAAGCATCCTTCCTCCCACAGTCTTAACACAGCAGGTCCTCTCTGAATACTTCTGATAGTGCAGGACAGCAATTCTTGTCCCACCTAATATTGGGAACTCGAGAAGAAGACTTCTCCAGGAGCTTTCACTTACAAAGCTGCCTTATGCTGCCCTTTCCTACCAGATTCTCAGTTTCAGTATTTCTTCAACTGTTCTGACAAAACTATCAGAGAAAAGACCAAGCACTGCCCCTTCCTCATCCCCCATAACGCTAGTCTGCTCTCCTCTGGTCAGACACTCGCACCTCCCAGCTCTTAATGAACTTCAAAAAACAATTTCTCCTTGCTTGGGAAGTTCACTGCCAGTTCCCTTGACCCCAGGTGGATGCCATCTGGACCTGCTGGTTTGCGTGTGATTAGTTTGCAACTGTTACCTGACCTATTTTATATAAACAGCCGCATCAAAAACATGAAGAATTCATCCTACCTGACATGTTTTCATGCCCCTTTTTCTTACGCTTTTTCAATAAAAATAATTGAGCCAGTCAATCACAGATTCAGATTCAATCATAGAAGAATTTAGGCTGGAAGGGACCTTTGGACGTCATCTAGTCCAAAACCTCTCTCACAGCACAGACAGTCACTATCCTCTTGAATTAATAGGGTGGCTTTCTTGCCAGCCCTGTTCACTGACATAGTTATAAGGAATTTTCAGGCTTTTCCCCACGTCCTTTCTGACTCTTATATCTTCCTACACATTCTCAGCAGACGTTTGTAACTATCAGCGATATCTGGCTGAGAAAAGCAGTGATAAAGGATGCTTTGGGGCCCAGGTTTCTAGATTCACAACCACTTCCAAGAACGAAGCCCAATACTCGCAGGCTGTTTCAAAGTCCACAAGTCTTTTTTCAGCTGCTGACCCGATGACTCTGCCCCTTCTGTGGAGGCACACACGCTGCGAATTAACTCTTCATGTGGTTCCTCCATTGCTTTAGAGAGCTCTGGACCAATAAACTTCTCAGAATAATTTAAGAAAACTCAGTAAGTGTTGATTTTATGTCTGACCTAAAACTCAGTTTTGCATAGCATATAATATATGGCATGATAATATCTACCTCGCACAAGGACAGAAGAAATGACGCAAGGAAAAAGGATGACCAGAAAATCCAAAAATATTCCTCCATAAAGAAGCAAGTACAACCAGAACGGCTGCTACTTCACCTCTTGTACTTATAGGAGCTTCAGCGTGGGGCACCTCCATAACCATTATCCCTAAGACAGGGGTTGTCTCCTCCTTGCAGCAAGCTCCCTTAATAGTCTTAGCAGGAGAGGATCTCTGGCATGAAATGGCCTCAAGGATGCAAAGAGAAAGAAAAAGGTAAGGGATTTTACAGAAGAGCTTTTCAGAGCTACTCCAGACTCACGGCGTGGCTAATTCTTTAGCTTGGCAACCTCAGCAGTCGTAAGCAAACCCTGGACTGAATGAAGAAGCCGGACACTGATGGCCCCAGGAGGAAGCAGAGCTGTCCTGCCACCCCCCGCACCCAAAACAAGCTGCAGCTTCCACCCACCACCGCAGGCAGCACCAGGAAACCACCAATTAACAGACCCACGCTAACAGCCCTGGACTCTACAGCAAGATTTAAAAGGGAGAAAAGGGGGAAGAAGAAAGATCAAACTCACCAACATCGGACTCTTTGTGGGTTTTGATGATTTCAGCCAATTCAAAATTTCCTGCAATGATGGCCACCTGAAAAGAGAGGGAGGGAAGAGAGTTGAGCAGCTCTGAGCAGCACCGAGCAGCACTGATCCTGCGCTCGCTCACACAGATTACGCCATATGGACTAGTAACAGCTGCCTTCCATGGGGGACGCAGAGCCAACGATTGTTCTGCCTCAGCTCACCCAGCCAGTAACCCCAGGGTGGAAATACGCTCTCAGCACCGCAGGGAGAGCGTATGTTGATGGCTTGTGCAACGAGAGGGTGGCGAATTACTTGGAGACAACCATTGCCCTCTCCTCAGAGGCTGGTGGTGATATGCCTAACGCCAGTGAGGAACTAATCTTAGGTCTTGCAGGTACTGACAGAATGTTCTCCAGCCTGAAGCTTTCCAGTGAATCCTAGTTAGCTGACGAAAGGCAACGTACCAGCAACCGAGCTCCCTGCACGTCTCACCTGAACCCTCCGCAGCACTAACTTGTCTCGGTCCAGGCTGCGCTGGCCGAGGAACCGCTGCCACTCACAAAGCTGCAGCAGCACCTCGTTCCAGGAAAGCCATGGCATTTTAGACCAACATTAAATATTGCTTTGCCCACCACCCGTCCTGGCATTTCTCTCCACAGGAAGAACTGTAGAGAACTCAAAGGAATGAGGAAAGCAGGGAAGCTGAACGTGGATCTGCCAGCAAAACACACAGACAAAACTAGTCTGTCCTACCCCAGGAACTGCTTCTAGAGGAGCTCACGTCCTGGGGAATCGCAGAACAGCAGCAGGGTACACGAAGGTAGCTTAACACGCATAAGAGGAGAGAGACTGAAGTACTACTCTCCTAAAGCAAGACTTCAGCCAATAGACTAGCGACATCACTTGAACTCTTTGATGATTTCTTACATATTTGGGAAAAAACCCAAAACAGCACTGCACCACAGCTAGTAAGGCAGAACAATCCAATATTTTTCAGAACAAGGTCCAAAAGTATTCTTTTAATGGATGAAAGAACAGCGAAATGCATAAGAGAACACGAAATCCATCACTGGTCCCCAGGAAATTAAACAGGAAGAAGTGCTCTGGGCTGAGCTGGCTGAGTCCTGCACTCAATGCCCCCGCGAAACACAACCACCTCTGCCCTTCCCACATCCAGTGCCCCCAGCCACTGCTGGGACTCTCGGGACGGTGTCCTCGCTCAGCAGCACCTACAGCTGGTTTGGGACCGAGAAGCAGCTGGATCAAGTTGATTCTGGGTGAAAACAAAGCGTTGCTGCTCAGAGCGTGAAAACGCATGTAAGAACAGGCTGAGATACAGCTGCTGGTTTTGCCTGTCCATGCTGGGACCACCACCCCCCGCACCCTTTTCTTTTTAACTTAGGGTTGGCATTTAAGAGGAACATATGCGATGGGTCGGTACTGGAGACGAACGTATGTGATCAGGCAGGCAGCAGAAACCAAACCCTCCCAGACACCAACACCATCACGAGCAGCACCGGCAGCTCCAGCTGTTAAACGCTTCCCTGCCCTCCCACAAGAACAGCTTTCTTTTAGAAATACGAGGTTAATTTGCATTTTACCACTAACTTGTGACGAAGGGATATATTTAACTGGTGACTCAGTACAGCATGCACACCTCTCTACTATCATCCTTTATCAGCAGAAATAGTCTTACTATCCTCAGCTCAACAATGTTTATGTGAATTTTTTTTTTATTTTCTGAGGCCCAGAATTCGTGCTCTACCTCCTCAGCCGGAGCTGAAAGCGATCAGTGATGGCTGGAAGAAAGGAAATCTTCCTTCTGCGTTTGGGAAATTAGGCCACAGTAGCAGAGAAAATAGAGTAAGAATCTCCATTTTCCCCCAAGCTTCTTCAAATTGCAATCTTTCTGTCTCTCCTTATACATACACACACATTTATAAGGTCTGCTCTCCCAAAGGTCGCATTCTTTGAGCAGGCTTTTGTACAGAAGGGCAAATGACCTGAATTTGGGGAAATTCGAAAGCAAAAATAACCAAACTGACAAGACTGGAAAGAAGAATTTAGAAAAAGCATTTGAACTTCAAAGTTCCTTAAATGAACAATTAATGTATGGTCCACTGTCTCTGTGAAAAATCCAAATTCAAAGTACAAATTCTGAATCTCATCTTGGGAATAATTCCTAAAATGTGTGGCAAATGTATGGTGAATGCATGTGCTGCACCAGAAGCAGCTTCTGCCACTGCGCGTACCCCAGGTGTTCCTCCTGGTCTGGCCGCTGAGGGGGAGGTCTCCCACGCCCCGAGGTCTCAGCCCCAGCACCGAAGGCAACAAACGCTCCATCCCTCCCTCCCTGCCTGCCTCGAAGTGTTACAACTTCCTGGAAAGGTGAGAAGAAACATAATGGAGAAGTCGACTGTTGAGAATATAATCTCATATAAATCCCTGGGAAGGCAGAAGAGCCCTGCTGGTTGCATTTTTCAATCCAAGTTGGAAAAAGCAAAGGATACTAAAGGGTTTCACGTACTGCATTGTCACCTCAGCCGGTGCTTCCCTGGCTACGAAACACCATGGCGTCCCTGCGCCCGCCTGCGTGCTCCTGCCCCTGCACCTCTTTGCTGCATGCAGTCACACTGATGAGACCATCTGAGAGACTGCACGATAGACCACGTCAGTGAACTCCCCTAAGTTAAAAGCAATAGCTTTCTGGGGAGAGGTAAACAAGAAAAGGAAGTCTCAAGGATGGAAACTCCAGAAAACAGATTTTTATTTACCTTTTTTTTTTTTTTTATATTTCATAGCTAGCAATTTTAGTGCTTGTACACCAAAGTGGAAGGAATTAGTAACTATAAGAAAAAATAGCCTGACTTACTCACAGCAGATAAATGATTTAATTTCAAGCAATAAGCCAGATGTCCCACATAGGAATGATGTCTTAACGTCACAGCCAAGCTACTTATCCCGGTGATGTCATGGAGATAGCAGACCGTGCAAAGGGCATCTCTCCTCGTGTCTTGCCCTGATGCTACAAATGTAGACTCCGTCCTACCGCACGCCACCGATTCAACAACGAAAATCCACGTTCAGGCTGCACAAGACACAGAACCACACTATGGCTCTGGCACAGGGTTATCTTCTGAAATGCTGTAACACCTTGAGTCATTCCATAGCACGATATGAAGGTGACAATCCTTTTTAATCTAGCAGCAATTTGCCTATTTTTATCTTTTTAGGCAAACTCAGTAATTTCTAAAAGAAAGAAGAAGGAGGGACATCGGAACAGGCTGTGCAGCATGTAATGGCAGTGTGCTTATAAGGTCTTATAAGTTAACAGAAGAAAACAGAAAAATCATTTAAACATGCCTGGTAAGAGTCATAGGTCTGAGATCTAACACAGGTTCTGTGGATAACAGTACTGTGAAAAATCCCTAAAAAATAAATCAACAAGAAAAAACCCCACTACACCATGAGAAGGTCCCTCAGCCCCTCAGCAAGACATACTGGCACAGAGCTTGGATAACGACTGTTGGGGATTCACCACAAATGCAGCAACAGCACAGAGGGGACACCTGCAAACCGCTGCTGTGCTTCACGTCAGCAGCAGCAGTGACACACCAGCCAACCACTAACCCTCAGACCACACAAGGGTGTCCAGTCTCTACAGAAGAGAAGCCAAAGGGGCTCATCTCCACATGGTCAAGGCCATGGGCACAGCTGGCCAGGGCTGCTGCCTCCTCGCTCTACCCAGCAGAGGTTTCTCAGAGGTGTGCAATCACTGGTTTACCACCAAACGTAAATTGAAGGTGCGCATCGAAGGTGAACCATGGCACTTAACCGTGTTTTCATCCTGGGCCTGCTTTTATAATAATATTCAATTTTTCTTGTTCTGAATTTTCACTGTGTCTTCATATTAAAGGATCTGTTATCTCCTTGCACTGAATTGTGACGTATGATGGAGAGCAAAGATGGATCTTCGATATACGTATTGAGCTACAGGAAGGTACTGTGTTTTCCAGCTCCAAAAGGTATCTCAAAGCGGTAGGGTGCTCAGACAAGGAAGAGGACAAGCTTACGTCACATGAAGAACAGATCCACTGAGAGCAGGAGCACAGAGGCGGCACCTCCGGGCTCCTGGTGTATGGGAAAGGACCCCTACAGACCAAGCCCCGCAGCCCCTCTGCGCCTGCTGTCATCAACCCGTGTCCTCCACATGCTGCAGACACAGATCTGCAGAGGGCCAGGGCAGGGGGACCACCTCCAGGAGGGACCACGGCTCCCACACCCCCAGGCAGGCAGCTCTCTGCAGCAGGTACAATCACCTTGAACTTGTCCTCCCAAGTACGGACACGGCTAGGTCCAAGGTGGATTTCCACCATCATCTGCTTGTTGGTCCCTAAAATTATCCATGGTAAAGCACCATTCCCCTGTGACGAGGAAGGGATGGGTCCTATGGCATGCAAAGCTCACAGACAGGCTGCCACCACTGGAGATACCACCTTGTAAAGGTCTCAAAGAGAAGCAGAGTGGGGAACTGGGAGACAGAAGAGTAGGCAAAACGTATCAACTAGCCATGAGTCACAGACTCCTAGCCATACGCATCTGAGTTGAGAGAAGCATCCAGTTGACATAAAAGCTGGTAAGGATCTTCACAAAGTGGGAAGAACAAAGAAGAGAAGGAGGCAACAAGACCAAGTTCAGTGGCAGGAGTTTATGTTTTTGATGGTATCTTCAAAAGGGAGTTACCTGGATGAAGGTCAGAAGAATACTGAGTAGATGCCAGAGTGTCTCTGAAAACGCTGGTATGTTCATGTATTTTCATACCTGAAAAAGTTCATACCCCCCACCCGCAGGAACCTCCAGCTTGAGAAGGGAAAGACTCTTTCTGAATCGAATAAACCTCCATGTTGTTTGCTCTGTATTAAAGCACACCCTGCTCTCAGAGGTATTTCCCAGTTGCAGACTGCAACAATTCGAGAAGTCCAGAACTTCACTGTTACCATCCTTCATGCGCAAAAGGCATCAGGAGCAGTGACAGCCATGGGGCGCAAAGGCAGAGCCATGAGGGAGGCAGGTGAGATGCAGCAGCAGCGTCTCTATGAGATGATGGGGCAAGAAAAAAAACATTCATCAGCGATGCTGCTGGGCAAAAATGGAGCAGACCTTCTGTGCAAGAGGAATGTAAAAGGGCTTATTACGTAGGGTGCACGCAGCCAATTCAGTGTCATAACACATTCAAGCTACTCAGCCCTCCTCAGACCCTGAGAAGCATCTGTCAACATGCCAGACTCTGTTGTCAACTATTTTTGTATCGCTTTACCCAAGACCTCTCCAATTATTGAGGCTTTCCATTGTTGATGATGTTCTACCTCTCCATTATCCCAGATAACAGAGAGCAGAATGAGTCTTTTTAATCATCACACTTTATTTAATCAGGTAGCACTGCTCTATGTCTGGACTTTTTTCAAAGTTGCCTACCTTTACTTGGCCAGGCAGGCTTCAAGCATGTTCTATATTTGTTCTAGATTTCCAGAAATCTGACAGTCCCACTAGGTCAATCCCACTGCTCACATATGGCAGCTCCATCTGGGCTGCCATATGAGCAGAAACTCTAGATACGCTCACAGCAATGTGTGCTGCCATTACATTGCACAGATGCAGCCAGTCTGATGCTTCCCGGGAGTGTCACCGGGGTCAGTCACTCTATGATGATGCTATAGACCCAACACCTCCTGGAAGCAAGAGACAGGCCTCCTGCGCATGATCTACACAGCTGAACTGGGACAAATGCATCCCAGATGCCCTCTGTGCCTGCAAACCAGCCGTGCAACATGTATGCAGTAGATCCAATTCTTCCTGGAAACACCCAATTTACAGTCCATGGTCTATACAGCAAATGAGTATTTATTTCTCCCTGTGGACCACACACTGAGCCCTTGATTTAGAGGGGACACTTTAGGCACGCAGCTAGATTAACATTCTGCCATTAAGCCTCAAGGAGTATCTGCGAATGATCTGCATCAGACAGTGGGTACATGTAAACATAGAAGAGAAACAAAAAACATCCAAAGCTGCAACCATTCAGCTCTAGGCTAAGAGAGACAGAGAAGTTTCTCAGTATTTTCAGATGAGGCACACGGAGCTACTGGGAAAACAAGATGATTCTCCCACTGAGATGCACCACAAAACTACCCTACAGAGAGGCAGACGATGCTGTGATCTCCTCCATCAAGGGGAGCAGGGTGTTCTGAACTCTGAATGCTTCCGGGAAGCAGGAATAACCCTCATGAAGGCACCTTGGAGCCACTGTGCTCAGGAAGCCTTTAAGCTGGAGGAGGAGAAACGTGACATCCAGCTGTGAGGAGTGAATCTCACCTTTATCAGGACTGACATTTCCCGCAGGGCTGATAACCATCAGTACAGGCTATAAGGAGAACAGCGGTGCGTTATCCAAGAAGTACTGGTACAAGCACCACCAGCAGCCTTGGCACGGGGGTGTCACCTCCCCTACACCCTGCTATGACTCTTGCGGGCCATGGCAGCGGTGTGCTGGGCAGCCGTGCAGGCTGACACGTGCCATGTCCTGGAGGTCACAATTTCCATAAATATGTTGTACTGCAGAAAGGCCCTGGAAATGAGCTTCAGCTTCCTGCACAGACCAAAGGTGGGTTGGTGGCACCTCCCAAAAGTTCAGAAAAAGATTCTGCAAGGCAAGAATGACAGATTTGGCCAGAGCCATGATGTCATCTGCACAGAAACCTCCCAGTGCCACAAAGCACGGCTTAAAAAAATCAAGTCATGGTTACTTGTCACAGGGAGCTGAATGCAAGGTCCGTGGGTAGTCACTGCCTGGGAAGAGAGTACCTCAGACACAGGAGAGAGACGAGACAGATCAATGAGGATATTTCTTGGCCGCCTTGTTCAGATGAAGTCATGATGGATGGTGCTATCTAGAGCAGGCAGAACAGTATAGAGAGGACAGGCTGGTCCTCTTGAGGAAGCGTTGGTCAGTCCGGTCTCTGGTCCAGCCAGCACTGAAGGATGCTCTCAAGGGATTGGACAGTGTGTAGATCTGTGTCCAGATCGGTCCTTACCACCAGAATTAGAGATGGGTCTGACAGACCTTCCAACAGCTACCAGACCCAGCCTGAAGGATGGGGAAATGCAGGGCCTCCTGTGCAAAGCAGAGACTTTTGTGTAGCATCAGTAACTGGAGTGCGACTGCTGCGGGTCAGGGAAGATTTCAAGTCAGCAACATCATCCGGATAATCGAAGCTGAGATGGCATCTGACTCAGAATTAGATCAGTCTCACACTGAATACTGGAGGAGGAGTGGGAGGGAGCCAGGAGGCCAGAAACCTGATCAATTTTTACAAGACAAACTTCAAATGAAAAGAGAGAGAAACCAAATCAAATAAAATGAGGATAAGAAGAAAGCTTTGAGAGAGTAGGTAAATTAAAAAAAAAATGCAAACAGAATTCATCAGGCAAATGAAAACTGCCCCTTGGTAAGCAGAGCACCCCGTGCCTGGAGCAGCACAGACACGTACCTGCGGCTGCCCACAGAGGCGGCAGGTGGGAGAGGGGGACGCGCGTCCCGTGCAGGGCAGCAAGGCTGGGGTACTTCTCATTCGGCACATGCACTCCCTCTGCGAGCCTGCCCACGCTCAGCCTCTCAGAAAAAACAACTGCCAGCCTCTTACACAGTGACAGAAAATCATTCATGGCCAGATAGTCTTCTCATGGTCTGCAACCTTTTACTCCAGCAATGGGAAGCCCAGAGTTCAACTATATTAAGATTGATAAGAGAAGCTAAATAAACCAGTAATCTACCAGGAGAAAACTTTTTAAATCTGTCACGAAGAAGAAAAGGCAGCGGTCTGTCCTTGGTCCGTCACAGACGATACAACTGCAGACAGCAACGCGGAAGAGGCAAGAAGGCAGGTGCTGGCAGGGATAGGGGATGCATCCTTCCAAACGGCAGGGTGTACGGAGCAGAAATCTCCAGCTATAACAAAGGAAGATGGCAGGCAGCATCTGCTAAGTGCAATTAATATTCAAATAAGCAAGTCCTGGTAAGCTACATAAAGTCTTGAAAAAATGAGTGGAAAAAATGGCCCACTAAAATACCGGGCCCTAGAAAATTAGAGAAATTCCAGGGAACAGGAGGACTATCAATACTTTTAAACACTTCAAATTATCAAAAGCATTGACCTCAGGAACCACTGCCGAGCTGCCTGGCATCAGTCCCAGCATTACCTATACTCACAATAACTAGTTTGTTTTGTAAAATCTTCACAGAGGCCACGTATGGTACATTAAGAATACTGATACATATTTTGCATTTAGAATGCTTTCCTGAATTATTTTCTCCTGCACACCTCATGCCAGTTTTGACACCATAGACTCTAATTAGATATTATTCTTGTTTTACTGATAATTTCCATAGTTTTGGGAAAGTAAATCTTGTTAAAAGAAAAAAGCATAATACATAAAGTTTGATTGACAAGTTTATGAGTCTGGCTGACAGAAACAACGATATCTGAAATCAGAAAGATGAAATCCAGTAAGGTCTAGTACAAACTGTTACACTTGGAATGGGGAAATCAAGTGCATAAATACGAGGTGGAGAATAACTGTTTTCTGCTTTACAGTGCCTAGCCAATGTGTGGTAACGGTAGTAACCCCAAACTAAAGACAAGTCAAGAAAATGGTGACATTGCATAAAGACAAACTTAATCCTAGGAGGTATTAACAAGAAGGTGAAGATCCATCTGGATTGGTATGTCCAGTTTTGGGACACAGCTCTTTAAGAAGGAGGTAAACAAATTGAAAGTAGTAAGCTGGAAAAGGAACTTGGAAATCTTGACCACCAAGGCAAGACTGACAGAAGAGTGGGTTTGCTCACCTTAAATCTTAAAAGAGTATCACAAAAAGGTTGGTGATCAATTATCCCACCAGTCCACCGCTGGAAGAACAAATATGCTTACTTGGCAAGAAAAAATGATTTAAACTCAAGAACAAATTTCTGATTTTCTCAGCACAGAGGAGGACTGAGGAAAATCTACTTTGAGTGAACACAGGGTTTCCCTAGCGGATAGTTTTGAAGCAGATTTGACAAACGTTTCCAGGGCTGATTGCTTAGAGTAGCTAGAAAAAGTGGTATCTTGACCTCCATACAAGACATTTGTACACAGAAATGTACAATATTACACATTTACCTTTTTCTGTGAAAGTATATCTAGATATCTAGATTGGGCCCAGGAGATATATATATACGAAAATATATATGTGTGTGTGTATATATAATTTCTTATATACAATTTATCTTGTTCAAACTGTATTTGTTAACACAGAGGGATCATCAAGCAGGACATTACTTGGTCCAAACCTACTACGGGCTAGAAATGACCACCCAGCCTAAGGCATTGACGCTGCGGGTAACACCGAAGGTGCACAGTCTGGTGGGGTAATGGGGCGCTGCTGCAGCAGAGTCTGCGCCCCAGAGCAGCCAGGCTGCGAGCGAGGGCACAGCAACCGCTGCAGGAGGGGAAACCCTCAGAAAGCAGGGAAAAACTTCAGCATAAACTTTCTGAATAATAACTGTAGACATAAAGACTAACGGAAACTATCAATTAGAATTTAAGATCCTCAGGGCAACCAGGAGGATGTATTCCAAGCTTACGACCCTGGACTTTAGGCATGCAGACTTTGATCGCTTCAGGGACCTGCTGGCCAAAGTGCCATGGGACAAAGCCCTAGAGGGAAGTGGGGCCCAGGACAGCCGGTCTATAGTCAAGGATCACCTTCTCCGTGTCCCCAAGCAACGTATACCGACAAAGAGGAAAGAATTCTAGGAGGCCTGCCTGGATGAAC
>VYZM01009200.1:7609-27007 GCA_013398915.1 Dromas ardeola
GACATCTACCTGGGTAAGGAGGGTGGCTCGCTGGGGACGAACGTGGCGGGTCTGAGGCTCTGTGGAGAACGTCGGGGGACAGGCCGGGGTGGGCGCTGCTCGCTGCCGTGCCCGCTTCCAGCCCGGCGAGGTTGGGCCGGGGGCAGCCCCCGGGTCCTCATTTCACCCCGGCTTGGAGCTCAGGCTGCGCTGCTGTCCGAGAAATGCGCTTTGATATAAAGTACCTTGCTAGGGGCACAGCAATAGCAATTTAATATTTTGTTGACATCATGTCCTAATTTGGACAGTGCGGAAATTGGAAATTCTGGCGTGTTTAGCTGCCTCGTCTCATTGTTGTCTTGTGACCTTGGGCACCGTTAATCTTCTCATCCGTAAAATGGAGGTAATGGTATAAATCCCCTAATTTGAAATAAAAAACCCCACCATGGTCAGAAACATGTTTTGGGAAAGAAATATGTGCATCAGGGTTAAATATCACTGCAGTGGACTAGGAAAAATTGCTGTCATAAGGATGTTGTTTCTCTTGCCAGGCCTAAGAAAAAAATTGCACAACTACGGATGACTAGGTTGCAGTTAAAAAATCCCTCAAATCCTTCGAAGAATCATCATAGTTTGGCTATCCTGTTGCTTGAATGTTGCCCTAATGCATATATCTTATTCTGCTACCATGATTTCTACGCAATTGTAAAGTTTGCAGGGTTGGCATTGTCTTTGCCTGTCTGTTTATGTAGTTCTCTATCATAATGGTTTACTGCTTATGGTTATGACAAGCAGTAGTGGGTACAACAAGTTTTGAAAGCAAGCATTTTTAAAATACTCAAAATGTTCTGCAAACTCTTAAAACAGAAGAAATGGGTTAAGTTCAGAGAAATATAAATTTTATATCCTGCCACACATAAATGAGTACTCTGCATTTGAAAATTGTGGTAACTTAGAAAAGCAAGTCAAAAAGTGGGGGAGGTGGAACTTGCAGGGGCTAAGGTACATTAGCTGCATACGTCTGGAGAGTAAAAACAACGTCGCTAGCTAACGTATGTGGTATGTTTGGCACCATATGCACTATGAGAGGTGTTTTTTCTTCCTAGGTAGCAGTGCATCATGTTGCAGCGCACAGCTGGCATTCCAAAATAATTTGTTAGATAAAGCTGCTTGTTAGCAGATAATGAAATACTGGTTATCCGTAATATAGATCATATACCTGATGAAAAATCTCATGTTTCTAGTTGAAGACATGTGGTTGTCTAGAGGCAGAGAACGTGATTCTTTCTCTCTGCAATGCTTGCATAAAAGATCGAAGACTATTGTGAGAACGATGGTATGCTTGTGCAAAAAACCTCATTAGCTACCATTGGGATTTTGGGCGGAGATTAAGATAGCAGTTAAAATCTGAAAAATTTTAGATGATTTGAGAAACTCCTACTTTAGCATTTGACTACTGCTCAGGTAAATCAATTTATATTATAGTATAAATTTAAAGTGAAAGTAAAATAAGCATTTTCTTATTTGTCACGTTTATGTTTATGCATACAGCCCACACCAGTAAAGTTGCACAGGAAATAATAGTTTTCTGTATATCAGTACTACCACCATGCTGCCTTTTGCACACGAATTCCTCATCCTCAGTTTTTGACCTCTTCTTTTTATCTCTTAAGTAGTGAACATACATTTACTTCTAGGACTTGCTACAAATGTCGTGTCTGAGCCAGGAGCTAGCACAGAATTAGATACGTGGAAGATCCAGCTAACAGAATGGGGGGGCTGTTTCTCAAGAGCCAAAGCCTTTTGTAGAGGCCCGGTTGGTTTGCCTACTGTTATCTGGTAAAACAGAAGCATTTGAAATCTATGCTTTTTGTGATAATGAAATGTGTTGGTTTTTTTTTTTAAAAAAAAAAAACAAGTNTTCTACTTGGATGTTCAGACTGTACAGTAGGACATAAGTGCCTTAAAATAACCTTTAAAATTCTTTCAGAAGTCATGAAATTTTTAAGTGCCCATGCCTTCTGATAGCCCTTAGTAAATTTGTAGATTATCTCAGTGTAGATTTTGAGCTTGGTTTTATGCTTTGAAAAGGAAGATTTGTTTATTTTTGCCTGTTTCCAGTCCCCCTCTATTTTTTTTTAATGCAGCCACAAGGGTGTTGAAGACATTCCAGAGTAGAGGGGAGGGACCTTCTTTCTTTTGATCAGTTCTTTGGAATACACAGCTGACGTCTCTGTTGTTATTATCATTGTCCTTTCATAATCTCTCCTATTCTCCTTCATACTTCAAAATACGTCTTCTGGATTTTGAAGTGGCCTCAGCTTTGCTTGCCTAGAGTGGCAGGGTCTGTAGGACAGGATTTTGAAAGGTAAGGCACTGTTGTAAATAAAGGAGTGTGGACAACTTAAACAAAATAAAATTTAGGAATTTAGTGTACCTGCATCTTTTGAAGTTACCATCCAGAGGAAGATAAGAAAGAAATGGATTCCCAGATATTCTAAATAGTATAAAAAATGAAGGGCAGAGTTTTGTTGCATAGTTCATGAAATACGAGTCACAAAGGCATTGCAGTCGCTGTCTTTTCATTATTTTTGCATTATGTATATATTTTTCTTAAGAATTCATTTTGGGTTTTAAACTAACTGAAATAATTTTCAAGGCTTTCCTTATGGTAGAAGATTTTGCAATTCCAAGGAAATTGGAATTTTGCAGTTTAAAAGAAAATACTTTTGCAACTGTAGACCTTCTTTTTCACTTACAAATGGTGACTTCTCATTATACTGCTTATTACTACTTTTTAATTATTGATCCCTCTCATAATACTGCATCTTACTACTTCTCAAATATTATTATGTTTTCCTTAAAGGAAGCTAAGGTATTGGTGGTTACAGAGTTATTTTAGAAATTTTGTCCTGGGGTTTAGAAGTCTATGAAATCCTGATAATCATGGAGGAAGTGAGTTCAAAATGATTGTTTACTGTTTCTTTCCAAACAAAAGCTAGCAGACCTCAAGTTAAGCTTTTAAGAGTGGGAATCAGAACAAACAGCAGGTGATATACTTCATGTGATACTAAACCATGAGGTAATGCAGAAAAGAGAAAGCCAAATTCTGAAAGTAGAGACTTGGTGGTATGTCTAAAAAATGTCACACATCTCCTTTTGCCAATTCCTGTTTCACTGTAGTTCCTAAGTTGCTTGGCTGTGACAGTATGTCACAGGCTGGGTGGAGGCAAGCATTTCTTTTCCCTACATACGTTCAAACTTTGAAAGTGAACAGGTAGGCCAGTTTTTAAGTCACTTGATTCCTGAAACAAGAATTTAATGAGATTTAAAAAAAGGGTTTTGAGAGGACAAATTCTTGATTCTCGATAATATGCCTTCCAACCGGATAAAATCATAAGGTGTCAGAATACGTCTGGAGTACGTTGAGATTTAGGGAAGTTGTAGTCTACGTTTCCAAGATATAAGAGGAGGTGATCTGAATTCCTAGCATTTCTTAGGTTGGCAGGGATACATGCCACACCTGTAAACACCCATTCTGAGCACTTCCACCACAAACTGGAAGTGGAAAGACACCCCTCAGAAGATGTACTTGTATTATGTTTGGAATGGGATGGCAGCAGGTTTGGCTTCCTGTGCTTCAGCATCTAGTAGTTGCCTCTTAAACCACTCGTCTGTTGGAGAGAACCTGTAAGACTTCAGAAGAACTTTTAGATAATCGTGGTTGAAAGTACTTAATAATCTCTGGATGTTTCTCATCGAGAAGTAGTTTGCCAATATTTGTTTTGTTCCAGTCTTGACAAAGGAAATGGATCTTAAAGAATATTTTGACCAATGTTTTAAATTATTCTGGTTTTAGGAACTGATATTGCTGCCGGAGAGGAGGTTGCAATTAAGTTGGAATGTGTGAAAACCAAACATCCTCAGCTCCACATCGAGAGTAAAATCTACAAAATGATGCAGGGTGGAGGCAAGTCAATTATCTTTCTTCTTCAGAGATTTAACTTTTTTTGTCTTCTGTATCTGCCACCTGGACGTATTTAATGGTTAAGATCTCTTTTGGCATGTAAGGAGAAGATGGGAAAGGGGGCTGTGTGCAATGTAGAGTAGCAGTTTCCAAATCCATGGCTACAAAACTTCATGATAAGCACTAAGACCCTCCAATGTTGCTCATGGTCCCAGAACGTCAAAATGTGAAAACCTTGAGCAATGTGGAACAAAGTATGGTCCTGTATGGCAGTACACTGCCATTACACTTTTGTTTCTCACAGGTCAGTGAAAGATGGTAACCACTGTTCTGGAGCATTTGACCTGACTTGCTTATTATAGTAGCACAATTCTAAACTTAGTAAATTCAGGTTAACTTTTGTTATATATGATAGTTAGTATTTTTTCTTCTGAGTTAAAAATATTTCCTTGCTGTGGGAATTCTAACGCAAAATGGCATTAGTAGTAGAGGAGTGAAGCAACTTTGTAGCTACTGCATGGTACTCTGCTAGGATAACTCAATCCTATATTTTGGAATTCTGCAAATGTAAGATCCCCGTGCAATTCTGGGACATAAACTCTGTGTAGTTAAGTTTTGCTTTTGTTTCATAGTCCCTTGAATTCTTCCTCAGTGAGGCTATACTTCGCATAAAGACTACATTCCACACTGTATCTCAAATGCAAAGTACAGTGATCATACATCTGGGAATGGATGATCACGTGTGTTTGCGTTTAGTTACTTTTTAATTCCTGCCTCATTCGGTTGCTGCCTGCATGTGACCTGAGTACCCTTCATAGAGTAAAATGCTTCCTTTAGGGGCTTACTAAGGCTGTGATGGCAGATTCCTTCTGAGGATGGATGCTGCAGAGGCAGGTGGCAGAAGGTTAAGTTTCCATCCAAATAAGGGTTTCTCTGTGAAGGGAATTCAGGAAAAAATAATGCTTATCAAGTAAAGGTAAGAGTTTAAAATGGGTGAATTATACTATTTCATTTTCAAAATTCCTACAATTAACTCAAAGTAAAGGCATCTGAAATTCTGAATAAGGCTATCTCTGTACAGGTTTAATAGAAAATTTTTGAGCAATTATACAGTTTTGTGTGAAGTAACTGTACTGAGTTTCTGCATAAAGCAAGGCTAATTTTATCACCCTTAACCCTCTTGTAAACAATGCTACTTTGGTAGACATTCACAGAACAACAAATAAAATCAAACTATAGGACAAACAAGAGTATGAAGCGAGGGTAAAAATTCATTGCAAATTGAAGTAGGAGGGAGAGGTATTTTATGGTGATCTTGTAGGCTTTGAAAATAAGAAGTTAATTTCTAAGGCCTTCTTCGGTAATAATATTTAGTGGTCTGTCAGTGTTTTTATTTTCAGACTTCCAGTTTGCTCCTTGTTGCCATCTTGGTAATACATGTAAAATGCTTAAGGTTCAAATCCAGCAAAAACACTAAATATTCCAAGTTACAAGCTAAGCACAAAGACTGGGAGGTTTCTGGGGAAGAGGAAAAAGGCTATTTTTAGACCTCTGTTGCTATAATTTTATATTGGTTCTGCTGCGAAATTATCGAACTTCATTTCGGAATGGCTGAAGGTAGCATAAAATATTAAGCTACGCTGTAAATACAAACATTCTTAGTAATGACCCTCTCAGAGAGCCTTGAAGATTTGTGTGTATGAACTGTATAAATCCAATTGTTATACTGAATAAACTGTTTCCTTTTTTCTAGTGGGTATTCCCACAATTAAGTGGTGCGGAGCGGAAGGGGACTACAATGTAATGGTGATGGAGTTGTTGGGACCGAGTCTTGAAGATCTCTTCAATTTTTGTTCAAGGAAATTTAGTCTCAAGACAGTCCTATTACTCGCTGACCAAATGGTAGGAAACTGCTTTGTTGATCTTGATAGTGTAGTATGTTGGGATATTAAAATTCCTTGAGAGACCATAACCAACTACGTTTTATTTCTGTAATTCAGAGGGGAATAGGCTGTGTCATTAGAGAAAAGACTCAAAAATAATTTGTTTCTGTAAATATAAAGTGCCCCAACAAAAGTGATTACAAAGTCTTAATTTGATTTTTAAAAACTGGGCCTGTGCTGTTTGCAAGCCAGGTGTTGCACTGCTCAAAGACAAAGAAATTCCCTGAAGAAAGTTTTTGGAAACAAATGTAAAATAGATACTGGGAAAGAGCTGGAGAGAAGGTTTATCTATTGTCTTCTAAATTATGTTCTCTTTAATGCCCTTACATTTTACAATAAAAAGTTTCTTTACCTCTTTTATCATTAAAACAGTTTTGCTAGTGTTTTTATAAGAAAAAAGGTGTATGCCCAGTCTCTCAACGATGATTTTTTTTTTTCTCTGTATTTAGATTAGTCGGATTGAATATATTCACTCTAAGAACTTCATTCACCGAGACGTGAAGCCAGATAACTTCTTAATGGGCCTGGGGAAGAAAGGCAATCTTGTCTACATAATAGACTTTGGATTAGCAAAGAAGTATCGAGATGCTCGAACTCACCAACATATTCCATATCGTGAAAATAAAAACTTAACAGGAACTGCCCGTTATGCATCCATCAACACTCATCTTGGAATTGGTGAGCTGGGGAAAGCAATAAATAGGAATAGTGTCAATGCACCTAATTTTAGTGCAAGTAGATGTTGCTTTATGGAAGCACAGAAGACAGTCTCCTTAGTTCTGGCACTAACAGTGCAGTATGCTTGGCTTCCTGTCTCTTGATTGGGTGGGATTCGGTCACTTTGTAATTCTCAGGAATTAGCACATTTTTTAATAACTGCAAGGGTGATAGGCCTTTTCTTATACTGGATAAGTTTATCATGGGCATAGTAACTCTCAGATATCTCTTGTTTTTCTAAGGGTTTTTATGAAAGTCTTGTTGCACAGTCTTTGTTCTCCAGTAGAAAATGAAACCTAATGAGTCCACTTTTTTATGCTGTTGTAGAGCAATCTCGCAGAGATGACTTGGAGTCCTTGGGCTATGTACTGATGTATTTTAACCTGGGCTCCCTCCCCTGGCAGGGACTGAAAGCAGCAACAAAGAGGCAGAAATACGAACGTATCAGTGAAAAGAAAATGTCTACACCCATTGAGGTTTTGTGTAAAGGATATCCTTGTAAGTTACTCTTACGTGGCACTAGGCCTACATGTTCACGTTATAATGGTATTTCTTTTTTCTTTACACTGAATTCTACCAGTCTTTTTTATTTCTCTCTCTCTCTCTCTCTCCCCCCACCCCAACCCCATGATTGGATACATCCATGCTAAAGATACTGTGCTTTCAAGACCAGGATCTTGGTGATCATAGACGATTTCTATTTATCCCTGGTCTTAACTATTAGTAAACAATCATTGCGTGGCCCTCTAGTTGAAGTATAGCTTGGTACATCTGATTTGCACTGCATTGTGTGTGCATGCATCTGTGCTGGCTGGATAACTCTAACAGACAAATAGCTTTTTGCGAAACTACCCGTTTCTTCATATGTGTGGGTACTGTTTCTTGGATAAATCAGATTGTATAGTCAGATGCACCTCTTACTTTTTGCAGTTGTTTCACTTGGGAATTGTCATTCCAGGTTCATCTAGTTTGGCTTGTTGATGGTCAGCATCTATGAGAGGCATAAGAAACCCACCTATATCCTAGCGTCATGCCTCAAAGCTGTTCTTTTTCTCAATTTGGTATTTACACCACAGTAATAACTAGGATTTTTTGAGACCTGAAAAATTACACTTAAATCTGTTTTAAAACTTGTTAACATTAGCTGCCACCAGAGAATATTGTTGATCTTTCATGAATAGTTCTGTCTCTATCCTTTACACGCTCTTGGCTTCGGCAGCTAGGCACGGTAAGGAGAACTATAGTTTTTGTTAGGTTATATGAAAACTTACTGTCTTCGATTTGTTTCAAATTTTGCTTCATATGTGTTTCTTTACATTCAGTATATTTTTTCTCTGGGGTTAACAGGCAGGGAAGACTAATCAAGTTTTCTTGTGCTGTTTGTTAGAATTTCTTTCTTAACGTATTACTATATTATTTCAGCCGGAAAGACCTGAACTCAAAAGCTGGTATTTTGATACTGCTATTATCTCTGGTGCATTGAATTCACAGCAATATTCGTTTCTTTGCTGTGTAACTAATACTTCGTGTGCCATATAAAATAGGTGTTCAGATTATTGCACATCTAAAATTGTAGCATGACGTATATGGGAAATTTATGTGGGTCCCCTAGTTTTTGCGTGTTTTGTTTGGTAGCAGACATAAATCTTTATGTGAATTAACAACAAAGAGATGCTGTTCCATGTCCTGCAATAAATTGCATTTAAATATATTCAAAGCAAAGAAGGGAAAAAAAAAATATCTCTTTTCTTTGCTCAACTGTAGTTTTAAACTTATTCCCCCCCTCCCAAACTGTTGGGTAAAGAACTCTAATATTAGGTCCTCTCTGATGATGACAAATGAGATCTACTCTGTGACAGACAAATAATTTCCTTTTCAGGGTTGACTTGATAGGTGGGCTATAGTGTTGCCTGCCATAGATTTCTGGTATTAGGTCATTATTCTTTTTCTTATGTTTAGGAGATTCCCTATTTGTTGGGGTGGTTGGGGTTTTTTTTTTTTGATGATGCAGAATTACAAAAAGAAAATGTGAAGCTGAAGGAAAAAAACAGGCTTTCTTTTATTACAGCTGAATTTGCCACATACTTGAATTTCTGCCGTTCTTTGCGTTTTGATGACAAACCGGACTATTCCTATCTAAGGCAATTATTCAGAAACCTCTTCCACCGACAAGGGTTCTCGTATGACTATGTGTTTGACTGGAACATGCTGAAATTTGTGAGTAGCTGGCATAGCTTTCTAATATTTTTTTTTTTTTGTGATGGTATTTTTTTTACTACATTGTCAGTTTTGAGTATCTTAACTGATACTGTAAGACTGTCTTGCCTTTTTCCTCCTGGAAGCTATATTGTGTAGAAAAAAGATCAGGAAATGAGGAAAGGCAGGAGCTACAGGAGCCATGAGATGGCTGTTGAATGACAACTAAGCTGAAGTTGTAGGGTTTTAAATGTGTAGGGCTTCTGAGATACTTCCTTCAGGGCAGTCACTGTGCTAGGTTGCAGAATTATTGTTTTCTTCCACCGTGATCTTCAGCACAGGTCATTTGCAACTGTTGAGGAGGCGTCTAATGCCCTAGCAAACTTCAATTCACGGGTTGTCCAGTTCTTTATTTTCAGTATTTTTATCCGAATATATAGCTGTAAGCTCAGTAATCCCCCAGGTTGTTCACTACTCTTGACCCGCAGGGTGCAAGCAGAGCGGCTGAAGATGCTGAACGTGAAAGACGAGAACGAGAGGAAAGATTGAGACATACACGAAATCCAGCTGTGCGTGGATTACCCTCCACTGCTTCTGGCAGGCTGAGAGGAACGCAAGATGTAGCTCCTTCTACTCCTCTTACCCCAACTTCACATGCTGGTAAGTAGGCAAATACCTGGATAGATGCACTTTGTAGACTACTCTAATTTGCAGTTTACTCCTGGTCATTGGAAATTCTAAATTAGAATTAGGATACCTGAATGGTATTTGTCTGTGGTCAGGGTTTGGGTTTTTGTTTGTTTTTTCTCCCCCTTGCTTTTCAGTAGATTGAAGGTAATTGTGTACGCTCATTACCTGCCAATTGCTATTTAGATTTCTGTGAACGTAAAACAAAGGCCTTGATTTCTCTTGTTTGACTCTGGAATTTTCATATGCAAACAACAAGAGTGTAATTTTACCAGTGACCATGTTATAATCCCATTTCTCATTATGGGAATCTAATGCAGTATTTTCTCACAGCCAACACCTCTCCTCGGCCAGTATCTGGTATGGAACGAGAAAGGAAAGTGAGTATGAGATTGCATCGCGGTGCCCCAGTCAATATCTCATCGTCTGACTTAACAGGCCGACAAGATACCTCTCGCATGTCAACTTCACAGGTAAAAAAGATTGCTGTGTAATGGAAAAACGAGGGTGATATGATAAAGTTAATTTGCCAAAAGAACATACCAGCTAATTGATGTGATGTCATACTGATTTTGCGGATGATGTTGGCTCATATAAATACTTGACATTTTAACTGAATGTTTGTGATGTGGCTGTAGACTACTGTAAAGAAAACTTTTTTTTTTTACCTTGGCAGCAATAAGCATAAAGTACTCAAAGTAATACAGAGTCATTGGTGTACGAGATGATGCTAAATCCTGGAGATACAGTATTTTTACCTACAATTATGGTGTTTAGCTCTTTTGCTTATCGAATTTCTTTCATCTGTTATCAATGAGGAAGCAGAGTAAGATAGAGGCAGTTGTCAGTCATGCTTCCAAATCAACAGAGCAGAGAATGTTGGTGCAGAATAGACAAGAAATAGTTGGTGAAGAACAGAAAAGTGCAAAAGTGAAGAAACGTTGTAGTGCAGTACTGTAGTTCAGAGCAGATAAGAAGCCACATACGTGGATGATGGGAGGATGAATGATACAGTGATTCATGGCTATAGTCAGCACTGAAATCATCCTCATTGGTCACAGTGACTTAGCAAAGAGATTTTAGTAATGCTTCTTTTTAAGACTGATAAACAATGTTGAAATATATTTTTAACTCTTTATGCTGTAGCTGAAACGTTCCTTTTTCAGGGTGTTCACGCAGACTTGTCCTAAGTAGCGTATGGTTTAGCTTTTTTACAGCTTACTTTTGGTCTTACTTACAGAATGGGGAATCACCTGTACTGTAGGCATACTGCAATATTACCGGGAGAGCAGTCTGTTATGAGGACTGGTGCAGTTGCCTAGGGGTGTTTTTCCATCATGCCTCAATGCTGTGCTGGAGTTCTAACTGCATAATTTTTGCTGTGGACCCATTTTATTCCTCGTTGCCGGAACATATTGATAAAAATTAACTCAATTCCTTTTGGCTTCACCATTTAATTGACAGAATTAATTATTTTGGATAGTACATGTTCTTATATATAAAATCATACTGCTAGAGGGAATGCTCTTTTAGATGGAGGCCAGGTGGGTGTTTCTAATGAAGACAGGGTGAATTGAATTAGAGAAACAATTCTTCTGTAACAAAACTGGGATTTCTTGGGTTGATTTTCAGCTGAATGAATTGTTTCACCACATAGCTGCACAAATGTTTATGCTTGCACAAGGGATAAAGAAATGACTGGAGGAGAATAGGAGACAGGTGAGGGTTTCTGTGTTGATTTTGGTGGTGATTTTTGCCAGCTTAAATTGTTCACTGAACTACAATTCTTGCCACCAGAAATTGTCACATTGAAATATTTTATGGCTGAAGGCTGTAAACAGTATGAAAACAAAGAAGGTAAAACTGCACGTAGTTATGGATCTTGTAAATATGCATAAATACCTGATAGAAGAATGTAAAGAAGGTGCAGGCAGACTTTTCTCCGCGATATCCAGTGGACAACGGACAGTGGGCACAAATTGAAATATAAGAAATTACCATTTAGACATAAGAAAACTTTTTTACTATGAGGGTGGGCAAGGACCGGAACAGGTTGCCCTAGGAGGTTGTGGAGTGTCCCTCTTTGGAATTACTCGGAACCCAATTGGACATTGTCCCGTGCAGCCTGCTCTAGTTGGCTGTGCATTGGGTGTTGGGTTTGGACTAGATGATCGCCAGGGGTCTCTTCTGACCTTAGCTGTTCTGTGAGGGTGTGGCGCTGAGTTCCCCCTGAACGTTCACGCAAATGCAAGGGTGGTTTCCTGGTATAGTGTGTATGCCCAGGGTTTGTCTCTGGCATTCTGAGCAAATCTCAGGTGCTTTGTCTCTGTTGCCAGTCTGATAACTAATTAATGGGAGTAACAGAAATAAGTGCAGCGATGTTACTTGCCTGTGTTAGGAGAGACTACATCTTTCATTTTTTTGTTACATTGCTGACATGTAGCTCAATGTGTATGTGATGCTTTTCTAAACATTGTAATGTATAAGTAATGCAGGTGGGTTTGCAGATACATTTTGCTTCTGCCTAACTTGTAGAGTGTTGTGTAGGACTGTGGGTTCTTTAGAGTAATCTTTGAGTAATCAGATGTATAATTTGTGGCGTGAGCCAACAGTACAGTCTGGCTTAATGGCACATTTCCATACCCGCCCTTTTTAACACTCTGCTCCAAGTATGGGATCACTTGGTTGACCTCTTTACAATCCCAATAGCAGCCTAGTTATGATCTTCTCTGAGTGTGTTAGAATTAGTCGGTCATCATCTGTTGTCTTCATTTAGTTCTTATCAAGGCAGTGAACCACTGCTGGTCTCCACTCATGGTGACTGAATAACAGTGTGCAACCATAGTATAACTTAAACAGCTTCCCATGGGCCTCTCGTATTTGGAAAGCAAGAGAGATTTACTTAGACTCTACCTTATAACGCTTTCCCTTGAGCTCATTAGAGAGATTTTGCATTTCATTTTCCCAGTTTTTGCTTACTCTGTAGCAGGTGAGATGGCTCAAGTTGCAAGTTTTCATAGCTTATGCTCTTACAATCTTCATAACATTAAAGTAGTTCTCCCATAATCAAAATTTATCCTTAGATGTTTACCAGGTTACCAATTAAAGCCATGGGTTTCCCATTATCTTTATACCTTGTTCTTAGTCAGGAAAACCTAAAGTATTGAACTCAAGTGGCAAGGTTATTAAGGAGAATTTTGATTGGCTAGGTATAAGAATATAGAAAATAGGCCATACCACTTCTTATCAGGGGAACAGTAAAGAACAGCAACTCTTTGTCCGTGCCCATACCAGGCGTGTTAGTTTCCTTTGTAACCCTTAAGTAAATAGGCTACCACTGTTCCTTTTCCAGGAAGTGCTTAGATCATGCTCCTGGTAGAAAGCAGCTTTTAAAGTTTGCTGTGCAGATCTACAGATGTCTTATGTTCAGAAGCGCATTTGTAAGAGTTGCTATTTATAACTTGATAAATTAGTTATATGATTTTTATTTTATTTTGATGACTTGGTTTGGTAAGGCGATGCTGCATCTGTAATCTCCACCTCTCATCATCTAGAGGAAAGGCTACTGCTTGTTAAACTCTGGGCAATGGAAATGTGCAGAGGTTACTCAAAGAAATAATGAAGGTACTTAGCTCTACATAGAGTTCTTAAAGATGTCTCCACATTTTTATCTTTCTTTTTTACAAAATCCAATCAGTTTTTTTACAAAATTCCAATCAGTTCAGATTGAAACTGAAAATTAAGGCTGGGAATGTAGATTAATACAAACTAAAATTCTCTCATGTAAAATAGTTCTTCTCAGAGAAATTTAACACTCATGGGAAAATGGTAATTGGTAAGGATAGCAAAATAGGTGTCATGTATATTCCCCACCTCCAAGGTATTGTCCACATAGTACCTAAACCATTCTCATTAGAAAGACTAGCACTTTGTAACACTAAGTAATGAGCTTAGTGAGTAAATGAGTAATTGGAGTAACAATTGGAGTAACAATTGGAGTAACAATTGGAGTAACAATTGGAGTAACAATTGGAGTAACAAAAATTAGTAAATTGGAGTAACAACTAGCATGTCTGTGAAACTTAAATGTTTCTAACGAAATTACATAAATTCTATGGCACACGTTATTCAGTACTTTTCTCGATTATATGGAATTGAATGCAACAGCTAAAAATCTGCAAGCTGTCAGATGTTTGACAGCAATAAACATCAGTGAGAGCTGAGCAGTCAGGTGAAGCCTATTCAAATAAAATGTCTATTACTGCAGTACTCCAACACCTGATCAGGATGAAGGAGTGGAGACCGTTGTCTTGTATGTGGGAACTATATCTGTGGTAACCAATGACTGAGGAGGCTTTAGGTGTAATGTTGGAGCAGTTAGTGTGATGTCATCATGAAAGGGCGTAATTTCATCCTTGAATTTATGTGTAATACAGTAATGACCAGAAATGGAGAGGTTCTTTCATGTCATTAATGAGACGGGTGCTGGAATTTTATGCTTAGTTCATTTCTCAGTATCTTAAATAATTGGAAAACTGTAACACTAAGAAGAGCAGTAAAAATTGACCTTGGGAAAACAGATTGTACAATGCAAGAATTTCAAATCAGCATCTTTCAGTTTGTCTGAAGGGTAAGAGGTCATCTTGAGTTAGTTGGTGTAGTATTTTAGAGACAATTATTTTAACAGGAACTGACATTTATTCAGAAAATGTATGCGAAGAACCTATTACTTAAAATTAAAACCACTCACATTTAAAGAAGAGTGGAACAGAGGTCTAAGTGAAGGCAGTCATCTGCTGAACTAGAAGTAGGTCATCTGTCCCCTTTGCCTTTGCATCAAAACTGTATTCATTTCTAGGTGGTGTATTCGGGTCTAAAGGAGGCCTAAATTACAAGTCTCTGTGCAATGAAGAGTTGTGATCTGTGCTGGACAGAAAATCATACCAGCTGTTAAAAGATCCTTCTGCTCTTGAGCTCTATGAGCGAACTGTTCACTAAGTCTCCTTTACATAGTCAGTCTTTAAACGTTAAGAAACCTGGTAAAGGAGGTCGTGAGTATTCCAGTAAAGACTACTTTGAATCAGTTCTGTCTGTCCACATTGCACAGACTGCATCCTGAAAGCAGTGCTCATCTCAAGAGTCTAGTTGTGGGTGAGTGGCCTTCATTTCCTTTCACAGAAGGTTCAATCCGACTGCTCGTGGTATACAGTAAGTTGTTTAATTTTTTTTTTCCTGAATGTGGCATGTTCAGCACCCAACAGTCAAAGCTGTGCGTATTTCCTGCTGGTAATAGAGGTATTCTCTCCATAGTTGGGAGAAAAGATTGGAATGCTGCACAAAGAAATATTTGATTAAGTCTCTTTGACGGGAGAAATTTTTAGAAGACTGTAGCCAACACCAGCATTGAACAACTTAACTGTTGTGCCGCTTCCCTAGGAAAAAAGCAACATGCTTCCAATGCCTCTGCATTTTCCATCTCCTCATGAGCAAATCTTTCTCCGTATATCCATCTTAATAGGCATCATACTCTGCGTTGTTCTTCTGACCCTGTCAGCTTTCTTTGAGGAATATGATTTGTTCCTTTTACGTATCTCTTAATATGATAGAAATGTCTTATAGAAGTCTGATTTCAGAGTTCCTCAAGAGATACATTTGCTACTGCAAGTTTAGGTAGGATATTTGTTAGACATCTTTATATATTGGGGCAGTGGAAATGTTACAAATTGCTGTCTTTTCCCCTACCTCAGAATAGCATTCCTTTCGAACACCATGGCAAGTAGCTGCTCGTCTCCTTTCGTTGGAAGGCAGCACTGGGTGAGTGCTTCTCATTAGACACCAAAACTTTGGATGGGGCGGGGAAAAAAAATCCTTGGAAACATCCAACTTTGCTTCTTCTCCTCACATTATCTCATAGTTGTACCTGTGCCTTCCGGTCAGATGCTTGATGAAGCATTGGTTTTTCTCTAACTAAAAGTAAATGTCCTTCCAAAAGCTGAATTATTGCTGCTGTTCCTCTTGGACTCTTAAGCAGAATTGACAAAAATGGCGACTTAAAAAGTCCCTAAAACCGTTCAAGTGTCAACAATAAAATAAAATAATGAAGTCTAAATTTTAGCTGTTTGAGAATTGCATGTCTTTCCAGGGATGTTCATGCGGCAGTGTGTCATCCATTCAAAAACAGATCGGCTTCAGAATTGTAAAATCAAAATACTTGTATGAAGACTCAATTGACTATATTACTCAAATGAGGCTCTGTCTTGTCGTGAATGGAACGTTCTACTACAGCTGTATCCATTTTTCACTGGTTTATATCCTTATCCATTCCTTATGAGCTGTCATTTTAAAAATAGTCAGATCTATTCAGATCTACATTTCAAAAATGTTCACATACTAATGAGAATAGTTTGAACATGAGCATCTCAGAGGTAGGCAGACTTGGATCTAGGTATTTAGAACTCCTTTCCACCTTTCAGTGCAGTAGAAGTTTCTGCCTTTCTGTGTGCAGCTTTTGGCTTTTTAGTCTGTTCTGCTTTTGGCATTAACAGGTTTCATCAGGGAAATAACAAGTTTCAGTTGGAATCTGAACCTTGATGGCTGAAGGATGTTTTCTTAAGTATTTCAGGAGCTTCTTTGCTTTGCTTCTTATTAAAAAAAAGGCTGTGAGATTTTTCTGTTCCTTAAGAAATTCTGTTGTATAACTGTCTGCTGCCTCACTTTCTCTATAAAGCCTAAGCTTGCACTAATCCTGTATCTCTAGTTGGTGAAGAATCCTGCTATTCCTCTTCTGTTTTCTCCTCCTGCTTTGTGTGCTTGGCTGACTGTGCACAAGCTGCTTCGTAGTTTGTAACATTAAAAAGATCCAACTGTAAATGGCAGCTTAACACTTTAAATTCCAATTATCAAACCTTGGTCAAAAATAAATAAAAAATTAAATTAAAAAAAAAAAAAAAGGCAAACCTGAACCTTTGCATTGGAAAGCTTGTGTGCGGGAGACGTGCAGATTCAGGTCTGCTTAGGGTTATGTCTGCATTGGTTGGCCTTTACTGTATGCCTTACTATTTGTAGCTGTTTACAACTGAAATTAATACTGAATACCAATTCAGCTACTTACGCGTTTCTTGCTTCTTAAATTGCAGTGATGTGTGGTGGTTGTTTTTCACTTTCACAGTGAAAGTGTTACTGAAATAATGTTACACTGTTACTGAAATAGGTCAAGCTGTGGAAATTAATGAAGTGTCTTTTAACACAATGTCCCGTGAAAAATTAAAAGCCATTGAAAAGAATTAATTTTTTTTTACCCTCTTATTGGGATTTTTTTTTTCCAACTTAATTATTAATTGAGTCTATTTCTACACATTGGTGGTGTTTTTATCTGGTTTGTTCTTTCTTCTGTGCATGTTTATGCTCTGTTTACTTTTCTTCAAAACATCCCCTCTGGCTGGAAAGGTGAATTTTCCATGTTAACTTCTAATAAAGAAGGAAAATACAGGGAACTTCGTGTAGCTGCAGGTGGGTGCGAAACATTGTATAGCTCATTGGATTTTAAATTCACACACTTACTTTTGGCAATTAATTATTTAAAAGTACGTTGAGAACCACTTGTATGTTAACTGGAAGGATATGTGCTGATGTTGTCTTGTTTTTTGGCTTTGGTAGATTCCTGCTCGGGTAACTACCAGTGTTCTCCAGTCTGCTGTGCACCGATGAAAATTATTTTGCCATGGAGGGCAGATAATGCATGGCTGATCTATGTTACCAATGGCTTTACTAGCAAAAATACCTTGAACTAGAGCGGAAACATTACAATTGGAGTTCTCCATGTGACTTAAAAGGTACTTGGAGGAACATGGACAGACTCCAGCAGCTGCCATTACAGGATGCTTTTGCCAGAAACCCAATGACCTTAAGAGAACCCTGTGATAACAGGGCTGGAAAAGAAAGATGGTTTACAGAGTTGACCGCCTGTTATCGGATGGCCGTTTCAGTTTTCCCTCCACAGGCGGCAGACTTTACCCCCTTTTTATTACTCTACTGTAACTATAAATCTTTTACTTGGTTTAAGAAAGTTTTTTGTATCATTTTGCTAAAATTATTGGCTTAATTCTCTGTAAAGAACTCTTGCTTTTGTCTGATTTAAAAATGTAGAATATAAAGAAACCTAAACTAAAGACAATGACTTGAAATTTCTTGTTTAAAAAAAAATAGTCTGGCAGGGAACATGTAAATGAATCAAAACCATCTAACTTTATTTAAACTGTTTACTTATTTGTATGGTCCCATTCTGACCGAGACGGTTTTCTCACGGAATTTTAAAAACTGTTAGAATTTTACTTTGCTGTTTGCTGTCTTCGTTCACACTTAACATTTAACTTTCTGTGTAACACAAAGGAATTTTTAATAATTGTTCTTTTTCATAAAAGAGGAAAACTAAATACCCTGCTGGAGAGTGTAAGTATAGTAGAGATGGTGATAATGGATTTCTTTTTTTGTAAAGAAAATGAAGGACAAAGCAAAAGAGACTGACATTTGAGGGATTTAGAATTTGAAAGTTTGTCCTATCTGGTTAGTTTGGGTAAATGGATAGTTTCAAACATTGTTTTTATTTTGTTTCCTGCACTCTGAGGCTGGTTAGCTTAGAGGGTATTGCAAGTGGAAAATACGTGTTGCTACTGAGTCTTTGGTGAATTTGCACATTTCATTCAGCATCTACATGTTTAAAAATAAAAAAATAGATTCAGGCTTTCTGTTTCATGCCGAGACTCAAAAAAAGAATTCTTTAAAAAACAAACAAACAAAAAAAAAAACCACCCAACCCAAAACAAGCTATTCTTGCTGTGAAATCCTGAGAATTTTTACAATTCAGGTGCATACCATATTCAACCTGAGTATGCCCAGAATCATTAGCTAGAAATGAATGACTCAGCATGCTTAGGTTGTCCAAAAAACCATTGCAGGTGTCATTAGCACCTGTTGGTTATGGAATATGGGATATTCTTCATATTGTTTGTTACTGTAAACGGTCTCATAAAATAAAAGTAAGTATTCTGTCCTCACAGTACTTGGAACAGTATCAGAAGTACTGTTTATACTAATGTGACTGAAGTAATGGGGGATTCCATGTTAGAAATAATAGTATACATAGGGATTTTGTTTGAACAGTTAGGTATTTTGAGAAATTCTTCCCTGCTTGAAAACAAATCTTTTTAAAGGCATATTGGTCTTCAGAGTTTTATGAAGTATAATTTTTATTGTTTTGGTGTTTGTTTACAAATTCTTTTTTGCCCCTCTCAAAGGTCCACATATTAAGTATTAGTCACTCTTTGGATGTTTTTAGAACATTAGCGACTTGCCTGTACGTACTCTGGGACTGACTGGGACACCTGTGTTTGGGTAGAGTATAGGGGAAAAGCTTAAGAGTTTGATTCATTGATAAGTTTGCATAAGAGAATTATTTCCTCAGTTACTATAAACTTCAGTATTTTAGGCATGTGCACTACCATTTGAACAGTTTTACACCTCACTGTGCTTTCCTTGTAAATATCTGTGGTTAATAATGTACTGTTAGAGAGACTTACAAAGGCTGCCTCTTTATTCTCTCTATATCTGGAACATTAGATTGCTGTACTCTACTTAAAAGTTGACTGCAGACTTCTTGAATTGTACTCACATGTGGGCAATTTTTGTCCTTCATAATAGTTAAATTCCATCATGCGGAAAATAGACTGTCTATATAAACCTGTGTATTGGAAACCAGTATCTCAGAGCACTTCATTTGTACTACCACTGTACTTGTGTACTTAAACAATTGTGTAAATACATTCATAATAACTTCTTCTTTGGTGTAACTTACTTAAAATGAATCCTTACTCTTTACTTGGTGTAACTTCTTAACTTCTTTCTTCTTTTTTT
>VYZM01009200.1:27087-40335 GCA_013398915.1 Dromas ardeola
TAAGGAGTTTCTGTACCTACAAAGAACGTTGTCAATTGCAAACATTTGAAGACATTGTTGTGGTACTAAAATTTTCACTGAAGGATTTTGGTAGTCATGGTGAGAATGCAGCAGTTAGGGTATACAGGAAGAAAGAGAAAGCATTCATTGGTTTGCTCACAGAAAGCATGTCTTTTGTCTCTTTAAAGGTAAACAGTTTTGTTTGGATATTGCTGCTTTTCCAGAAGTCTTTTTTACAAATGCCTTCTCCTATCAAGTAATGCATTGTATTGATAGGAAGTATGGGAAGAGAATTGCTATTGAGACTTGATCAGTTATGGGAGCTAGGATAGAAGCAAGAAAAATATTGAGCTCTACCCACAATGCCCTGTATAATAAAAGTCCTGGCTTTTGCTATGTAATTCTCAAAAGTCTATTCATAATCTGAGAACAAACGCACCTTCAAGAATCCTCTATGTTTCTGATTAGCAGGCCTTTAAAAATTGGAAAGATACTTAATTTATCCTCACAGTTTTTATTTAGAACTGGCTATGTGCTTTTATGTGGAAAAATACCACCTGTGCGGCTGTTTTATATAATCTTGATGGTTACAGAGTCCTTGAATTCTTTGCAGTACAAGTACACTGAAAACAAAATAAATCCTACACTTTAAGAAAGCTATTAAATAAAAGCATTTAAGGGGTCCATATATTCCATGTTAACTTCATAAAAGTACTCAAACTCTCCCTTGGAGGAAGGCATGTAGAACTCGGAGACATCTCATCCTTCATTCTCCAGTGCGGAAAAATATCACAAGCACAGCTATTTGTTGTCTTTCTCTCCCCAAGTTACAAACTTCTGAGTAGCAGCTCCTCCATAAAATGTCAGAGGCAACACTTGCAGAAATAGAATTTCCCAACAAGAATCTTGACAATGAGTTTAGAGATTTGTAAGTAGATCACTGGCTTGAGCGTACACGTTCATTTCAAGGATATTTATTTTCTCTTTGTAAAGTAATGAAATAAAAAGGTATTTATTTTGTTCTTTAACTTTTGCTTTACAAAAGCAAAATTTTTTGTGTATTTACAAAGTGTATTTACAAAATACACTTCATGTATACAAAATACTAAGTGAAAACAAACAACGCTGATGTTTCTTTAATAGGGCTGAGCCATCTGGTCAGAAATACAGATTTAATCCAGTTGTGAGGAAGTGTAATCCACCATGAATTTATTAATCCTACAGCAAAGTAGCTCCAAAAATTCACTGGATGAGACAGGTTAATAATAAAAAAGTTTTGCTGTTAAAGAATACAATACACTTCCCTCTGGTTTATTCAGGTGACAACTACCAGCATTACACGTATACGTCGAGATTTCAGTGATTGTATGAACTTGTATGATCTGTTTGCATCGTTCAGTAGTTTGGTACCAGGAGGGTGCTTAGAGGCCTGATCTTCAGTAAGAATCTGTTTGACGACAAAATCCTACTAACTTTATCAGCAAATATTTGCACAGGAGTAACACTTTTTCTCAGCCATTGGTGGTTTTTTTCCTGCTTAAATCTTATTAAGACTAGTATGCTTTGGTTCTTTTGACGAAACCATTGCATGCTGCAGGCAGAGGGACAGCAGAAAATTAGATGAGATCTGTATATATATGATCTACAAAAATATACAGTTGAACAAAAAAAATATTTTTTTAAGATAGTTTTTTTTGTTATTCTCATTTTGGGAAAATTCTTGACTCAAAATACATAAATAAGATCTAGGTCTGAGAAATATAAGTGTAATGGACAAATAGGAATGTGGGAAAACACTAAATTGTATATATCAGCCTAAAGCATTAAGCCCTAGTCTTCCGTGTCTTTGCTGTGGCCAATCCAGTATACTTGAGGTGGGGTGGGATGGGATGCGGAACAAAGCAGGAATTGATTTGGTACATTATGCGCTAGGAAGAAAAGTCCACATCTCATAACCAGACAAAACATTTAGTTTGATTACAGTCCTCAGCTTGGTTCAGAGCTGCAAGGCACAAAGGCAGTGCAGCTTCTGGTATTTCCCATAATCCTTAAGGAAAGGATAAACCAGCAATTCACAGTATTTTGAGGTCATGTGCAGATTTTTTTCTTAAAAGACCCCAAACAGCAAATGTTTCTCTGCTCTCAGTGCAAAGAAATTGTATTTTAAGTTTGTCTGACATTGTCAACCACTGGATCTTAAGCCGTATTTTTCAGCAAGACTGAAAAGTCTTTTGCTATTTAAGAATTTTAAATACTAAAATCTAGATGCACGTCTTCATTGGATTCAGAGTTTTCCAGTGAAAGGCTTTAAACTGCTGAAACAGTAGTAGATGGTGAGTCAGAAGAGCAAGAGTTATCCTCATTTCTTACTGCTCCAAAGCATTCATCTAAAGATAGCAAGGAAAGTTGCCAGCTGGAATGAGGCTGAGATGATGAAGCAGGTATTGAGATCAGTCAAGGAACAAACATCATATAAGTCTACAGGTAAGTAGCTTTTTACTCTGTCTGCCTCTAACTTTCTATACTTTCTCAGACAAATGCAGGACTGCTGACCTCGCAGACTGTGTCATGAGCAAGATAATTTTAAGAGCCCTGACTTTTGCAGTAGATCTGCCTTTTTCCTGCTGGCACAAAACTGAGTTCTATTCCAGAAGCATTGAGAAAGCTGCTAAAATAATATATTCCAAAGCAGTTGCTTCTCCTGTGCAGTGCCTCTGCTATTGTCAAAGTTGTTTACTCTTCAAATATTGGTGGGTCACCTTCCTTCAACAGGTCCAGCATCAGAGAACAACAGCTGTGCGACTTGAGTCATGCCAGTTTTCCTCCACAGTTAATGGCCTGAGTCTGTCCTTTCAGACTCAAAGAGTAACAAAAGCAAAGATAAACTCTTTGGTTTTCTGTCACAAGGATATGCTGACTGCATGCTAATAAATTCTGTCATTTCAGTCCATCCAGTAACATTCGTTCCTGCAGCAGCATATGGCTTGATCTGGCCAGTGGGATAGCAAAGCATTTGATTACACATTAAGTTTTACCAATTTAAACTAGCATAAAAAAGGTAATCGTATGTTTATTCAAACATGGAGTTTTATGTAAACTAGACCTACAATCTTTTCAGTGTAAATATACAGAGAAACTTTTGAAGATGAGCTTAGAGATCTCCCCAGAATTTCTCAGTATAAATACTTAGAATTAGGCACAAATAGGTGTGAGCCTTCTAGATAGCTTCTAGATAGCAAAATGTAGCTCTTGTTAAATTGAAGAAACTGTAATTTTGATTCACTTGGGTATATTCTTGAGAATTATTCCTTGAGGAGCCGATTGTAGCTGGGGCACCGTAGGATCCAAAAAAAACCCACCATAAATGTATTCTTAAACTATGTTTTCTTAGGAGCTTTCAAGTTCTATCGTCAAGTTCTATCACTTGACGATAAAGACAGCTTGCTGGCAAGTCAGTGCTTAAAATATTTAGGGCTTTATAAGTCATAGCAGTTCATAAAACTACCTGCAATCAAAACCTGGAGCAGCCTTCAGAGGACAAGAACAGTAATTTCTATATGGACCACCACAAATTAATAGCTATTATTTTAAATTAGTTGATGCTTTAAAATAGTCTTCAGGATCATTTACGACAGGAGTCCATTTGTGTGCTGGAACTGGCCAAACTATGAGTCATGGCAAAACCAGTCCCCTTGCCCATATGACGTTCTGGCTGCCTGTCAGCTCAGTGTCACCTCTTACTTTCTTCTCTATAAGCACTCTGCTTCTGTTCAACTATTTGAGCAAGTGCAAATGAAGCCCAATTTCCAAATCTGGGTGTTAAAGTTATTTTTTCTAAGCTTATTTTCTCACACCCGCAATTTTTGACAACCAAATAAATATTTATTCACTACATTTGCAACAGTTTACTAGAAAAGCATAAAAAAAAATCTAACTATAAATGTACACGTGACATTAAAGTGCATTAACAAGAAACAAAAAGTTATCTCACTTGCACAAAACTGAAGTGTACTCCCATTATCCTAAAGACAAGTGTGGCAGAGATACAGAGATGCACATACCAAAGTCAGTACTTACCACTGTAACATGGAAGGGTTTGCATTCTCCTGAAAGCCCTCTATTTATGATTGCCTACCAAACAAGCTTTTCTTTGGGATGTAACAGAGGTGCATACCTGAGTGAATTTTGGATTTTCATTTTGAAGTTCGATTGCTTGGTTAGGGGAATGTTTTAATTTCTTTTTAGAGAATGATTTTACATTGTCTAACGCATGTTTGTTTGGATGGAATTTAGTATTAACAAGCACAAGATCTGTCCAGTCCTTCACATCATACCTTCATACCATCTCAAGTCTCAACTTTAGGGAACTGGCTGCTTTACCAGCAGGTGCTGGTAAAGATTTGCTGTAATGTATTTAAGGACTGGAGAAAAATAAAATCCAGAGATTGTGATAGCTGCATCACTTTCAGATTTTTAGTTCCAGTGAAGTCTTCTATGCTCCAAATAGCCACAAGATATTTTATTTAGAAATTTTAAAAAAGCAAACTTATCTTTGTATAGGAGGAAGAAGATTGTCATTGTCTAGTAAACAGCCAAACTGTCTCTATTCTACTCTAGTGGGTATTTTGCATGTTTGATATATATATATAGATTGATACATACATACATAAAAATATATATATATGCACACACATATACACCTCTATATAGTCTCTGTGTGTTACAGGCATTTATACACACACTCTCGCGTTGCATTAGGAAATTGATGGCCTAAGATCCATTACATGATCAAACATACAATATTTTAACCATAAATCCTATATTACACAATTTATAGAATGTACAAAGATCTAAAAAGCTTTAAAAACTATGCCAGCCTGTACACTAAAAGACCATTCATTAGTTTTAGAGAAATAATCTATGAAAACTATCTTTCAACTGGTTTATAGTATTATACTTGGATTTTTTTGCACTTGCGTTTTTAGTTTCCCTCAGAGACTTCTTAAATACATTAATGAACTATATGTCTAAAGAAATTACATTTGTTCCAATAGTGTGTGATGCAAGAGTAAATTGTAATGTTGTCTTTGGGATGCTTGGCAATTCAGTTGTATAATTACCTGCCTTCCCTTCCCTTTCCCCTTTTCATCCCTTTTTTTTTTTCACATCACAAAACTTTAACCACATGAAGCTTGAACAACGGTTCATCGAGGTAGATGTTGCATGGAACCGTTCTGCTGGTGGCTCTGAGCAGTTAGTGTCTCTTTAGCAATGCTTCATGACTCCGACCATGCACGTCCTCAAAATATATGAAAGAGCACATCTCACAAACTGCTCTTAAGGGGGATCTCAGTGGTGTTGAGATTAAAGAAATACTGTACCAAAATACCTAGAGGGGTTTAAAAGCAATTCCTTGTGAATTTACAGTTAGCAGAGTTAAATTAATAAGCAGCCAGGCTAGTCTTGCCGAGAGAAAGGGTTCCAATACAATCCTCGCCTTCTATATGTAACATTTTCTAGCTGGTGTTCTAAGACAGCGCTGAGAACCTACAGNCCTGGAAAAACAGAACATTTCTGAACAATCTGGTTCCTCCGCTTTTTTTTTTTTTTTTTTTTTAACGTCTTGGGGCGGGAAGGAGGGAGGCCTATAAAAGAGGAGCTCAATGTAAAAGCCTTTGTGACCATGTCCATAGGAGCAGTTGGGTGTGTGCCTCAGCACAGCCTAGCATACTGTCCCGTTGTCTAGGCTAGGGCTCTGGCATGCATGGAGGTATAGTCAATCTCTTTCCAAGGAAATAAAGGCAGCTGAACGCAAAGAGGACTGGAGGGCTAGCACATACCTGAATGGGACAGAATGGAAGCAGGGAGCGTAACTGGCTCCAGAACTCAGAAGTACTCTCAAGCCTGTCAGTTTTGATACTGCTAAGAGACCTTCATTAGGAGTTTATCATCTCTGTGTTGATGCTTCTTGTAAATAATGAAAAAAAGTGAAAGATTTTACAGCCTGTGTGAAACGCCTTAGCAAATTAAATTCCAACCTTTATTTCTCACAGTCGATAAGAGTCCTGTGACCTGACCTCTCTCATGCAGTACACGTCTCCTGCTCTCATGAATACTGCAATCCAGTGCTAGATCTGTGATGAAAATACCACAAGAGCACTGGCTGTCCTACTCAGAGTAGTTCATCTTTGAGTTGAGGAAAAGAACTTGTATAGGCCAACGAGGTACTTTCTGTGAACACTAGATTTACTTTAGAAATTATTTATGGTGTCTTGTTAAAATGTGTTTACCTTGTCTTAAAAACTTCCTCTTCTGCCCCAGTCACATAAAATTGTAACACTTCTTGTGTGAAGCGTAACCATAAAGGTATTATGTATAGAAAATGAAACACAGTCTGGAAAGTCAGTATGATAAACCCAAATTTTTGAGATGTTACAGTCTAGACAATTTGCAGAATGTTCAGAAACTTAAAAATGTGCCAAAACCTGAGATCAAAGGAATAACCATTTAGTTTTGCGATAACAGGATAGCATTATTTAGCAAAGAAATCTGGTGATCAAAACCCACAGTAAGACAAAAATGGCTATTTGAGAACCTGAATTGACCTTTGGGAAGGTTTCCAGTTTTTGCTTTTTGAAACAGAACAGGGAACTCCAATCTGAAAGCTGTATCAGGTTTTCACATATCATCTGAAGCAGCCACCAGGGATATCGTAAACTGATCTGTGGATTCCATTTTCCTCTTGCCCTCTCATACGGTGGCCTTCTGGAGCTAGCAGTGTTGTGTTCCAAGTACTGATTTAGTCTTTAGCAAACTGGAGCTAAGTTCGGTGGATAAGTTCTTATAACTAGGACATGCCAGCGCAATTCCTGCCACTAAATTAATAAAAGGTTTTAAAGTAACGCGCTATATGCGATATGAAAATAAACCATTTATTCAGTGCAGCATCCATTTCTTTTTAAAATCACTCAAAAAAAAAGTCATCTTGATTTTTCAATTTCTGTGCAACATTGTCCTAACAATGCAAAACCATTTTGAAGAAACTACCAGAATGCAAGCTGGTATCTAAGATCGCTCCATTAGGCAATGGTTCATGGTTTTGGCACTTTGTTGGATTCACTGTATGTTTCTGCTAAAATGGTCGAGTATGAAACAACTAATGATGCTATTTTTAAAAGGGATACACGGTTTTAAGGGATTAGGGTCTTTCAGTTTGGGGTTTTTTTAAGTTTTCAGTTAAGTGGAACAATTTTGGCACCTGAAAGCCAGTATTCCTTTGCTACCAACAAGAAAACTGAATCTGTTAATATTAGTCTGCTTTGAAGACTGTGCTGCAGTCACAAAGCCTAGAGAGCCTTTTTATAAACATATCTGAAAGGTGGTTTGCAGTAGTATGATTTTGTATAAAAGACTGCATTTCTTGAATATGTTTGGTGGAAAAAAAAATATCTAGAATATCTTCCTTCCTTTGGTATTCAGCGTCCTCACAATGAATCTTTTCCCTTCCCACGTTTCTTCAAATGTGCCATCGATGCCTTGTCTGATCTGTTTCTCTTTCTTCTCCTTCCCCCATACCAATATCAGAGAAGATTCAAAGACTGGCCAGAGACTCCCTGTTCTGTTTGTGCAATGAATAGCAGAGACAACCCCATTCTTGATTGGTCCTTAGGCATTGCTGTCATAAATGTGATCAACAGTTCTATCATGGTTCCTCAACCAGCAAGAATGGCATCTTGAACATCCATAGATTAAGCAAAAGGATAGGGAAGTGGGGTAAATGGGGGGGTAAAAAAATAAAAAAAGTTAAGACCTTCCTATGTTGCATTTTAAAGGTGGCTAACATGTTTCAAAATAGTGCAGTCCCTTCCGTAAGTCTACCCACTCTATTTTATAGGTCATCTGGAAACTTACACTGTTTCTTTTATATACAAAATGGGCAGTCTTTCAGAAGATTCTACTAAACCTAGTATCTGTCTCCTCCATGTTATTTGTAGTATTTTTCAATGATGCAGGGAAACTGTACTGAAAACTGTGTAGGTAAAAGTAGGCTAACTTTGTTTGCTTATGGTATGCCAGGATCGATTCTGCTCGTTTTATTTTCTTTTAGTACTACCTCGGAATACCACTTGCATGATCTGCTGAGGATAGTATCTGTAATGTGCCATACACATACAGTATTTCCAGATGATAATTACAAATATTACAGGTTTAGACAAAACTCAGAAATACATTTACATAAATCAAAGTAACAGATATTATCAAAATTAAATTAGGGCTGAGCCAATTAATCTAAAAATCTAAAAAAGTAAGAAATTCGAAAACCTAATGGAGACCTTTAAGTTCCTGAGATTTTTCTCCATCTCAAACTCTTTCCCCTTCACAAAGAACACAGAAAGGGAAATTATATTTAGCCGCACAACACAGCGATTTCACCACTATTGTCTGAAAACATACATATAATTCCACTTTTCTTAAAAAATATTCTTCCTATATCTCTTCCAAGTGAGCAGTTTCTGGTGATGCATAGCAAGACTCTACTTGTGTTTATAAAAGCTTTTTAGTTTACATAAAAAGTATAACCACAATACTCCACCTTTTACTGATAAAGCTAATTTTCCGATAAAAGGTTGTCTAGCTAATCAGCTTCCAGAGAGACCTGATGAGCTGAACGGCCTCCAGTTAATAAAGCAGATGGCCCAGCCCTAAACTAGTTCTATTTCTAAAATAAATAGTGTTGAAAATCTTTCTTTTCTAAACACTTTGTTGGTTTCCAGTCATGCTCACACACATGTTTCCGGGTTAGTTACAACTTCACCATTTTTTTCAGGCTCATCTTTCAGAAACTGCTCCACTTCAATAGAGTCCACCTTGGCATCCTCAGGAGTTTTGTCTTCAGATTTGTTTAATTCCTCTCTTTCTGCTGCTTCTTCTTTTGTATGTGGTTCTTCTGACTTTTTCTTAATGCAGAAGAAATTTCCCAAGGCCAATACAAGTGCTGAGGTGGTAACTTCAATTCCAGCAATAATAAAAACAAACATATACCTTCCTGTTGCATCCAACAGTTTTCCTGAAAAAATACATTACAGGTAATTAACAAAAGTTATTATCTTGCAATGATTTTTTTTCTGTTTTTTTACACCATTGAAATGACTGTCTAGAAGAACCACGACTATCTAACCAAGGTTCTTGAAATAGCATTTTAACAAGTTTATAACAAAGTATTTCTCAATTATTTCAACTCAGTTTAACATTCACTGCCATTACGTCACATCCCGAAACACATACTTCCCTGCACACACAGTCATGCAATTCAACTGGAATAAAACCAGCCTTGCCTTCATATGCAAGAGCTGAGACAAGTACCGTATGTTTCAGATCAGTATGTGTGCATCCGTGGCAGGGATCTGTATCATCAGCATCCTCTCACTCCCTATGTCATTTCCTTTCCTATACACGCAGTGCACTGTCTGCATAAAATGCAAATCTTACTTAATAGTTGGTCTGGTGTAATTGACTGATTCTGATGCTTTAGTGGTGAAGTGGAGGTGAAAGAACAAGAGGGGAGGATGTGAAAGAAGCGCCTCTCCAAACCTCAAGATCAAAGGAAGTTGTGCATAGTACTGTTTTTTCCATGAGGAGTTTTGTCACAATAAAGATACTTTAGCGCTATATGGAGCACAATAAAGATGCTTTTAGTGTCTGGTATAAACAGTAAACATTTTATGGCAGTGAACTGGTGGGTTTAGGGTGGGTTGTGGGTTTTTTCAGTTCAGGGTCTGTAAAATTTATGTTCTTTGATTAGTAATTAAGTTGCAATTTTGAATTCAACTTAATGAATTTGAATATTTTGTAATGTCCCCTTATTCTTGGGTTGTGAGACACATGCAACAGAAGTAGTCTAACTTCCTTAAAACAGTCCAGTTCTATAGTCCTCCTTGTAAGATTATTTTTTTTCATCCTCCTCCTGATGTTTTTTTTCCTCCTGCAAAGCTACCATGGATATAGAGAATCTATTTTAGTACTTTCCAAGAAAAATGACAGGTTTCATATTCTGCATCCCAACTCCAAAGAGGTCTGAACTTCACAGTGTGTGTAAAACTCAACTCATACAATATTAGCTGTCTACTAATAAGAGGTCCAGTGTAGGCTTTCAGTGAAGAAAGAGCATCATCTCGAGGTGGCAATTCAACCAATCCTGAAATAGATCCAAGAAGGAAAAGATTTATCCCGCCCTGTCTTGAACTGTTTCAGATTGTAACTGCTGAAAGTCATTGAAGCATATGCAACAGTAGCACAATATGCACTTCTCGAGTGACTCATGTTGTCTTTTTCTCTGCTCCCTTCTCATACAATTTGTGTAAATTGATGCAATGCAAATGATTTTGAATTCTGAACTAAAGGGAATACTTACCCGCTGATGGTGGACCAATAAGAACAGCCATAGCTTCTGCCAGGAGCACTAAACCAATCGCACTGGAAAACTTCTGAGTACCAACAATAGCCATGAGAACTTCAAACTGAAGGGCGCCTACCATTCCATAAGAAATGCCAAAGAAAATGCAAAAGACCACCAGGCCTGCATAATCAACAGACATAGAACCCATAAGATCTGTAAAGCCGTTGAAAATCATAGCAAAACTGAAGAGGTAGACACAGCGTGGTCTAACCCATTTAAGACCAGCTACCATTCCACAAATAGGCCGAGCAAAGATATCAATGAATCCCAGAATAGTCAGAAGAAAAGCTGCTTTTGTGTCTTGATACCCTAAATCCTTGGCATAACTCACAACAAAAACCGGGGGAACAAAGAGGCCGAGCACCATGATAGATGCTGCTAGCGTGTAGATTACAAAACCACCATCTTTAAACACGCTGAAATCCAGAAGTTTCTTCTTCGCTTTCTTCTCAGCTGGTTCTTTGGTAGCTTCAGACTTTTTGGGTGGCTCCAAAGGTCTCATTAATGCTCCACATACACAGCAGTTGAGCAGCATCCCACCCAGTATAAGGAATCCTCCTCTCCAGCCATACTCATGTTGTAGTATCTGCCCCAATGGTGAGAGAGCACAAAGAAACACTGGACTCCCAGCAGCGGACAGCCCATTGGCTAAGGGACGGCGTTTGTCAAAGTAACGGTTTAACATGATCAGTGAAGGCTGAAAGTTTAGTGCCAGACCCAAACCTGTAACAGATGGTACATAAAAATTAATACTTGCCTACAATATGACTGTTAAAAAATTCTAATTACAGTTTATCTGATTCATGACTTCAGAGAAAAGAGTTTTATTTCAAATGGATAAAAGAATTCTAAGATAACATTTGTAAAAGCGTTCCATCTGCATAATATTCTTGTACTCTATGGTTACACTTCAGTGATTACAGCAGCAGCTATTAAACATACCAGAAAAATTAACATTTATAAAAAAATAAATGACAGTTTAATTCCACATTTATCTGCCATCTTTATAGAAGCGCATTTGGATCATGCTGATAATTTAGATATTTGTCACTTACACAAAACTTCAACCCAAAGCTAAGACATTAGCTAACTCATTTTCAACCGTGCATACTACTTACCAGTAATCACACCTGCAGTTAGGTAGATCTGAACAATGCTCGTGCAGAAGGAGGCTATCACCATCCCCATGGAGGCAAAAAGGCCACCCACCAGCATGACAGGGCGACAGCCGAAGCGATTGACACATACACTACAGAGTGGACCTAGACAAGAAGAGCAAGTTACAGTTGCTAAGGTAAACCAATTTTTGCAATTGATTTTATGTCAGTTTGCATTTCTCCTTTGGTGGACTTGGCCATGTTAGGTTTACGGTTGGACTGAATGATCTTAAAGGTCTTTTCCAACCTCAGTGATTCTGTGAATCTTCCCGTACTGTGTCCATACTGTCGGGCCAATCTGGAAGAGTGTTCTTGCCTCTACAGTCAAATACAGTCTTTTTCATCTTCAGAGTGCCATGCAATTTTTCACTGTCTTTAGTAGCTACTGAGTTACAGATGTAATTTTATATGCAAGCTGGATGTGCTTAAATAACTTTTGGATTTATGTGCTTAATAGTAATTCTTCTTTGGAATGCCTCATTTGCACGCAAGTAATGATATGCAAGCATGATTCACGCTGTAAATGGTTTTATGATTTACAAACATCATTGTATGACATGATACTGTTTCAAAAACAGAGAACTACCTACCTGTTCCGTAAAGCATGGCCAACAGAATGGAGGAAATCCATGCAGTGTCACTATATCCAATGCCAAATTCCCGGATAAGTTCTTTAAAGAAGACACTAACTGCCTTAGGAAAGGCATAGGAGAATCCTGTGATGATAAAACAGCCAAAAAGGACAGCCCAGCCCCAGCCTCCATCAGGGGCTTTAACACCAGATGGTCCATCATCAGCTACTACAGCTCCCATGACAAAGCTCAAGTGTGTTCCCTAAGAAATAAAAAGAAATTACAGTCTATAGACACTGGGAAAATTATCAAACCAAAATAGGCAGAAATTGCACTACATTTAAAGTTACAAATAAGATATGGGCCTATTTTAAATACAAAATTTGAAGATGCAGTGCAATTTTAACTAATCCTTGTTCAGGTTTAGTCCTTATGAAGCATGCAAAAAATATAAAAAAATGAGTTTTAAATGAACGTCCCCTCACAGCTCTCTCAAAGTCAAAACTGGATTTGAACAAAATCACTGTTTCACAGAAAAACTGAATCCATTACAGCAGTTCAGGTGTGTGTTTGACTCTCACAAATATGTAATAACTACTGCATTAAAGTCTGCGGTTCTTTTGCTATAACACCTTGTTATATGAAGCTCCTGGACTATTCACTTAGGAGACCATTGCAAGTATTCTGTGTGACAGTGTACAAATCACCCAGACTCTTTGCTCCCTACTGAGAACAGCAATACAGCAAAAGTCCCCGATGCACCAATATATTGAAAAGATGGACAGATACCTTTGAACTTCTCATGAGCTATCAGTTTTCATGCATCAAGGACGTACCTAAGCTAAACTGCAATGAAAATCTGCACAGGCAGTTTTTGTGGATGATGGGAGCAATGCTCAGTATCACTGTCTGCCTGAAGCAAATACTTTAAATACTTTCCATTGTTGTTATTACATGATCAGTAAAAATTTTTAATATTTTATTTGATTAATCTTATCTTTCACATCTTCCATATGCAGCCACAAGCGCCTTTGTATCTAAAAAATAAAATCTTTTTTCCTGA
>VYZM01009200.1:56260-93087 GCA_013398915.1 Dromas ardeola
GTTTAAACTGTGGCATCCTGTAGCATAGAGACGTTGCGTTGTGTTTGCTGTTCTGGAAATCTCTCTTTCATTTAAAGAGATTAAAGAGCCACAATTTGAAAGGCATGCTTGTCTGATTTGTTCTCTGCATCCCTGTGCTTATCCAGATGGGATTATCTGTAACCACTGACACAGAATAATACTGTACAGCGAGGGAAGCTGTATTGGGGAAATCTCTGGAGAGATCTGAGCAGAAATTACCATTTTTTTTCTGGTGAAAACACAACTTCTGTGTTGTTTATTTGCTTTTTAGGTTTAAAGATACAGTTAATATATCACTGAAATGTGGCTATTTCCTCATACCTGTTGGCCTTTCTGAAAAGTAACTTTACAGTGGATTTAACTGTGAACAGAACAGTAGCTTTGTAGTACTGTGAGTAATTGTGGGAGGAGAAGACTTACAGGAAGAAGGCGGCTTATTAGAAAGATGGGCACAAACATTTTAGTGGGGCCTGTTGAGATAGGACAAGAGGTAATGGTTTTAAACTGAAAGAGGGTAGCTTTAGACTGGATATAAGGAAGAAATTATTTATGCTGAGGATTTTAAAATTCACTGGTAATTAATTATCAGCTATGGAGTAGATTGGAAGCGACAACATAATTGATTTGTATTAGTTATCAGTCTTAACTGTCTTCTACCAGGTCCTGTTTCAGATTTATAGAAGTATTACAAATGGAGAAAGAACTAAATGATCTCCTTCAGTGGAAAAAAAAAGAAGGGAAAGAGCTACATGCTTGCCAGTTCCCATGTCAAAAGAAAATGCTGCAAGGTATCAAAAAGCAACTCCAGGACATGCGTGAAAAATTTAACAGATTGAAAGAAGATTTTGTCTATAACCTAAGAATTTTAGAAGAGCGAGACAAAGAGTTAGAATACTATGATTTTACAGTCGCTCATCTGAAAATATCCGGAAATGCTAAACAGGCGGAGATTAGTGATCTTAGAGTACACCTCGGTAAAGTGCAGCAAATGCTTGTCAAGGAGAGAAGAAAAAGACACGAACTTCATTATCACTATCAAAAACACATTGAAGAACATAAATTAGAGCTGGAACGGTTCTGCAGGTGAGATGTGACTTCCTTAGAAAAGTATGCAGGAAAAGAGAAATCTAGTTTCTCTAAGACATGTTTGGATTGGGATAAAGCAGTAACGTCATTCATACAATAGAGACCACTTTGAGCATGGAGATACAATTAACTATTCTGACAGAGGAACACCTAGAACTTGAACAGAGTGAGGACTAGCAGAAGTGACTTAGGCTATCTTTACACCTCCTATATCTTGGCTTCCACAGTAACTTGTCTGATTTCTGGCAACGTGTTAGAGAAAGGATAGCATTCGGTGCGGATGCTCTTAAATGTACAGCACGTCCCTACACAATTTACAAGGGTGTATGTTGGTGAGACAACATGACTGGGTGGAGATGGTATGATTATAAGGCAAAGGTAGTGTGGGGAACAGAAAAGGATTTTTCGGAAGGAAGTGCTTTTTACTTGGGCACTGAAACACCTCTGGGAAATAAGATGAATCTGAAAGTGTTGTGATATGTCTCCTGTATCAAGATGCACTTGTCTTCTGTGTATGTGAGGAGACATGATAATGGTATCAACCATTGTCAATAATATTATCTAAGGTTACTAGACATTAGTTGCTGTATTGTGCAGTTGTTGTGCTATATTATGAGTTGGGTTTGTGCACACTTAAATACATTTTGTCCCACCCTCTCTGTTAGGCCTCTGCGAAGGAAAGAAGTCTGTTTGGGCATATCAAGTCACAGGACCAAGATTTATGACTAATACAACCAAGTAAAAGATGAAGATAGCTAAAGCAATGCACTTGTTTAGTTTGGCCATCCTCACTAATTTTTATTATTCCATATAGACTTCTAAAACTTGTGGGTGTGGGGCGTGGGGAATAAACACATTTCTTGAGATCTGTCTGCACATCATTTTTGTTGAATATAACTACTATCTTCAGATATAACAGTATCTTTGGGATTATTCTCTGTTTAACGTGGTAACTGCTGTGAAGTGTTTTGGGTCAAACTGCATTTATGATGTAGAGGTGGCTGGATACGTTTTAAATAACTTTATTTATTAGAAATGATCCGGACACGGATCTGGAATTCCTTAAAGGTCACTAACTGACTGATGTTACTGTGGTTCTGGAGCATATGAAAATTCATTTAAAGCCAGTTCAGGAATTTTATATGGAGCATATCCTTTGGGAGTGGAAGGAGGAGATTGAGTCTTACACGCAGCGTTGCCTCTTTGCTAGGCTGAGCTGGATACTGTTCACTGAGCAGTACCTCTGCTGAGGTTCTATTGCTGAGCAATTATTCTTCTGATCTACCTTGCCCTGGAGAGTTGTGGGATGAATGAGGGAGGTGTAAAAGTGCCTGTCCAGACTGCACTGAGGCGACACTTCTGTTAGACTTTATTTATGTGCGTAAGTGTTGGCTATAGGATTTGGATTAATTCAGATGAAGTGTAAATTCTGAAGCAAAATCTAGCAGAATATGAAAGTGACTATGCCTATAGCTGTTTGTGGCTATACAGTTCTAGCTTGCAGTTCTGTCTGTGGAGTTATTATATCATCAACCTTATCTAACCAAATGCAGTGGTCATTCAGCTGCATAAAGAAACTGTAATATAGAGTTGAGAGTAATCGGAAGGCTGCAGAACTGCACGATATCAATTCAGATGTGTTTGGCCATGTAACAGGTAGCATCAAGCCTGTTGAGTCTTGCAGGGATTAATCCAAAGCTTGAAAAGGCTCAGTGTAACATTAGAGAACTTACTGGTCGTGGTAGCAGTATCAGCTCTTTGGATTTGTTGGAAATGCTGGCCTTGCTGGTATTCTTCCATTATATTTCAGAGAAACATTTTTTGTTGACAGCAAATAAAAATAGGGAGGGGGGGAGAGGAAAAGAGATAGAACTGCTTCTATTTTTAAGTGTATCTAGAAGCTCAGATTTCTGTTGGGCAGCCCTTGTGCAATTTCTTCTTATGTAACAGAAATTCTTGGGTGGAGGAAGAACTCTGTCGTACTTAAGTGGAAGGCTTGCATTACTTTTCAGCAGATCCTTAGTATTTCATATGCAACTAACTTTTGAAGTATAGTTTTGAGAAATGACATATACTTTTATAATTGGTTTCTAGCTGACTGACAATTTTATGGTGACTGTTTCTTTAGGAAACTACAGCATCTTGTATTTATAGTTACATGCATATGCCTCATTAGGTCACCAGAGATGCTCTTTAATGTAAATTTGGTTTATTTTTGTTTATAGCTCTAGGAACAGTCACATAGATCATCAGCATGAGGAGTATGTGAACCTTAAACATCACATGGAGAGAAAAATCCAAGAACTAGAAGGAGAGCTTGCCTGTCAGAAACAGGTATAAGTATATGGAGAAACAATGTTGTGTTGCTGCAGTGTCACCTAGCAATCCTTTTTTCAATTTTTTTTTTGTTTGTTTGTTTGAATGTTCTTGTTTAACATTGCTATAGTTGTATAAGCTTATATTTTTTGCATCTTTTGCTTAAATTTATGAGATTTGTTATGACAGTTTAGAAAATTATGCAGTACTTGTGTAGTAGCTGTTGCTTTGCTTGTCTGGCAGCTGCCCCTTGTAAGGAACTGTTAAGAATGTATTTAGTAATCTGAGATTGTGTAAAATGATTTTATGTAGACAGCACACTGCTAAATTTGTTAACCTTGAAACTGCAGGAAAGGTCAGCATCTCGAAAGCAGAAGCAGCCTTAGGCAAGACGGGTAAATGTATGTTGTTTATCATACTCCTAATTGCAAGGCTTTTTTTCCCTTTTTCTTTCTGCCTCTTATATTGCTATCATTTCATCATAAAAGGGTAATCTTACTAACAGTGAAATTTGACCTCCAACTGTGATACCTTAAGGGGGCATTATACCACCTCTAGATATATATTACAAACTTTAAAAACAAAGAAGGAAGATTCTGTTGTTCTTTGTATAAAAATTTATTTGATATTAAAATGACTTTTAATTATTTTCATATTAATGTGTTTAATCATTAGAACTAGAATGGTTAATTTTTGGCCTGTCAACCAAACCAATATAAAATATAAATGGAATTGGTGAAAGAGATTGTTAGTACCCAACACCTGCCAATCCAAATCTTTCTGCCCTTAGTGTAGTAGTCCTGCTAAAATACCCCATCTTCATCCAGGAATCTTTTGCCCAAGGGCTTCCCAAAAATAGTTTATGAACGACCCAAAGGAGTATGAGCCCTTCTCACTTGAACAATACCTGATAACTGGCTTGATTTAGAAGTTATCTTTGTGTGTTGTGTGGTTAAACTGTAATGATAAAGCTCATAACTGCTGTTCCACAAGCATAAGGGCACATCATTGAATACACGCTATTTCTCTTAATTTCTTTTTTTTCTCCTCCAGTGTAGCATCTCCATTGTTTACGACACAACTGAAAAAGCATATCTTAAATGCTTGCTATTGGGTCTCTTTGCAGTCATTCCCCTTAACCTAACACGTGATATCGCATCAATTAGACAAAATCCCTTTTCAAGTTTCAGTCACGATTTATCAGTTGAACTCCTGGAAGTAGTACATCATAAACACTTTTTTTAATACTTTATCAGTCTAAGCACCTGAATGGCCACTCACTGCAACAGTTTAATTTCTGGAAAATCAATGGCTCCCTTATTAGTGGTATCCGTAGATTCCTGCATCTTGAATGTTGACGCAATTGGAGTTTAGTTCCTGGTTTTGTTTTCCTGCCTTGTCTTGGGCCTTCTTTAGAAGACAGTCCTGTAGTAATGGACCTAAAACCACTCTGTTGTTTTGACTATAAAGACTGCATGACGAACTGCTGTTGACTCAGAATGAACAAAGAAACTGCATGAATAATCATTAAATGTAAATTTGCACATATTGCTTACTCTGTGATATGCAGTATAACTCTGATAACTTCATAAGAAACCTTTAATCTGTGCAATTTTCAGACTTGACTGCTTGATTAGATATTTCTAATACTCTTTCAGTTTCTAATACTGCTTGCAGCTGCACCTGAATGTAATAGCTCTCAGTAGGCCTCGTATGCTAGAAGCTATTACATCCCTTTCTTTCTTTACGAAACATATTGTCTATATTGAGTTATGTATTTATATATCTATTATTTGCGCCTGAATTGGTGGTGGAAGTGTTAAGCAAGGGAAGGAGAGGTCATCTGCAGTCATTTCCCCCACGTATTAGTGAGGCCAGCTGCAGGGGAAGCCAAGAAGTCAAAGAATAAAAAACTTTCTAAAAGGAACTTGAGGCAGAGATAGGAAGAGGTAGTGTGCAGGATTAATGTTAATGTAGGTAATAGGTATAGGAAGAGGATATAAAATGGATATTTAGCAGTAATATGGGAGTATTGTGGCCAGCAGGTCGAGGGAGGTGATTCACCCCTCTACTCCACTCTCATGAGACCCCACCTGGAGTACTGCGTCCAGTTCTGGAGCCCCTACTACAAGAAAGATATGGACCTCTCAAAAAATTAGGTTACATCAAGCTCTCATTAGAATTCTTAAGTCTTATTCTTCTCCTCCCTAAGATGAAGCTGCTGACCAGAGATCTGGAGGCCCTCAAAGAGACTGGAGTGCAAACAGCAGAATCACCGCAAACAGCAGAAATGTTTGATTTGAGACTGGAGAAAGAAAACCAGTTCAATGATTTTGTTGCTGTGAAAGATGCTTGGTATTGTACAATTTTTATTATAATTGAAATAAACTGCTTTTCACAGACTCTACAACTCCACAACACTTTCAACTTACTCTTCTTCACATACTCTTATTTTAGCAACAGCTTGGGATGGTATATGTCAACTAATTGATCTAGTAATATATATTCTTACAACAGAAAGAGGTAACCCTTTGTTATGAAATATTTGCCAAGTTGCATGGATTCAGGTTAATTCTACTACATTCTTTCTGAAAGTAACCTGTCTCACTTTAAAAATAAAATGTTATCTTAGAAGTTTTAATGATTCAATGGTGCCTTCTGCCTTTACTGCAAAAAGGAGTACCTCTTCCAAGCAGTAAACATAATGAAAAAACTTAGTTCATTCCACTTCTAGAGTGTGTGAGTTATTTTGATCATATTTCACGTTTGATTTGAATCCAGTATATAGAATCACAGAATGGTTGGGGTTGGAAGGGACCTCTGGGGATCATCCAGTCCAACCCCCTGCCAAAGCAGGGTCACCCAGAGCAGGTTGGACAGAAACGCATCCAGGCGGGGTTTGAGTATCTCCAGAGAAGGAGACTCCACAGCCTCTCTGGGCAGCCTGTTCCAGGGCTCTGGCACCCTCAGAGTAAAGAGGTTTTTCCTCACATTGAGAAGGAATTTCCTGTGTTCCAGTTTGTGCCTGTTGCCCCTTGTCCTGTCGCTGGGCACCACTGAAAAGAGTAGGTCCAGTTATGTTCATTCACAACTTTATACTTTCTCAAGCAGCTGCAAACAGATTGTGAATATAGTGACAGAAAATAACTTGTTAAAACCAGAGTGTTATTGGGGTTTTTATCTTTTGTTTTACTCATCACTGGTTCAGACTTAAGAAATAAGAGTTACTCATAGTTCAATTTCTGTTCCTTCTGTTTTTCTTTTGTCCTTTATATCCAAAACTTTGGATATATTTTAAAAAATTATATGCAGGTCAATTTCAGAGGGTAAGAACAGAAAACAGCTGTTATTTGCATGTCTCCTTTTTTGTTTACTGTTCGATTTCAGTTTTCCGTAGGAACTATTCAGTGGTCTTCTTTTCTAACAACTCACTTCTGTCTTATTTTAAACCTAGTCTCTATTTTTCTGTGATTGCATGCTCAGGAAATTAATCTGTGAATGAAAACTGAATATTCAAGGAAGCATTTTTGCTCCATGGATTCCTGCAGTCTCTTATTTGGGCCACCTGATCGTAGCTGTCTTTCAGTTGTTCAATTACTGTGAAGAATATTTTCAGTATGGTAGAAGTGAGTGTTGAATGGAGTAGGTCACCTGTTAAAATAGCTTCTCTGTGAGTTTAAAAAAAAAAAAAAAAACACAACTTATTTTTTTAGGATCACCCTGATCCTATAATTAGGTGAAAAACTCTCTGCAGTGGTATAAGAAGGATTCAGCTCTGATCCTAAGTCCAATTAATTAGTGACATTCTTAGTTTGAAAAAACAACTGCAAAAGACCCCCCTGCAACCTGTTCCACTGACAAGTGGATATTGACTTCTGTTTCCACTGCATCTGACTGATTCTTTGAGTTTGCTTGAACCAAATTGATACAAAAGCAAATCAAGAGTACTAAAAAATAATGTGCTTGTGTTGCTTGAAACCTCACTTTATTCCATCTCTCTACATGTTCTAGGCATGAAGAACTAGCTCATGCTGCTAAGGAAAAGGATGCAATGCCAGCTTCAGTGAAAGACACCCAAGATAAACAATCTAAAAAGTTGAGGCAGCAGATTAGAGAACTGCAGATGAGACATAGAAGTCTGGAAATTGAGCTATGCAGAAGAGAATGGCATCACAGCGCTTGTTCAAGAGAGAAAGATGCTCTTATTAGAAAGTGAGTGACTTGATTTATCTTGTTTCATAAGCTGTGATGAGAGAAATTCAGAACATCATACTTACCAGTTTTGTGCCCAACTTATTTATGTGAAAAGCTCACAGTAATTCATGGTTAAACAGGTACCATACCTGGAGTACTGTGTCCGCTTCTCATCCCCACAATTGGAAAAAAGACATGGACGGGCTGGAGAGGGCCACAAAGATGATCAAAGGGCTGGAGAACCTGCCCTGTGAAGAAAGACTGAAGGAGTTGGGCCTTCTCTCCCTGAAGAAGGCTCGAGGGAACCTCACTAACTGTACATAAAGGGTGGCTACAAAGAGGGTGGAGGCACTCTCTTCCCAAGGAGCCATATGGAGAAGACAAGGGGCCATGGGTACAAGTTGCACTGGGAAAGTTTTTTTTCTCAGTGTAAAAAAGAATATTGTTTTTTTTTTACAGCGAGGATAAGCAGTCACAGGAATAATTGCCCCAGGGACATCACTAGAGGTTTTCATGACACGATTGGACAGGGTACTCGACAATCTCATCTAGGCTCCCTTTCTCATGAAAGCTTGGACCAGATGATCTTTCTAATCCAGGCTGTTCTATGTATATTATTGCAACAAAATGTCGCAAAATTTGTATATATGCATATGAACATTAGTTTTACGATTGGCATAATCAAGAAGCATCTCCTCAAGGTCTAACAAGAAAATGAGGTCACATAAAAAAGAAACTATCTGGGAACTTAGAGACGGAACAACACACCAGAAGAAAAGATCTTCTTTCATAGCCAGCCTGGAAAAGGGCAGCTGCCAGTCCAAGGCGGCCACTGGAAACTAAAGAATTGCTTAGGTGGTCTGCATTTTGTATGGCTGGAAATCATTTACAATATACATTTAGCTCATGAAAAAGTCCCTTTGAGCTCCTAATTAAAAAAAAAAAGTCATTTAACAGTTTTATACCCAAGATTGCATCACATGTTTTGTTAATTGTCTTAAGCAAGTATATATTAACATGGGACGGGGGTTATTCTTTTATGTAGACTTCAAGAAGAAATTGTATCGCAAAAAACAGGTCAAAATTCTCATCTGATTGAGACTTCTAGGGAGTCTGCCTCTATAGAACTCAAAATTCTATCAATGCATGGACAGGAAGAGAAGCTGAGGGCACAGCTGGCCAAATTCCAGAAAGATGCAGAATGGTAAAGATGACTAAGACTTTGTCTACAGTGACATTTACAACCAATCTTAAGAGTGCCCTGAAGTCTTGATGGCTTTGTGTTTTAAAAGCTCAGCCACATGACAGTTGAACCTGTCTTGAAAGCCCTTGAATTCTGAATATGAGGTTTGAATCATTTTGTGCACCTCCTATCTCTTCTCTTTCCACATTGTGTTTTCAATGTATGTGTATGCAGCAGCGTTTGATCTTAGGAATTTTACCCTGACAATCCAACAACTTTAATTCCTGGTTATTTTGTATCTCATTTCCATTATTAGCAAATGGGAAACATGCTGTGGATGGTATTGCCAAGAGCAATATCAGTGTTGAAGAGCAGTTTATGCCGCTAGAGCTGAGGTGACCTCCAAAGCTGATTCTAAATACACATACAGATGGACCCTAGGAGACTGCTGAGCTCTAAGCAATTAAAATGCTTTTGTCCAGTAAAATACTTACAGTAGAATAGAATAAAATAGTTACTTTGGAAAATAGAACAAGAACAGGAGATGAGAACAGCAAACAAGGCTGAAATTAAAAAACAAAACAAAACAAAAAAACTGAAACAAAAAAAACCCACAGAAAACAAACACAAAACATCCTCAGTATTTCTGCTGCTGAAATCAACAGCTTTTCTCTGTGTATCATAGGTATAAGCAACAACTGGCTCTGGCAGCTGGGCGAGAATGGATTCTGGAACAGAGTGAAATGCAAGCAGAACAGGACTGGCTGCAGCTCTGTGAGAATGCTGAACATAATCGGTATCAGAAATCACAGGAACTAACACAAAGCCTGTCTTCAGCAAGAGAGCAAGTGAGAATTTCAAATTAACGTTGTTTAGGAACCATCTGTTGCATAGAGAGCTACAGAGACTTTCCATCATGGTGTTTCTCAGGGGAGGCGTGACTTCAGTCTTCTTTCAAAAACCTGTACAATAGTAATTCTGTATTGTGCACAGAAGTTTATCAAATACATTTGATCAGAGACCAGATTAATTTTCATGGGCAGTCTCTAATAACAGTCTTTTCTCCCTTGTAATGACGTCAAGTCAGTCTGAGAGATTCCACTGCTTTGCTCTTGGCATTGTAGCAGAAGAAAAATCCATCTTAGTTAGAGCAGCCCCAGGCCAAAAGGAGTTTCAGATCACAGTACAGCTTGAATTCTATCAAGAGAACAATGTTAGTCCTGTAAACTCTGAGTATTTTTGTAGGGGGAAAAAAAAACCAAACCAAAACTATCTTGTGAAGTGTACAAGCTTCTGTTTCTGAAAAATGAAATACATGTGTATTGTTTAGAGGCTATTACGCAGTGGGCTAACAATAAGTCTCAGTGACTAGTTGCCTGGTAAAGTCATTGGTACAGACGAAACACTTGTTTACAGAGTTTAGAATGCAGGCATTTACTCTGGTGTTTTGTTTTACCATTGTCTTACCAAAATGATTCATAGGCATCAATAGGTGTAGCATAAGAACACGTGAGAGATGAATCAGCGTCGTCCATTTCACAAACGGAAGACGAGACATTGAAGCCAAATTATTTTTCTGTGAAGGCAGTTTTTGACAGAGCCAAATGCTTCAAGTCCCTGTTCTGTGATTTAAAAAATCTTTTTATTTTATTTTCTTCTTTTTTTTCTTTTCTTTTTTTTTCTTTTTTTTTAAATCTCTCTCTCTTTTTTAATTTTTTTTTTTTTAATTCTCTTGAAGCTGATCCACAGAAAACAAACTACAGGTTGCATGAAGTGAAGGCTCTTCTTTCTGCTTTGACTGTTGAGAGAGAACAGACAATGCAAGCATCATTTAATCACAGTATTTTACCTGAAGGGGAGAAACGGGTCAGACAACACTTAATGTCTTGCCTTGGATGAATTCATTCTGAGATGACAACTTTATGGGGCTTGTTTCCACTGGACTTCTTGTAAGAAGTTCATCTGATTCATATGTTTAATTCAAAATATAGACTCATCTAGCCTGGAATACATGTAGCTTGGGTGTCACAGGCTTCATTACGGCTCTGATCCATTACTCACTAGCAAAATCAGCAAGCTGGATGTACACAGTTGCTCCAAAACAGGACAAGGTACTGTACCACTGTGGCACATCATAATGGGAAGAATTAATTTCTGGAATGCCCCTGAGGCTCTGTTTTAGTTGCAGTTCAGGGTAAAATTTTTAAGGCAATGCTTCAATATATGAATTTGCTAGCTGTTTAAAATAATGTATTTTATTTTAGAATCACGAACTAGTTTTCATTTCATTGCTACTTATTAAAATACATATTTTTTAAAAGCCATTCAAAATTGCAAACGTAATGCTGGTTTGAAGCCATGAAAGATAATGCATTGTGAGTAGAAAATTGTGTTTTGTAAAAGAATGAAAGTAAAGAGTGTGCTGCAGCGCGGCCTACTGGGCAGCTGCAGATGGTCGACAGTGAGCAGTTAAGTGTGTTATCAGAGCTTGCTGGTAAGAAAAAGCAGCGTTAAGCAAGCCTAGTGGTTTCTGGACGCAGAAAGTGTTGTATTCAGAAAGATGCTTCCTGCAAACGATTTTTGTAATCAATTGACAAAAGTAGACTGCTAGCAAAAACTTACTATGGAGCAAGTTGTTGTTCCAGTTTCATTTCAAACTGGACTGATTTGCAAATTGATAGTTTAAATACCAAGAGAATCAGGGTCGGGGGGCAGTCTTCTTTTACTGTTCACATTGACTGTTGTCGTCCACTGTAACTGACTGTTACTATTGTTGGCAAAGGTTTGCGCTTTTCTTTCTGTTGCTAATATATTCTCTCTCTGTTTTGCACTTTTGGCTTGTAGGATAAGCAGTGCCCATCTCAGCAAAACTGGTTTTGTCTCTGATTTGTGTGAAGGGACACTGTTTAAAAACAAATAAGCAAAAAAGAAATCTGTTATACTGGACTACAGCCTTTTATGATAATTTTTCTGTACAAAATGAATTTTAAACAAACGGGGGGGGAAGTGATTAAAAGTTTAAAATTTATAACATTTGTGTCAATGAGTCATCTTAAAGAAGGAACTGTATGTTGGTTAGCCTCTGGTTCAGACAACTGAGGCAAGAAAGATTAAAGTTTAAATACACCCTATCTTCAGCACGCAGGTCCTTTCTTCAAATTAGCCTGAGAGCCCATGAGAGTGTTAGAAATATTGCAGTAGTCATTCTTGGCCTTTAATTAAGCAACAGAGATGTGAAACACACCAGCCTGGAAAATCTTGCTTGTAACTGATTTTGAGTATGACTTAGGTCATGTCTGCCTAACTCAAGCATGCTAATAATACCATACAAGTGCACAGATAAGAAAAGATTGCTTACAGTAAGTCCGGATGACTATGTAGTCTTCTGTCTAGATCCTTTTCCACTAGCAAAAATCTGGAACAGTTGTATTTCTGGTTCAAACTGTGATAGTTCATGTGTATGTTGCAGGTTGAGATGAACTTCTGGGCCCCTAATTTCAGAACACACCTGGGTGATGTGTGCCTGGTGCTGGTGCCTTTCCCTTTATGCCTTTACAATCTCCCTTTCCCTTCTTCTCACCTTAACAGTCTTGGAGAGATTGTAAAAGCAGAATAGAGATTATCCTCATCTTCTGCATACCCTGTGCTGTTAGGGCAGGAAGAGCTACAGGAGAAAGAGGCTGTAGGGCAGCTGTTGTCTTTGTGACAGGGAATTTTAATTTGAAGGCCATTAGCCTTCCAGATCACACTTGCAGAACAGAGCTATGACTGATTTTCCTAAACATATGTTGCTGACTATTGTCAAGAGTTGGATTCTGGAGCTAGCAACCTTTGGTGTAACAGAGTAAAGCAGTTCTTAAAGTCTGTGATCTAGAACATTTCACATGCTGGTCCTGATTAGGCCATCACCTTATTCACACAGGACTAGCTTTCCAAACTAAATGTCTAAGATAATCTTTAAGGCTGTGTGCAGCCCATGAAGCAAATGCTGAGCAATTCCCCTTCAAAAATTTAAGAAATAGAATGATTTTAGGATGTTTTACTCTATAAGCAAGCTGCTCATATTTCACTAATATAAATTAGGTTTTTTACAGTAGTTAAAGCCACTTTGGCGACCTGGGTTTTGTCAGCCTCTTCAGTTCTGGAAGTCTGTAAGAATGACATTAGCTCATCAATTCATACTTCCACCAAGTATAATTCCAAAAGTCAGACTTCAAGGCCTTTGTGAAGGCAGAGCTTCAATCATTATCTGACAAATGTTCCTTTTACATTGTTGGCTGTTAGCTTATCTGGAACTAATGTGCAGAAGGAAGACGTTGCTACTTATTTTAGAAATTAAGTGCTTAGAGGTTTTGTAGATGTTGTCCCTTGTCCAGGTTGTCTAGATGTAATCCATACACTCCTTCCCCTTTTCCAGTTTCGCAAAGGATGTCCAGCCTCTTTATGTTCTTGTGAACAAATGGTCTCCAATGACGCTTTCAAGAATTTGGTAGGTCAGAAAGGGGACTGCTGTTGAGCCAGTAAGTTCTTTAAGGAGATGGGTTACCCATGCATGGAAGAGATAGAGGTCACACACTTCAAAGAACAACAGTGATGAGACAGAGCCGCCTCTGTGGCTCTTCTCTTCCCCATCTGTGTCTGCTCCCCCATCTCAGGTTCTCATCACAGCACTTTTTTTCCTGGCAAATCTCCAGAATAACCAGATCTTTCTTTTCTTCCTATGGTTCTTTTCCTGCAAGCCTGTTAATGGATTGAAAGTATTAGGATCTCTGTGTGTGGTGTTGTGGAGAGAATATGTGTTGCTCATTAATGAAGAGTTGTTATTGTGTTGTACTTTTATTTTACAGATATTTGAGTATGATGATAAAAGTTCTCTGAGCAAAGATATTTCTACCTTGGAAATAAAAAAGCTGCAGGAGCAGAATGCCAACCTTCGGGCTGCTGTTGCACAAATGAGGAAAGAAATGGAGAGTCTTGATGAACAGACGTTGTCCTCTCTTCCTCTGACAGAAAACAGACAGCTTGCAAAGCAAGGTGACAGCTCTCACCACAGAATTATAAATTCAGTTAAGGAAGTGTAGCGGTCACTGTCTTGACCTATGAGGGCTACCCAACCCACAGGTGTGTAAAGCTCATGACCGTGGGGTTCTCAGGATTCCACAATACACAAGCACACAGAGGTCTGAGATTCTGAGAATTTCTTTATTACAAATTACTACAAAACTGTTATTAGTAAAAACAAATATATGCATATCCAGTATAAGTCACTACAAAATTACCACTAGGAAAGCAAATGTATATATGTTGCAAGATTAAAGCAAATATATGTATATTACAAGTTATTACAGAATTCCAACTAGTGAAGCAAGTGTATAGAATCATAGAATGGTTTGGGTTGGAAGGGACCTTTAAAGATCATCTAGTCCAACCCCCCTGCCATAGGCAGGAACACTTTACACTAGACCAGGTTACTCAAGGCTCCATCCAACCTGGCCTTGAACACTTTGAGGGATGGGACATCCACAACTTCGCAGGGCAAGACGTTGCAGTGTCCAGACACCCTCATCATAAAAAATTGCTTCATAGGAGAAGTAGTCTAGCCTTCTGATAAGTTTCATGGACCCCAGCTTTAACAGGTTCATGTCTTTCTTACAAACCTTTATCTGTGCATGTGCCTACAATTATGTGAAGTGTTACTGGTAAGACACTCACCAAACTGCTCCCAGAAATGGGGCTAATCGATGATGAGAAAAAAGTCTCACTTCAAAGATGATCCAGATCACTGAGTCTGTAGTCAGCCAGGTGTCCCCAGGGGTGTCTGGTCTGTCCCTGAGATCGTGTGCAGGGAAGATCTTGCAGAAGCTTATTTTGAGTAGGTAATGAGTTACTTTTTATACCTTTTTGGTGTAGATATGTAAGTGGGCATAGGGCATCAGTTCCAGGTATAGTTGTTGCCGACTCCTGTTTTCCTGGAAAGTCAGTTTGATATCACAGTTTCTTTGTCCTTCACCTGTGAAGCATTCTTTGGCCTGCCTACTACGTCTGAGCACTAAGGAGATACCCTTCTTTGTTAGTATGTTGACATGATGGCCTTTCCTCCATCAGGAAGCTAAAAATTTAAAAACAACTCAATATTAAATATATATAATACTTTCAAATGCATTCCTTTACCAGATATTGTCACACATTAGTTGGGTGATTTTAGCATCTCTTAGAAACATCTCCATATATCATGTCTGTCTTAATAACTTTTTTTCATTATCCTTCATGGGAAAGTCAAAGCTGATAACATTAAAAAGAAAAACCAAACGACTGCAGAAGGTATGTCCATTACAACTAGATACATTTTATAGTAAATTTATGAACATTTGCTAGGTTTGGTTTTGACCAAACACTCTTGTGACTTTTAGAAGTCTGTAGAAAAGAGGAAAGGAAATTAACTGTAACTTGGTGATGGAATAACCAGATCTGATTTGGTTTGGTTTAAAAAAAAATAGGCAAGGTGTAACTTTTTCAAGGACATCTTTTACTTCTGGGAAATAAGTAGCCCTGTCTTTAGCACCTTTTACCACTTATATAAGTGTAGGTAGATAGCTGCTTTATACATCTCTGTGCCTCACCTATGTAAACATTTAATTTCTAATTGCTTCAAACTATTCCAGGGACACCATGCATTGTTTTCTGTATTTCAGAAAAAATAAGATGGGTTGATGAAAGGTGTTTTGCTGTCGTTATGCTTCTCTCTTTTAATTTTGCAGTGAGAATGGATCTGTGTGTTACCAGTTTGCAGAGATAGTTTTAAATTGTCATTTGTACAGTAGCGTGAAATCATGAGCTAATTAAGTGTGCGGGTATTTTTAAAAAATATAAGCATATTCTTGCTTTGTTAATAATGAGACATTAATAATCAATTAAAGTAAAACCTCTGTTAATTTTAAATAAAAACCAAATTCAGGCATAGTTTTTTGTCACAGGCAGCTAAAGTTAGTCCGCTGTTTTTTGAAGATGTTATAGCCCGATATGTATGGGTTTAGCAGTGTTCAAAAGAAACAATAATCTTTGTCAGCTGATAAATGTAAGTTTTCAGAAATGTATTATCCATTTTCTTTATGGATGAAATACTTTATTCAACTGAAATAATCTTTCTTATATCCCTTTTAAAAATGTATAGAGATTATATTCTATCACTAGAAGAGATGATAATGTTAAATTTGAAATTTTTAAAACAATGGGAGAGTAACTTGAAGGGGCACTTCTGGTTTCCAGAGTCAGCTATTCTTTCCCCTTACTTGTCCATATACATCAATATGTTCAGACTTACATTTTTATTGGAACTAAAAGAAGAATTTTTGGGGACTAACTTCCATTTATTGGTGAATTTTCAACTGTGATTGAATGACACTAGTGTGTCTTAATTATTCCTCTTATATTCAATATTTCTAGTTTCCCAAGAATGATTAAATACTGCAGTATTGGAAGAAATAAAAACTTCTCTGTGCTCTTTACCCACAAATTGACCTTTCTAATGTGTCACCTCTAGTCACTTCTGTATTTTGTAGCTGGCTGGTGTTTGTGTATTGTGAGACTCTACTATTTTTTCATATTTCTTCAGCTCTGTTTACAATATATCTACTGAACTGGTATACATGTATATTAATGAGACAAAGTTCTGAAGCAGATGTTGCTATGAAAGCCTAAACTCTGTGTAAATACGTATACGTTCATATTATACTCCTCTTCTCTCTTAGGTTCACTGTGCACAAACAGAATTTCAACTGGGACCACTCTGAGCAATATCAAAGTCAGCTCAGCTAACTTGGATTATGTAGTAAACCCAGACACAGAAAAGGTATGAAGAGGTTTAAACTACCTAAAATATCCATATGCACATGTGTGTAATTAAATACATAGCATATTATTTTTGTTTGAATAAATATTAAAAACTGAAGCAATATACACTTATGTGGTCAGTTAGGAATGAGTGTAAGTTAGATGAGAGCCAGCAATGTTTTTTTCAGCCAAACTTATGCTCATTCTTTCTCGGGAATAAATTTTGACAAGTCATTCCCTGGCATAAGTCACTCCTGATCTTTCAAGCCCATCTTGATGTTTCTTTTTCCACTTGCAAATTCTTAAACTACTGTGTATCACCTCTTTGAGTTTTCCATTGTAAATCCAGATTTCAACCTTTTTTAAAAATACCAACAATCTTTCAAGATGCCTTGTAATAAGGTGAATAGAGATTAAACTGTAGATACTGTGTCACCCCTGGACTCTGACGAGGAGGTCCTGTGAAGCCGTGGTTGGAGAGGCAGATGCATAGGGGTTGCGGGCTCAGTTAGGGGGTGGGTGGCTGTTCCTGGGAGAACCTTGAACTGCTGGCCCAGGGCTCGCTTCCGCCAGCCCACGCCAGGGGCCAGCTCCGGCCACGGTGGGCTCCTGTGTGTGCCCCGTAGTCCCCTGGGGAATGATTTGGTGTGACCAGGAGAAATAACCGAGCACTATTAGGTTTGTAGAGACAAAATCGATAGTAGAATCTTTACTTTTCACTTGCAGCCTTTCTCTTTAAAACAATGTTTTAAGTCATATCTATACCATATGTGTGTATGCACATGACGATTACACAAAGAAGGGTTTGTGGTAGCTTGCTATCTGCTGTAAAGTGTTTTTTCCCACATTTTATCTTAAAATTAACTGCTTATATGTTTACATGTTTAACCTATGTCTATTATTTTACACTTACAGTTAACGATATTTGTGGGAACATCCCAGGCTGTTACAGTGATTTGCTCCGCAGTTTAATTTGCCCTGTATTGCTAACAAAATCCTGAAAATGGACCCTCAAAAATGGGTTCTAGACTTCAATTTTACACTTTTTTTCTTCAACTGGCTTCTAATGTGTGTTTGTACAACTCTCTAAACCTGCAGACCACACTTTCAAAATACTCATTATGAGCACTACCTGTTTTTTTCAGGGGCCAAAACTCAAAGTTCTTGAAGAGAAGATAGTAGATCTTGAACAGCAGTTACCTGATGTAGGTCCTGGAGTTGGTCTTCAATATGGTGTCAGCTGCACTCTACAAGGAATGCAAAATAAACTGAAGGAAGCAGCAAGAAAAATCTCAATTCTGAACCAAGAGAAGCAGCAGCTGATTGAAATGGGAAACGGACTCAGGGCAGAACTTGGAATGGTATTAAAGGAAGGTAAATTTATTCTACAGAAGAGTGCTGGCTTATATATTTAGAATAAAACCTGGGAATCAGTTAATCTTTTGAGCTGGAGAGAGCTCGGCTTTAATATGAAAACGAAGTGTTGAACCTGACTGATTCTTGATCTGCATAGCTTGTGTGAGACTGTGGTGCTCCTTGTTGCAAGTAAGATTATTCTGTGATAGGAGGTGCTAACATAGAACAATGAGAGTCTGTAGGCAGTAACTTGTTGATGAAAATCTTAGATGAAGGACTCCCTGGTGCCTAGACATCAGTGTGGGAACTGGAAGTTGAACGAAGACTGCTTTTAAGAGCAGAAAAGAGGTAGTTTATCTCTTGGAATAAAAACTAATGATTTATGAAAGTGGAAGGGAAAGCAGAATAGGCTTACTATAGAGTAAACTTGAATTGAGAGCGTACATAATGTAAGAAGATTTCACTGTGGACATTTAAGTTCCATGCAACAATTGCTCTGGCAATGAAGCAAAGGAAAAAAAAAAGGGAGGCCAGTTTCTGCGTAGCGTTGAATCCATCTGCAATGAGAAGGCCTGTGTTCTGTGATTGATCTATATCCACTATAAACACTTGCTGGGAATGTAATATTGATGACAAAATAACAACAAAGAATGCCTTCCTCGGTATTTTCTCTCCTTTATAGGACTTTGGCATCCTGTTAGCTCTAACAGCTGCACAGTTTGTATTGCCTCTGGTAGTCTTTTCCCAAGAGAGCTTGTCAAAAGAACACAGTGTCAGCTATCAGCTTTAAAGCATCTACAGCACAGGCTTACAACACAGGTAATGATATGCTCTCTGAAATCTAGTGATAATGAGCAGTTAAGCCAGTTCTAATTCCATTAATATAACTTTCCTTGAAATTCTGCTTTTAAATGTCTCTTTCTGACTTTATCTCAAATCTTCCTTTGGGACTTGGAAGATTTCAAAGAATCATAGAATATCCTGAGCTGGAAGGGGGACTCATGAGGATCTTGGAGTCCTGACTCCACACGGGGCAACCTAGAAGTTAAACCACGTATCTAAGATCGTTGTCCAAATGCTTCTTGAACACTGACAGGCTTGGGGCCATGGCCAGTCCCTGGGGAGCTTGCTCCAGTGCTTGACCACCCTCTCAGGGAAGAACCTCTTCCTAATATCCAGTCTGAACTTTCGCTGATGTAGCTTTAAGCCGTTCCCTCGCATCCTATCACCAGACACCAGGAAGAATAGATCAGCACCTCCTTCTCTGCTCCCCCTTGTGAGTAAGTTGCACCAGGGGAGGTTTAGGAAAAATTTCTTCACAGAAGAGGTTATCAAACATTGGAACAGTTTGCCCAGGGAAGTTGTTGAACACCATCCCTGGAGGTATTTAAAAGATGGGTAGACATGGTCCTTAGGGACATGGTTTAGTGGTGATTTTGGCAGTATTAGGTTGATGGTTGGACTTGATGATCTTAATGGGCCCTTCCAACCTAGACGATTCTATGATTCTATAAGGTTCAGCCAGCAATGAGGTCATCCCTCAGTCTCTTCTTCTTTAAGCTGAACAAGCCAAGTATCCTCAGTCGCTCCGCATAAGTCTTGTCCTGTAGTCCTTTCACCATCTTTGTTGCCCTCCTTTGGACACATTCTAATATTTCTATATCCTTCTCACATTATGGAGCCCAAAACTGCACACAGTACTAGAGGCAAGGCCACAGCAATGCTGAGTATAGTGGGACAATCACTTCATTCAACCAGTTAGCTATACTGTGCCTGATGCTCCCCAGGAAACAGTTGGCCCTTTTGGCCACCAGGGCACGTTGTTGACTCATACTGAGCTTCCCATCGACCAAACCCCCCACATCTCTCTGCAGGACTGCACTCCGGCCTCTTGTGCCCCAGTCTATATGGACATCCAGGATTACGCTGTCCCAGGTGCAGAATCCAGCATTTGCTCTTGTTAAATTTCATACAGTTGGTAATTGCCAAGCACTCCAATCTATCAAGATCTCTCTGTGACATCTCTACCCTCAAGAGAATCAACGAGTCCTCCTAATTTAGTATCATCAGCAAACTTACTTCATGTGCATTTGACTCCTGTGTCCAGGTTATTCATAAAAACATTGAAGAGAACTGACCCTAAAATTGAGCCCTGGGGAACACCACTAGTGGCTGGCCACCAGCCAGATGTTGCCCCTTTCACTTAAGGGGTTATATTTGGGACTTCAAAATTAACTTCTTTAAACATGATTTTCATCCAAGAAATTTCAGAAACACTTGTGTTAATGCAGTATAAATGCAATCCTGAATTACGAGTTTCATAAAGCTTAGTTTTAAATAAGTATAATAAGCCATTTGAAGGATTTGCAGTAAGTTCTAAGATAAACTTGAAAATGATTAATCAGTGAGCTTATTTCCAAATATCCACAGTGGTGGGATTTTAAAGCACCCTTGTCCAAATTATTGTAATACCGTATTTTGCATATACAAGGGCAGGGTATATAATTAACCTGTCTCTTATACTTTGTGATTAAAATACAACTTTCAATAGTTAAATTTCAGCTTTCATCAGAGACACAAATGGATAAATCCTGGCTCCCCTAGTAGTTGGTGGCAGACCTCCCAGTGACTTCGATAGTCAGGATTTCACTATGTACTTTACTTAATTGATCAGCAGATATGTTCCTGTGAGGATTGAGTCAGAGCAGCTGATTGTCGTTGTAGTTTTGAGGGCAGTAAACAGTGTTCTTTCAGAAAGGGTGAGGTTGTTGCTCCAAGGTATAAAACTGTAGTAGAATTATTAACAAAGTTCAGTTGGGGAAATACTTCCTCTGGGAACCTCTCCAGGCAACTTGTTCCAGTGTTTGATCACCCTCCCAGTAAAGAAGGTTGGGGTTTGGTTTCCCCACCCCTCCCTTAACGTATAGGCAGAGTGTCCTGGAAGAATCTGGCTCGTTCATCTGTACATCCTCCCACAACCCCCATCAGGTGCTTATACATGTTCACACTTATACAAGATCACTCCTGACCTATCTCTTCTGGAGGCTAAACAAAGACAGTTTCCCTAACCTCTCCTCCTATATCCGATGCTCCAATTTGCTCATCATCTTTGTGGCTGTTTGCTGGACTTGCTCCAGCATGTCCATGTCTTTCTTGTACTGGGGAGCCCAAAAGTGGACACAATACTTTAAATGTGGTTGCACCAGTGCTTGGAAATCATTCATCTCCCTTGACCTGCTGGCAGTCCAGGATGCTGTTGGCTGAAGGCCTCAAGAACGCATCGGTGCCTTGTGTTCAACATGTAGTCCACCACGTTTCCTGTTTCTTTTCTGCTGATCTGCTTTCCAAACAGTGAGCCTCCAGCCTGTTAGATTTAAACTGCAATCTCTTCTGCCTCTGGGGAAAAATCAACTGAAATAAATCTCCTCTGTTTATTTTTAATTCTGTCTATGCATTCTTATTTCTCTTAACTGAAATCAAGAACAGATTGAGAGCCTTTTTGTGTATTACTAAGGTTCATCCAGGAATATGTAGGAGATTGAAGTTTAATGTTTCTCTTTTTACATACTAAGATCTCTGTGGTAATACGAAACTACACAGGAGATAATCCTGTCATGTTGTCAGATTGCACTAAGAAATCACAACTGTCAGTCATTTACTTGAAAATTTTACCATCTGAACACATTCTGAAAACATCTTAAATGTTTTTACATCTAGACACATTCTAAAAAGATAAGATGGAATAACCGCGTATTAGTTTTGAGCATGCCATCCTGTGATTTTTTGAGCCTGAAGTTATCACTAATTTCTTAAAATGTTATCTGGTCGGCCTAGGTGTATTACAAAGTATATGTCCCATCTGGCCAGACAGTTTGAATGACAAAGGTGAGTTTCTTAAAAGAGCCAGTGGAAGTAAATTCTAATGAATATTTTCTTTTTCTTAAATCACAACAAGAATAGTGGTAAAGAAAAAAAATGTATTAATCTCTGTAGTTGCTAAGAATAAGTGCTACAAATTAGATAAATGAAGGTTAAGTGACTCAGCTGGTACTAATTTAACCAGTTATATGTCTGGGGATGGCACACTTTCAATTTGCAATTTAGTTCTGCCAAAAATACATTTTTTTCCTGTGAAGTAAAACAGCGCTGCAGATTAGCCATGTAGTTATACCCATGTGGTATGGTAGTTGGACTAATTACAGAAACTTGTGGGCCAGTAGATTTAAGAAAATATTGTAAAAACTTGAAGTGCAAAAATAATCCAGCAATTGAATTTGAGAACAAGTGTTGACAGGGTCAAGTTCAGTGTTCTGCTGTGAGGTCTTTAGGCAGACAGTTACCGAGCTTTTGCACGGGATTGCTATTCTCTTGGATAAAGAATAGTAGTAAAAGCAGGTAGTACTTGTTCGGAGGGCTCAAGTGTTTGAATATGAAAGGAAAAGGCTCTCCAAGCATCCAAAGTATGCATCAGTATTTCAGCCTGGAAAGGCATATATTTGGGGAAGAAAATGGGTGCACATGTTCCTTGTCTAAGGTGATTCTATCAGATTGAATCTTTGGCAACGTTTTGGAATATGCTGTAAGGCACCCTGGCAGGGAAGAACTCTGTGGTTGGACATCCTATCACAGGTGCTTGAATTTCTGTTAGCTTCTTCCTGGCAGAAGATATCCAACAGGAGGGGCACTCCTGTTTGATAGAGAAAGGTTGCCTGAAGTCCAAAAGGCTATGCTGTTAGAGCCAATTAGAACCAAATTTGAACAGATTGCTTGAGTAAAAGTGAGCCCCAGTTCTTCTTTACTGCCCATTAGTCAATGAAGAAGTTTTAAAGGTTGCAGTGTGAGCAAACACTGTAAACCATCCATCAGATAGTGATAAACTGAGAATGTCATCTGGTGTACCTTTACAGAGCTAATGGAGACTTACTCTTACTCTTCCTTAGATATGGCAGGTAGTCTAAGATAACAGTAATTGAGAACTGTAACAGGTTAGTCAGGTAAGCGCAATGTGATCTAGAGAATTTGGTATACCTTACCAAATTTATCTAATCAAGATCTTTTGACATCAAAAGTATTAGGGAAGGTATCAAAAATACTAGTTAGAACATACCATAATGAAAGCCACATGGTTTTGAGACTGGGGAGGCTCAAATTATTCGAGGTCTGTGAGAACAGGTCTGGGAATGCAGCATTGTTTTTCAACTCTTCATTGGCAGTCTGAGGACCTGATGAAAGAGCTGTCACAGCAGCGCTGTCGCAAGAAGTATTAGCATCTTGTTGTAGCATGAGCAAGGTCCTTAGAGAAAAGAATTGGGGAGCATTAAATAAAGAACCTCGCTGGCGTATCAATGATGCATCTTAGGGGCTAATTCTGGAGCAGGAGATCTTAAATTTCTTGTAAAACTCCAAGGTGAAAGGGTCAACTCTGGTCCTCGGTGGCAATCCTGAGCATATGATTTGATCTCCCTCTTCTGGGGTGTCAGAAGGAAATAGGTGAGGCAGCTGTTAAAGTGTGCTGGCAGAAGTGGTCTGCCAGCAGGTGAACTTACCGTGGAATGCCTCAGCGTTCCTGTGGATATGTCATTTGTTCAGGATGCTTGTGAACATCTCAACATAAAGGCACAAGCTTGGCATCCTTTGTTCAGTGAACTGTTTCTTAAGATCTTTAACACTGGGAATAATTTTTACAAAGGAGATTAGTGTCCAGCAACGCATTTGGATAGACCTCTTGTAGCCTGCTTGTTTCATCTGTGCACTGCTTGGATAGAGGTCTAAAAAGGATTAGCTAAATCCTTATACTAAACGTATGTAAAAGCTATTTCCAGATCTGGGCCAAATTGCAACAATTCAAACACACATGTTTTACAATTTTTTTTTCCTCTCCACCTCTTTAATTTTTCTTTCTTTCACAACTCATCTTAGAACTTAATCTTCCCTTGCCTTATTTTTAATGAGCTAGGTACTGTGTTTTCTATTTTTCTGACATCTTGTGTCTCCCATGTTCTTTTTAAAATCATTAAAGATTGTTCTTGCTTTTATATGAATAAATTAATTTTAAAAATACAATGTGTCCATGGTTCTTGGAGAGGTAGCATTTGACTCTGAGTTTCCAGATGTGCTAAACTCCAGGAGTAGTAGTCCAACCTCTTCAGCTCATGAATTGCTTGGATGTCACAGTTGAAGCGGCTGTCACTGAGGATCTTTCCTGCTCTGGAACCTTTGGGATCATCTCTGTTACTGCTGGAATTTGTCCAGACTAAAAAACTGGATAAATACATATCCAAACTGGGCATCTTCAGTAGTCCCAGTCCAGGCTGCTCTTTACCCAGAACATACCTGCTGAGGCTGAGCTCCTGCACTGAGGCGGAGCTCCAGGCTGAGTTTCCAAAGACTGCTATTCTATTTTGGGTGGTTTTCTTCTAGGTAATCACTAGCCACGCTACATTTCTCCTGTGTTCAAGATCATCATCCTGACCAAAAATTGAGAGAATTTACTACCTACAGGAATTTCAGTGTCAGCTACTTTATATGATGGGCTCATGTTTTGTTTCTTTAGTCTTACACATATAGCAAAAGACTTTGATGTTTTATCTTCATCTTCTTTCACAGGGCTGAAGAAGTTTGCTTTTCATCAAATCTCACTTTAATTGCTACATGTTGAAAATTGGTGAAACTTTGTGGGGTAATTGGGTTTTTTTAATTGCTGACAAATTACTTTTTCAGGGCTGCTTTATTTCATTCGGGTTTTTTAGGACTTCTATGTGAATTTTTCTTCTGTAATTTAATCATGGGAAAAGACAAAAGTGAAGAATGACCCTGACAATATAAACTTGAGTAATGAGCAGAATGATAGTAACAGCAGCAAGAAATGTATATTTTGAACAGGTTTAGTAAGAGGTTTATTAGGAGGGTAGTTTGGCCCTGTTGATCTGAAGGGAACGTAATTTTGTTTAATGTTATTTATAAGTTATTATTTTAAATCTATCAGTGTAACAGCAAACTGAGATATAAGTGTATTATTTTTAGAGAACATGAGTTACTTGTGCTAATGTAGTATTTCATATTAGACGCTGCAGTATGCAAAGCCACAGCATCCCTCAAGGATCTCTTGTCTACTTGCCTGCCCTAGCTTAAAGGAAGAAGAAGCTCCAAGCACCTGTGGGGAAGAAACAGAATTGCCATCCACTGAGGTACAGTGCGGTTTTATCATCAATGTAATTTACCTTCAGTTGGATTTTTCAATTGCAGTTGATCAACAGTCATCTCCTGGAAGACCTAAAAATACATTTATTTTTTTTTTTAAGTTATGCATTGTTCCTGTACAAAATAGTATTTGTTAACACTTAATAAACTAGGGTTTCTCAATCACTTTCATGATGTTGTAATTAATCTTCTTGTACAACCTTTCACAATTTAAAATAATAATTTTATTTTGTCTTGCCTCTTACTGAAACCTTCTGTCTTTCCAAGACCAAGATGCCACTATGAGATTTAACCAATTTTCAAATGTCTTTGATGTGAAAAGTATGTATCTCTGAAAGATTGTGTTTGAATTTGAACAGGTTCAGATAGATTTCTCCATTGAAAATCACGGCCCAGAGCAACGAAAGGCAGATAGATCCTCAAAGATCGGTCAAAGTCACCCACTCAGGCAGAATCCTAGTCAAGCCCAGCAGGTCCAGCTTTCTTCATCTAGAGCACATGATTTCTGCCAAGCTGTTTGGCAAACTTTAGAAATGGGATCAAGCCCTCCTATTCTCAGTCCTCAAAAGAACACTGACCAAGGTAAGCATGCTTTGTAAAGTAGTCACGGTATTTGACTCTTCTAGAATTGAAGTGTGGCAGTGGATTCTGCCACCTACCACTAATTTTTTTACATGACTGCTCCTGTTGTTACAGTCCTATAATGAGAATCTGAAGATCTAATGAGTTACTTGAAAGGAATTTAACTGTTGCCAACAGAAGTAAGAATTAAGAGGAATGCCTATATAGCTCTCTGATTTTAACACCATTGTTGCAAATGCTTCTCCCCTTTTATTAAATACTCCTGGAAAATGCAAATACTCTTCTGTTTTGACATAGTCTAAACCTTATCTGGGGCAGATATGAAAGTGTCTATCTGAGAATTGCACACTTCATGTGTTGCCAAGTGACTGTTAGATCAAATTGTAATCTGGCAAATCCTTGCTAAATCATTATTTTTGTGGCAGATTAATAGCTACAATACTGCTTAATGTGTTAAGACCTAAAGGCCAAAAGTGAGATCCTGGGCATAATATGGTATACACTGTGGACACACATTGTTATTCACTAGAATTATATAGTCTAGTGCAACAAGTTGGAACATAAAAAAATAAAAGCAGACACAAATTCTTATATGCGAGACAGCATCCGCACCTTGCATGTCAGACAGTATCGTAGTTAGGGTGAGGGGAGAAGGTGAAACCTAGGACACAGACTGAGCATTAATTAATGTTATACTTCTACAAAAAGTACCACATGTTCTTGGAATTTTTAGCAGAAGTGCCATTTGTAAGATATGTGCAGTAAAAGTGTAGCCTCTTCACAGGCAAATTGTAAAGGTTCTTTTTCATCGTGGCTATTATGTTGAGCAGTGTATTGCAGATGAATGTTATGTCTCCCAAACTATTGGCCTGTTCATGAAGTAAACCTTCATCGGCAAAACTTTGGAAAACTGTTCTAACACCTGCTGTGGATGGGACAAAAAATAATGGGCTTAAATTATAATACTGGAAAAACTTAAGGATGGCTAATAATGAAGAATGTTCCCCAGAAGGATCGTACTCTTCTTTATTAAAGGTCTTTATAAATAGACAGACAAACATTTCTCCAGAATGTTCCAAGTAAAGGTGATTTTTATTTTTTAACAAGAGGCGTAGCATTCAATAAATTATTTCTTACAATGCTGTGGGGTTTGTGTGGGTTGTTTGTTTTTTTGGTTTTGATGTTGTTATTTTTATCATCATTATTCCTGAGATCTGATGCCAGCTGTGGAGTAATATGGCAGCCATTTAGCTTTTTCAAATGAGTTTTATATTAATAGTGACCGCTTACCATTACATAGATATTTGTGTGCTGCTAACCACATACCAGACTGCAGGAGCAAGAATGCAACAAGTGGGTTAAGGGAAGTGATTTGTTCCCCTCTATCTGGTACTTGTGAGGGCACATCTGGAGTGCTGTGTCCAGTTTTGGACCCTTTGGTACAAAGAATTGACACACTGGAGTCCAGTGGGGAGCCACTGCGATGGCTGGGGCGCTGGAACACGTTACACGAGAAGAGGTTTAGAGAGCTGGTTGTTCAGTGTGGAAAAGAAAGAGCCAATAGGTGGTCTGATTGCTGCTTTTTAGCTACCCACTGAGGGATTTTGGAGAAGACAGAGCCAGACTCTTAGAGGTGCACAGTGAAAAGAAAAGAGGCAATGGACACAAGTTGTCAGTATATATTCTGAGTGACAAGCACTGTGACATTTCACCCAGAGATCCTCTACAACCTATATTACATCTGTTTTTAAACCAACGTATAGATGCAATAAACCACCTTTGCCAGCACACAAGGAAAAAAATATTTAAAAGGGCTTTCAAAATGAAGAATGGATTACAAGTGTATTTATTCACAACAGCAGTGCATTGCAGGGACAAAGCAATGTGCATGGACAGACCTGTAGGACTGGAATGGACATAGTGCTGACAGACATGATTTGTGTGCTTTTTTTGTGGGGCTGGGACTGAAATAGAAGGAGTATTTCAGGTCAGGCCTATATTGACAGGATAAGCAGAAGGATGTCTTTGAAACATTACTGATAGTGCCATGCAGTTTCATGCTGCTGTATGCATGATGCAACACCACTGGCAGCCTTACAAGGACATCAGTTTCTTAATGTCTAGAAATTTCCAGCCGCCGTTGCAAAACTTACTGTAGATTTTTGGGGCTCTAGAGAACAGCAAAAGGGAAAGATTACACTGCCAACATAAAACAAGTGAAACATCAATAAGGGATGATATTTTCCTGAGAACAACCTTAATTTGATCTCTGTGTCTGGATTCTTGAGCGGAACTTCTTACTCAAACATGCAGGCCCTGAAATACTGCATAGGACTTTTAAATTAAAACTCTTTTATGTTTCTTAGCTTGCTCCTTCAGGAAACCACACAAATGGTATCTTTAATTCCACTATACTGAATACTGCATTTCAGAAAACAAGATTGTGAAAGCAAAATCTTTCTTTTTTGGAAGAGCGTCGCCTCAGAGCAGAATATACAAAATTTTCAAGGAGTTCTGCTTCTGATCTTTAGCAGAGGCTTGCATTATTTTTCATGCCTGAGCTATGGAAAAGTAATTCAATCTTTCCTGTTTAAAACCACTCACTTGAATTTAACACATTCATCAAACACAGTGGATAGAACCACTATTAAAACGGGGTGACTCGGTCCTGGGCTTTCAGGTACAAGTGATGCACACACAAACTTGAAAGCTCAGTAACAAAAAATGGTTTACAACAAAGCAAGCAAGTTAGTTTGCTTATTCAAACATTTATTTTACAAGTTCAACTCTGTACGAATCTGTCACACCAGTAGCTCTATGTTATGGGCATTTCTGGTGAAACAGAAACAACTGTAGTGTGAGAATGATTTTTCTGAACCTGTTGAACAGCTTCATTCATTTTTTTCATGTAGAAAACAGCCTATTGGGACTTAAAATGGTTGGCATGTCAAGTAAGCCTTGCAATTTGCTGTATTTCCAGCATATGACACAATTCAATGACTCAATGTGTTTTGGAGTGTTTATGACTACCTGTTAACACACAAATTACTGAAGTGGACTGTTGTATACTTTATTCATTTCACCATCAAATTCAGAACTTGTGGAAGCTTCCAAGCAAGTCAGAAGGCTATGAGATATTTTAACATTTTCTCTTCTTACTCTACTAACTGATTTTTGGTTTGTACTGTAGAAATGAGATGGATTTAATAATATGTATGTTAATTCTGCAGGTAAGTAGAAAGAAAGGGTTTAGAAGGAACACAGGTTCCTTCTTCAGGTGTTTTTATTGTTCTGTGTTCTTGAAAGAAAAAGATCCTGCTACTGAGGTAGACAGGTACGGGCCATGATTATATTAAAAGCATCAGTGTTACACACATAGGCTGTTCTAGTAAGAAAAACGGTTCTGTATTTCTTTCCTTCTGATATGCCCTATCCCAGAGATTGAGAGCAGGTGGGAGACTTTGGCTGGTGATCCATACCATATATGTCTTGAATGTTGATGACAGGCCATCCTCAAAGGAAAGTTGTTTTTCAGAAGAGTTGTATGCTTTCCTCTGAAAATCCTGACAGATGTGTACAACTGCGTGATTAGCTTCTATACATTCTGCAAGGTTTCTCTATTCACCTGTGGGCTATAGGGCTTTTTTTTGATTTTAGAATAAATATTAGGCAGGAGGAGGGGAAGCTTTGCAAAACATGTAGAAAACTGGAATTTATTTTTCTTCAAGTAATTCAGCTTAATAAAGTTTTTACTTGCTATTGGAGACACTAGTTTTTCTGGAAAGAAAGGCAACCATCACCAATTAAAGTTCAACTGTAAGACTGAGCTTAGGGTGACACTAATACGGTGAAGGCTGCTTTGTGCTGCCATGTGAAAAGCTCCTGATCAGCTGTATCTCCTTGGGTCAACAGAGGCTGGGGTCAGTGCAGAGGGAATGCGCGTGTAAGGCAAGCTGTGTCCGCACTCAGAATGGCCCCAGTGGTCACTTGTTTTACACGTTTCTGGGGTAAAGGAAACTTTGCATTTTCCATGCCAGAGGAGGGCTCCAGTTGTGGTGGAGGGTCCCACTGTGCATTTTGAGAAACCCCACCTCCAGAGATACTCAGAACTGTGTCCTGGGCGCATTAATTTGAGTTTACATTGTAGCCTAACAAAGAAGGAGACTGAGCTGCTTTGAGGCAAAGTAACTTTTCTGGTTTACTACTTGAACTTAAATAGGGGAGTTTCTTTTACTATAATTCTCATTGTTACTGTTACTTGCAAAGCTCTGTGGTCTGAAATTCTACACTTTATGGATCAAAAGTTATCTTAAGTGTTTCCACACTAGACAGAATTTCAACAGCTTTGACATCACTGACAGTTCTAAGAGCAATCCATGTGGGTAAAAAGCTGTCCAGAGAAAGAATCTGGTAAAATATTAACAAACAGAAAGAGCGCTCTGGCTTCATTCTGGCACCAGTCAGACTCATGATTTCTTTTCTGCGTTACATAAAACTTCATCTTTGAAGTGTTTCACAAATATTAACTAATCCCCTAGTTACATTTTCTTCACTTACGTGTTCTTCTCCTGAATAGGAACTTGTTTGAGTTGGTGTTCCTTCAGAAACACTGTTAGCTATAAGCAAATATCTAGTGACAAGTTTCTTAAATGAAATTTTCCATCTGGGGAAATTTCAATTTGCTTATACAACATCTCTACCTGTGTCTCTTTAGTTAAAAAAAAAAAATATCTGAATATTATTTTCTGACTGTAGTTAACATATATCAAACAGAAAATATGTTAAACATTTCAATACACTAAACATTGAAGCCCATTTTCAAAAGCAGTTTAGGCTCTTAACTATGATCTTACTAGCTCTTGTTGCCAAGGTCACTTCTGAAAGTAAGTTACAGGCTTGTAAATTAGGTGTGCTTTTTCATTGTTTCTTTGTGAAAACCAAGCTACTGCATTTAAATTGTTCTGTACAGTCCATATTTGTGCTGATTTTATTCAAGGTCCTTCACACACGTGAACAGTCCCAAGCAGAACCAGTAACATTTGAAAGCCCTTATTCAGTGTTCTCTTAGGATGTTTCACTTTAAATAGCATTTCTAATTATGAGGTATTGGTTCTTTGTCTTTTTCTGTTTTGTAGAACTAACCTTACAAGTTTGCAATTTTATGGTTTTCAATTTCTGTATTAACACAGATTTTTGACATTCTGAAACTTTACAATACCCATATCACGGAATCACGGAATCACAGAATTGGAAGGGACCTCTAGAGATCACCTAGTCCAACTCCCCTGCTAAAGCAGGATTGCCCAGAGCACATCACTCAGGGCTGCATCCAGACGGGTCTTGAAAGTCTCCAGAGAAGGGGACTCCACACCCTCCCTGGGCAGCCTGTCCCAGTGCTGTCACCCTCACTGTAAAGAAGTTTTTCCTCATATTTGATCGGAACTTCCTATGTTCCAGCTTGTGCCTGTTACCCCTCGTCCTGTTACTGGGAACCACTGAAAAGAGCCTGGCTCCATCCTCCTTAAACCCACCCTTTAGATACTTGTAAACATTCATAAGGTCTCCCCTCAGCCTTCTCTTCTCCAGGCTAAAGAGTCCCAGCTCTCTCAGCCTTTCCTCCTAAGGGAGATGCTCCAATCCCTTAATCATCTTTGTTGCCCTACGCTGGACTCTCTCCAGTAGTTCCCTGTCTCTCTTGAACTGGGGAGCCCAGAACTGGACACAGTATTCCAGTTGTGGCCTCACCAGTGCCGAGTAGAGGGGGAGAGTGACCTCCCTTGACCTGCATATAGAATGCTTGTGTTCTGCATTGTTGTTCCAAACACCTAACTAAGTAGCCTTTACTAGTTATACCTATAGTTTCTCTACTAATGTCAAGAGACAAACATGCAAAAGACTTCAGAGAAAGGGATACATGTGGTGCATTGGTGCTTGGTTACTTTGCATTTCGCACATTATTTCTGAAATTCATCCCCTTGGTTGAATACAAAAGACCCTTCAAAACTGAGGGAGTATTTCAAAAAACAAACCGTCTGTAAGCAGTGCTGACTGTGGGCTATTTATGGATCTGCTCGTTGCTGTTATTTAGACCACAAACAAGAGGTAATCTCATTCTGCTGCAGCTCCTGTTTGAGAAAAATGATCTTTGAAGCTGTATCCACTACCTTTCAGACACTGCTGCCTGCACTGTTCTAGACTGAAATTCTGGTTTATTATCTGCTAGATGTGGTAAAGCTCAAGGGTAACGCACTATAACGATTAAAGTCCTTTTTCCAGGCAGGAAAATACACCCAAAGGTCTTCCCGGGGCTCAGGCATCCTTTTTGGTACCTTCTACATCTGTAGGTAACCACTAGGTGGCAAGCTGAACAACATGATTTCGTATCAATAACGCAAGAGTCCACTGAGGTTTTGCCACCTGTAAAAACAAATGCCACCAAGCTGACTCAATGCAGAGATTGCACACACATGAGTGAACAGCTGGTTCAAACTAAGCCTGAACATAAAAATTATTTTGAAAAGTGTCATGTTTTGACACTAGCCACAGCGTCATGCTTTGCATAGAGCTACAAACCCTCAACAGATTAATTCATTCCATAATTCAAGGATATTTTTTATTCCCTTACATGTAGAATTTTGTTTGGACTCTCTACCATGTTCTGTTGACTGTGAAAATTTACCTTATCCTACTAATAATTTATCTTTGTCAATTTGTGCTCCTCTTATTCTTGCTCTGTGACAAAATAATACCTGGGACCGAAGCCTGTCATGGTCAAAAAATTCAACAAGTACAGAATGCTGTAGTGTGTGTTATTGCAAGTATATTATGACTACTTCTGCTGTCTGCTTTGGCTCTCCATAGAAAAATCTAAAGTTAAAATCTCAGTGCCTTGAAAAATAAGGATTTAGTGGCTGGAGCCAATCACCTGTAAATATTACCTATAGCTTAATGAATACTGTGATTGACCAGTTCCACTTATCTTACCTAATGAAATCTGTGATAAGACTAAAGTTCAGTTAGTTGGAGATAGTGGTTTTCAGAGAACTATGTAAGAGGCAGCGGAATGGACTCCGATTGGTATTAAGACCAGTCTCCCTGCTTCACAACCAAAGATGGTACTTTTTGAGTTAGTCCTCTCTAGTACATACAGATATTTTAGACAATAGAATGAAGATTTCCACAGTAAATGCCTTCCTCTGTGAGAGAAGAAATTAAAAAAAACACAAACCAAACCCCAAAAGATAATAGTAATAGTGCAGCTTTCTGAAGCACACAGAATTGCCTTTGAGCCCTTTGGATCGTGCATATCCAAACACGTTTTGCTGCAGCTTTTATGGCTGCTGGTGATTTCTTGAAACAGATCAAACTATTGCAGCCAACGATGATCGAACTATTGCAGCCAACTACTTTATCACCGTTTCACAATACGAGAACAGGTAGGTTCAAGTTTGTGCCGTGTTGTCCAGTGTGTTGGTATTGCCTTGGTTGATACAGGTGTTCTCTCACAATGGAGGGGAGAGTAAACTTGTAAAATGTGATGTTTAAAAACAGCTGGACGGATAGGTAGTGCTTGAGTTGAACACTTACACTGACCTTCCAGCTGTCTTCCTTTCCCCTCTCTTAAGCAGTCTGACACTAATGGCGAATGAACAGGTACAGATAAAGTGAGGATTGAGCCAGAGGTGCTGATGTATTTTACCGTCGGCGTAGTGAGCGTTAATGGATGGTTCTGTGCCTCCTGGGTACAGAAATGGTTCTGTTACTCACTCAATATAAGACTTTGACAATGTGGCACTATGGCAGCAATATATTTAGAGAAAAGAGTAAACCAGTTCTCTTCAACTATCCAGTCTCATAATTAAATACAAACATAACTACAAAGTATTTTTATTTCTTTTTTTGAGCAGGGGAGTTTGAAGTTATACGTTCAACTGAGCAATCTGAAGAATCCCAGCAAAATATCAAAGCCCACGATAAACTTGAAATGCCAGCTGCAGATTTGACAGTCAGAGGAACCAGGCTGGAAGTTCATCAGAAGTTAAAATCCAGGAATTTGTCGTATGCTCATCCCATAAAACCAAAAATCTCTTCTAACATGGCAAAAATCCGCAACTATAATATTAGAGACTGATTTCTTTGTTGGCAGCAAGTTCCAGGTCCACACTTGCTATTAACTTACTTTGAAGTCTATAAATCAGATGTAAATACCGGCTTCATTTTTGTATGTTGAGTTGGGATTTTTGCAGGCAGAAGAGAGAACAAATACCCTGTTTCATACTGTGAACCCTAAAATAAAGGGTTAATATCTGTACGTTATAAGATTACAGTCTTCATTGTTAATACCGATTTATTTTAATTATATATGTTAAATATTGCTTGCATCATGGATTTAGAAATGCCCATTAATACATATGTAAAGCCTTGTGCCTTTAGGCAGGGCTTGGAGGTCTTTAGCAAATATTTTGTTGAGAAACTGTAGATGTGAGTTAAGCTTAGAAGTGGGGTGCCTCAACTTACTTGTTTTCTTACAACTAACAATGCAACCGTTAATCCTGTGCAGCTATCTTTCTGCTTGAAAGAAAGGGGTTTGAAAAGATTACACCTGAATCTGTATTGTTTCTCATCTTCTGTAGCTCTTTCCACTTGTTCAGGCAGCATGCAAGAGTATAAAACTAAACTTCTACTGTCACACCAGTTATTATATTGTTCTTTAACAAGAGATTGCATAGAGCTTAAAGCAATGAAAAACACATTCATTAGCAACACTTAGAATCATACAGAAGCATTGGAAGAAATAAGTCTTACAAAGATGAAATTGAAAGAAAACTTGAACAAGTTGCAATGTAATGAGGGATAGCTATACAGTTATGAAGACGCCAGGACATTGAAACAAGTAATCAGTGTGGTTTTGTAATATTTCCAGTAATGCTGAGCTGTCTTGGGATATTACAGTGATGAACTTTACTAAAAGTAAAGGAAACACACATGAAAAAAGACAGAAAAACCTTTTTTACTGTGAGGATGGTCAAGTGCTGAAACAGATAGCCCAGAGAAGTTACGGAGTCTCCATCGGTGGAGATACTCAAAGCCCAACTAGACATGGTCCTCGGCGACCTGCTCTAGCTGACCCTCCTTGAGGAGAGGGGTTGGCCTAGGTCATCTCAAGAGGTGCCTTCCAACCTAAGCGATTCTGTGAGTGGTATCACTGAAGTGAATAATACTTCTCAGTTGCTGCTAAAAACATACAAAATCTAAACAGGATTAATGAAGGAAGAGAGCATGAGCACTTTTTTTTCTGTAGTGCTTTTCTTTTTAGAAGTGCTTTTCGGGTACTCTTTGCAAACAGCTGCTCTCTTTGGCATCAGACAATGTGGTAGTAATCATTTTGATAATTTGAATAATTATTTTTCTACTCCCTGCTGAAAATGTTTTGCTTTAGTGCAAAGGAGCCATGATACTATAACCAGATGTTAAATGTGCAATAAATTTCATTGAGATGTTACCAAGCCAATATGAGGCCTGAGAGACCTTGTGAGCTTCTTTCTAAGACATTTAATTACTTGAAAATCCTGTCATTGGATTCAACATTTAACATTGTTCATGAGCCGGAACAACATGATGCATTCCCTTGAACCAGGCCCTGAATGAGCTCTTTCTGTAGCTCAAAGCATAGTGGTTTCTCACAAGTACAGGAATTTTGGCCCAGATCACAGCAGTTACAGCTCTCACTGGTTATTTCTAGAACATAGTGTGTAAATTCCACAGTTTTTAATAGCCGTAGATTATTCTGAAAAATATTTTTTTAATTTCCAATTACATTGTTAATATTAAACTGTGGAGATGCATAGTATTTCAGTGCTATGAGATTCTGTGCATTTAAAGGTGTTAAAAGCAGTGTGCGCTTAGAAAAAGAGCAGTTTGTTCCATAATCTTCGTAATGCTGCTTCCGAGCCTGGAAAACGTTACTCTCTATTCCTTCCATTGTGGATGTAAGCTCATGGGCTGCAGACTTCAGAAATGCCTTTGTGTCATTTTCTTTGCAGATTTTTAGGTTTTTTGCATGCTTGTTTGAGGGGGTTTGGGGTTTTTTTTGTGGTTTTTTGGTCTCCCCCACTGCCAGTATGTCACCTGGCATGCCTGGTCATGCAGACCTCTTGCCAGAAACACAACTTTAATTTATTCAGTTTCCCTGAGAAACAGGTTTCCTTAAGGCAACTGTAGGTAAGGGGATAGCTCTTGATTGTTTCATTTCGTTTTACTTGTGATAGAAAAAAAGTAGTTCAATCATTGTACATTTATTTCAGAGTAGCTATAAGAACATAGTGTATAAGTATGCTGAAAATTAACAAAAGTATGCGTAATAACAATAAATAACATGATTATATTGCTTCGATCATGCATGGGGACGTTGTGCTAAGTGTGTACTAAATACAGGGTGGGAGGGGGGGAATTCTCATATATTTCTCTTATGACCAAAACACTTAACAAATTGGGCGCTGATTCTTACAACCCAGATGAGAAGGAGTGGTGACAAGGTAGCACCGTGGGTGCTATTGGGAGAGCCTATAAAAAAAGAGCATTCCAGCCTATCACGGAGTACCGAAGAGGTAAAACACAGTAAATTGCTGATCGTTGGTGTTATCAAAGGGTTAAAAAACTTATCCTAATATTGAGGAATATATGGATAAAGGCGAAGGCTGAGCCAGAGGAGGTGCTGCCCGCCGTACCGCAGACCGGCCCTGCCGCGGCCTTCCCGGCCCGCGCCCCGGGCTGCTCGGGTCGTGCGGGAGCCGCAGGTGATACACCACAACATTAAAATTTGTTTAATATTTTGCTGTGAAACGAGGAGTATAAGTTACAAAGCGGGTAAGGGGCGCCCGCACGCAGAGCCCTCTCCGCCCGTCGCAGAGGTGGGCGTACCGGGGCCGCTCCGCCGAGCAGCCCAGTCACGGCGGCGCGGCGGGCCCGGCACGGGGCAGCGCATCCGCGGCCGGCGTGCGCGCTGCCCTGTGGTAACCCCGGGGCCGCGCTCCGCCGGGGTGAACGACCGCCGCGCAGA